>OX031016.1:9074145-9609145 GCA_943736025.1 Tenthredo mesomela | reverse complement strand
CTAAATCAATAACCAGTTTTATTTTAAAAACTTTATTTACTTTTTTTTTATTTTTCTTTTTTTCTTCACCTCTGAATTTCCATTTTCAAATCTGGCCCCAGAATTATTCTGTATTGGGAACCTTAGAACCTCGATACGCCAACTAGTAGCAGAAAATAGAACTGATCTAACAAGGCTACAGTAACCAATGAGAGGGCTTAGAACCTCGATATGCCAACTAGTGACGAAAATAGAACTACTCTAACAAGGCTAAAATTTCAAAGCCACGCCCATTCCAAGGATCCAAATACCAAATTTACTGTACTCCGTTCAACGAGAGAATACACTTACATCGCGTACCGGCGAGTGAGTATAGTTCGTAACGCGCTTCCCCAGTATCGTATACGTACACAGTTTGGGCCCCGTGCATTATTTTTATTTATGAAATAAGATAGATGGAATAGTAGGTAATTTGAACACAATAATAATGCGCAATCTCAATGTTTGTAATGTTATATTTATATAAGATATTCATCAGTCGTCAGGATTTTGAGATTATATACAGCATAAGTAATAATGTAGAAATAATTAAATTTAAAAAAAAAAAAAAAAGGAAAACATTGGAAAGTAATTAATTAATTAATTAATTAATTAATTAATCGCTGTCGTCGTTCGAGGAATCTGTTTCATCGTTCACGTCGATTCCAAACGGTGAAATTTGGTCTACCATTCTGTCTGCGATTTCGTCTATGTCCCAGAATTTTTTTTCTTCCTCCATTACGCGTTTAACAAAATTGTTCCAGCGTTGGGCAGTCACTCGAGCAACTCCTTCTTCGAGCAATCTTTCCACGTCTGATAATTCGAAGGTGGTGTTATTGGTGTTTACGTATCCCTTGACCATCGACCACACCATTTCGATCGGATTTAGCTCACAGTGATACGGCGGAATTCTGAGCACAGTTTTATTAGCTTCTTTTGCCATTTCATCAATCACGTATCTATTAAATTTTTCCTTTTCGAATTCGACGATTTGCAGAAGTTCAGCCTTTACCATTGGATCGTCTACTTCTTTTCCTTTACTTTGTAACCACTCTATGATGGCCGATTTTCGCCACAAACTATTCGGTAGCATCTCTTGTTTCACCGAATGATATGGTGCATTGTCCATAACAATCACACAGTTTTCGTCAAGCGATGGTAAAATCTTTTTGAACCATTCCAAGAATGTGTTTCCGTTCATTTCGTCGTGATAGTCGGCTGTATTTTTTTTTCGATTCAAAGTATAATACGCTAGGCTCGTACAATTCCAGTACGCTACTAGTGTGTGTAAAATTCGTGCATGTATATACGACCGCCAGCGCCTCCTAACTTGTGTGCCAGGAAATTCTGGGGTGAAAATCGCATGCATGTATACGAAAACACAAGCTTGTTTATACGAGTGTAGTAGTACGAGCCTAGCTATAGCCCATCAGGTACGAATCCCGCCGCGCTACCGATATGTAGAACAATTAAGCGTTTTCTTTTATTATCACTAGAATTCGCGAGTCCTGTTGTCAGGCCTCGGAGAAATGCATCCTTCTTGGATCTTACTGTTTCGTCAATCCAAACTCTGCTTTGAACGTCGTCTACATTGACCCACGTTTCGTCTAGGTAATAAATCGACCGACCCTCTATTCGGTATCTTTGAATTGTTCTTAGATAGTTTCTTGGCCACATTATGAGGTCTTCTCTCTCGGTCAGTACGCTGTACGTTCTTGTTTCGTAAAAGTGAAATTCAATTCTAGCAATAATTTGTGGAAAGTCCATCGCTTGAATTTGGGAATATTTTTGTCGTCGTTTACGGCTTGTAGAACTTTGTCCAGTCTTGGCAATTCGTTATTTCGATAAAAATTATGAACCTTTTGCCGTATTGGGATCCTTGGAATGGGCGTGGCTTTGAAATTTTAGCCTTGATAGAGTAGTTCTATTTTCGTCACTAGTTGGCGTATCGAGGTTCTAAGCCCTCTCATTGGTTACTGTAGCCTTGATAGAACAGTTCTATTTTCTGCCACTAGTTGGCGTATCGAGGTTCTAAGGTTCCCAATAGCATTTTTCACGAAATCGTCGATCTTATCTTTTATAGAAAGTCGATGTTTTTGAAAATTTGGTTCTGACACATGACCGATCTTGTTGTATTCTGCTATTATCTTTTTGGTGCTACATTTTCCGATTCCCGTCATTCGGCTTAGTTTTGTCATCGTATCTTCGTATGATATTTCTGGATTGTCTTTCTTCAATGTTTTGTAAATATTCAGAACAATAACTTTCTGATTTTCGTGGACCACCTGTAATCATAACAACGAAAAATAAAAGCATTAAATAATAGTAAACAGTAAGTAGTGACATTAATTAAGGGGAAATGAAAGGTGGATTATACACCTCGAATTTTTGGCAGCCCGTTTCTCAGCTAAAACACATCCAATCGATGTGAAATTGATATCAGTGACGTAGAAAAAGTGCACGGAGGGCATGATGCTCTTGGATTTCCAAAAAGCGAAAATAAAATGTATAATTTTATATCAAGAGTGATCTGTAACGAATAATCGTTGTTGCTGACGTTGTACTTGATAAATATGAAAATACCCGAAATATTTTCGCTCTTTGGAGATCCAAGAGCATCATGCCCTTCGTGCACTTTTTCTGCGTCACTGATATCAATTTCACATCGATCGGATGTGTTTTAGCTGAGAAACGGGCTGCCAAAAATTCGAGGCGTATAATCCACCTTTCATTTTCCCTCAAACGGTAGCAAACAGTAGGTAGTGAAATACTACTGTTTGTTTATCTGTCTTTACCTGACCTCTTTTATTTTTCTTCACCGGAGATAATGGTATTTCCTTCCTTCGTGCTGCTGCCATTCTATATATCACTAATTACTTTTTATTTCAAATACGAATCACTTTTCGAATAACTGTGTTTTGAGGTTAACTCTCGATGTTTATGCATTTATTAGGCTGGGGCCCCGTTGTGGTGCCGCTCCTGGCCAGCACGCTGGACCCGATTTTGGCGCGGAGGGGGCTGAATGGGCGTTCCGTAGGACAAGTTTTCTCGCGATATTCCAAAGTCTATTCTCTCGTTGGACGGAGTATAGTTAGTTGAATCTTATCGAATAGTTAGTCATTAGGTTCCTACGTCCATGGTAAATGCGCAGAACGCATGTTCCGTTCGCTCGCGTATCATATCTTGAGATTAGTTATCCTATGATTGTAAGAAAAGGAAAAAAAAAAAAGAAAGAAAGAAAGAAAAAAACGAAACTTCGGGTTTTGAGCGACATCTGTAAAAATTTTCATCAAGCAAGGTTCACCATCTGTGTTAAATATTATCTGTGTGGTAGTGTAGCGAGATTTCATAATGGCGACCGTCTCTACTTAGGAGAGCACGCATTCCCGCCGAGTAAATCAAGTAATTTTGGAGTTTTTTTGACAATTTCTATGTGGTTAGCGTCGCGCATCTAACGATAATGATTATAGAGAATCCTGATCAGTTTAAGGCGTGGCTCACTGCTGTCCTGGAGCCACTGTAAGTAGGCCAGCTTGTCTCACCAGTAGATTTATGTGTGTGTGAATCTGATATCGTAAATTATCGTACATGTGGTATACATTATCGTTTATGTGTGAGGGGGGTGATAATTACATGTGTTGTGTCCAGCGGCTCTCCCATCTGACCCCCTAGTGTGGCGGAAAATTTCAATTTTTCAAACATACTAATTTTTATCGCTATAAAATCTCATGGATTTTCTACCACGATTATCAATAACTCAAACAATATTACACGTTCCCTTCATATCGTGTTATTTAAAATGTCAAATTTACATCTTAAATAATAACCCTATCACCCTTTTCTGTATTTATATCATATCCCTTCATTATCTGCACCTTCATCATTTCAATTTTACACAATTATTATCCTATACAGAGAGAGAAAGATAGAAAGATGGAAAGAGAGTGAGAGAGAAAGCGAGATAGAGAGAAAGAAAGAAGGAAGGAAAGAGAGAAAGAAAGAAATAGAGAGAGAAAGAGAGAGAGAGAGAGTGAGAAAGTGTATGCAGTCGTTATTTTAGTGTTGATTTTTATTGTGTTCTTTTTTATAACCTCATTATATCAAATGAAACACACATAACCTGATATCTGATTTATGCTACTTCATCTAGCCAACTATGTTTTTCAATTATTAATTTACCTATAAATAAAGACAAGAATCAATCTGGTCAAATTTATGACTACGCTGGTGATTATTAAGCTTTTTTTTATTATATTACAAAAATGTAAAATGCAATCTTGACTAATAATTTATATCATGCCAACTGTAATACCTAAAACGTTACACATTAGTATGGCTGTAGAAATTTTCTGTAACACATGGTATCGATGCGATTATTTAGGAAATCATGCGCGCTATAATGCGCAAATATTGTTTACCGACTCAAAAATTCATTTTCTAACTTCGGCGATATACTAATGGCAAATATTCACGTCTTATCTATTCTTTATGCGAAATGAAAATTAGGAACAGAAACACAGCCTGATATTATCAAACTTTGTCATAAGAAATTGTTACCTTTGATTATAATGCTCATATAATTATTATTACCAGATGAATTTTATGTATTGTGAATTATTTGCGCAGATGTGATGCAGATCCAGCTGCCCTGGCTAAATACGTCTATGCTTTAGTTAAGAAAGACAAAACGCTAGAAGAACTACGCGGAGGCATGGTTGAACAGCTTGATGTATTTTTGCAACAGGGTGGGTTTCATCGACTTTATATTCAAATAGCTGATCTTATTTTCTATTATACAGTTTTATTTATAAGCTTTCAGCATAATTGAAAATAATTTTTCATTATTTACGATAAGGAAAATGAAAAAAAAGTTGTACTTTTTTTTTTAAAACCAGGAAAAAAAATGACTCTGATTTAACGTTCGTCTATGTTTGCCTTTTCCTTAACAGAGACGAAAAATTTTGTTGAACTTTTATTCAAAACGTTGGAGACACAAGAATATACGTTACCTCCACCCAAAGGAGCGCCTGAGGGTGGCGGAACGCCACCCAGTATAAACCCACCACCACCAATTGAAAAACCAATTGAAATTGTGATTCCTCCACCTCCAATTGCTGCTAGTCCTCCTCAACTAGCTCAAGTCAATGGAGCTACACCTGCAATTACGATCAAAAGAGAAACCAGAAAATCAGACTCTGAGAAAGATGTACAAGAAAAAGAAAAGCGTTCACGAAGCAGGTGCGCAGATCACATTACAGTTCAAATAACATAGTTACCTTTCCTAACAGAAGATTACAACAATTTTGGAAAATAATTCAATTTCTTATGTTTTATTTTCATGTTAAAAGAAGCGGGAGGATGAGATCAAGAACGAGATCGAGGTCACGTTCTTGGGAAAGAGATCGTAGGAGATCTAGAAGTCGAGAACACATTCGCAGGGATAGAGAACGCGACAGGAGTCGTCCATGGAGGAACAAGTCACCACCTCCTAATACCAGGAGACACGATAGGAGGTGAATAGAAAATTTTCTTCGACAACATATTCACAAGTTTACATATTCTAATAGATTTAAAACGAATTCGTTTCTGAAACGATGAAAACAATCATTTTGATATTCTAGTGAAAGAAAAAAAAATAAAAAATTTATCTCCATTGTTTATAGACGCAGTAGAAGTCGCAGCACATCACCATTGCGTCCTCGAGTCAGGGAGGGACCTGATACACGCGATCATAGAGCTAGATTCCGTAACAGATCTCCTACTCCTCTCCGATCTCGGTCTAGATCACGATCTGTAGATCGTAAAAAGGTTGATAGATCTGAGAGGAATGAAACAGGCCGAGTAGAAAGAGCCGAAGGAAGTCCCGGTGGCGGTACTCCTACGCAAGATAGTAATCACGGAGATGTAGACATGAGGCTTTCTACTACAAGTCAATCTATCCAAAGCGTTGTAGCTGTTGCTGCAAATCCACCAAATAGTCAGTCCGGTACTTTTCAACCTAAGAGAAGATGCAGAGATTTTGATGGTGGGTTTTTCATATTATCTAATAAAATCGACAATTTCTAATCATTTCTAATATTTTTCATTTATTTTAACACGTTTATTCGTATATAGAAAAAAATTCAAATAACATTCATTGCTATCTCATCCTATGAATCTAATCACTTGTTTAAATAACATTTTCAGAGAAGGGATATTGCATGAGAGGAGATCTTTGTCCGTATGATCATGGTACGGATCCTGTAGTATTGGAAGATGTTGCTTTGAGTCGTGTGTTAACATTTGGTCCTCACGGACCTCAGGCCCCAGGCACGGTACCTGTTTCCTCAATACCAGAGCCGCCTCCAGGACCAAATGGAAATGCTCCGCCGCCTCATTTACCGTTGGCAAGTCTGCCGCCACCACATCTTAGAAATCAGCATCATTCTAACATGGGTAAATATTATAGATGCTCTGAAAGTGTTGGATGTTTTTCTAAAGTTTATAATATAGTCTCCAAAGGTTTTATGCAAAGGCGTATTCAATAAATGAGATATTTTAGTTGCATTTGCAGAATACAATCCAGACGCTCCAAGTATGGAACCTCGTATGACATGGGGTCGACATCCTCCACCAGTTCCGGGAATATATGGTCGTGGACAACGTGAACTTATCAGTGTACCTGTTATACCGCATTCAAATCCTAGTGAAATACCACACGCTCAGAATAATCCTCTGAAACGTAAACAGGCATTTGACTTTAACAGACTTGGACCTAAACAACGGGTCGTACACAATCCTGCTAACTGTTCTCTTGAATTGAAAAAAGTACCGCGTAGCTTGAACAACATCACTCAGTTGAATAACCACTTCTCACGTTTTGGGAAAATTGTTAATATACAAGTTAATTTCGCCGGCGATCCTGAGGCCGCCTTAGTCACCTTCCAGATACCGTCGGAGGCTAAAGCTGCATATCGAAGCACAGAAGCTGTTTTAAATAATAGATTTATCAAAGTCTTCTGGCACAATAATCTTAACAATAATACAACTACTGGTGCCATCGAGAACGTTCCACCAGGTAAGATAATCTTTTAAAAAATATTATAGTACTTAATTTATTTTTATAATTATCAAATATATGTAGCGAGATGAATGTTGTACTAAATTCTTTTATTTTTTCATTCAATTTGAGCAGGTAGTCGTCCGTCGGTTAAAGAAAGACTGGGCGCTGCTATTACTCAGCCAATAAAAACAGAAGAAAATGAATACGTTCCGACTCGTCGTTCAACAGAAGAAGCAGCGACACCAACCCCAGTACCTGTGTCACCTAAAGCACCGCCAACACCGTCTAGAGAAGATAAAGTCCTGGCGATAAAAAAGTCTCAAGAGATGTTAGCTGCTAAAGAAACGTTGAAAAAAAAACAAGAAGAAAAACGAAAGGAAGCTATTAAGATTACCGCTGATTTGCGCAAGAGGAAACAGGAATTATTAGACAAACAACTTGTCGAAATTCGTTCGTTGATAGATAGAGCTGAAAAAAATCCAGAACAAAAAGACGCCATAATGGTAACGATCAAAATAATGCAGCAATCTATAGACGGATTACGAAAAGACCTCGCGGCCAATGGACAAGTCGGAACCAATAAGTCCCAAGTTAAAACCAGGGAACAAACTCAAAAGGAAATACTAGACGCTGAATTAGACCTAATGACTGCGCAACAAGAGGGTCAAGATCCTGGCGAATTACAGAAGAGATTGAACGAGCTAAAAGCCCAGGCAGCTGCGTTAGGCCTGAACGCAGCTCTTGGAGTTGGAAGAGGTGTGAGGCCTGCAAAGGTCACACGAGGCAGTCATGTATTATCTTATCGAGGTCGAGGGAGGGGAAGTTACGCTCATGTTTCTGTGGATCATAGACCGACCAGTCTCCTCATATCTGGGTATGAAACTGAAGAGAAGGAGGAGGTCTTAGCGCATTTTCAAGTGAGTATATCTCAAATACAATGCCAAGAAACTCGTGCGTTGCTTTTCTCTACCATTTTAATACAAACATTTGAAATAACTTTGTAATTTTCTTTCAGCAATACGGTGAAATAGTTAATCAAATGGTAGACGACGCTACCCCTTCAATTGTAATCAACTTTAAATCGAGGAAGGAAGCGGAGGTGGCGATGGTAAAGGGTCGTACCTTTCAGGACAGGTTGTTGTCCGTGACTTGGGTCACAGGTCACCACCTACATCGCGGTGGTGGTGGTAACGCAAGCGTTAATATACCGCAACCAGCCCGTTCTGAACAAGCGCCGGCTACCGCTGACGAAGAGATTGAACTAGAAGTGGGTACATTGTCGAATCTGAACATTTCTGATAGTAATGTAAGATTTTCGTCAATTTTCGTATAGTTGGTCATTTAACTATCGTCCAACTTTATTTTTATTCCCGAGAAGGTCTGAGGTGATTACGCGTTATTTCAGGGGGCGGCGGAGGCTTTACTTTTAGAAGAGAATGAGGAAGAGGAAGAGGAAGATGGTGAGCCTCGTAGTTGGAGGCGATAGCAGCGTCAATTTCCTCTGTGACGAGATGTCCATACCAGCTATAGTCACAGCGGAGCCATATATAAAAATATATATATATATACATATATATATATATGTATTATACATATGGCAGAAGTCAGTGTACGCTGAGCACTCGCGATATCACTGCACTGATATTGATGTACTCGATACCTTGATTTTTGGCTAAAAAGAAATCCAGGCTGCAGCAGACATTATTGAGTGTTATACTATTTGTTATATTAAATATACTGTGCGCACCATTACAGTATTTTAATGTTACTGTAACACAGGCGCACCCAAATAGACTACCACTATGCAAGTTTTCAGAAAACAACTAACCAAAATTATCCCATTATTTGTAGAATAAAATCGCTATGTTTTGTATGGGAAAAATCTATATGGTCTTGTAATTTCATATTAGTATTTATACTAGTCTTTTTTTCAACATATCCCATCCAATTTTTTTTATGGGCTTTTTTAATAAGGATAAGTCATCATGGAGATACTTTCGTTATACTTTTTTTCTTTATTTTTTTTTTTCTTTTATATATATATAAATGATTTATTATTACTAGTCAAATTGATTCAAACTGGAATGGATTAATTATTTATAGTTTACAATTGATTTATTTATGTTATTTTTTTTTTCTATTGTAGTAGTTAATGATGACTTTGTCCTAAGGAGCTTAATGACTTCTTCTTTCAATAAGTTTCAGAACTTATTATTTTTTTTTTTTTTCTCGTTTTTTTTTGTTTTTTTTTTGTTTTTAATAACACAATAGCTTTGAGGTAAGATACAGAGTAAAGGTAAGCATAATTGTAAATATGATGTATGATGTATGATGTATATGAGGTAATTTATTTTCTCAACATCTAGAGCTATAATTAGTTAATTGAAAAAATATCACAAGGGGATTTATGACTAAAGTTTAATATTTCACTTCATTAATTATTGATTAATTATGATTTATCTAATTGAATACCTGTATGTTTATAATTTTAGTTAATTTTTTGCACAAACTTGCTAGTTAGTTATAGTGCGCTTAGAAAAATTTTATTCTTCAACATTCTAAGGATCGTTGGAAACAGAATTTCTAGACTGATCTTTGCCATTCGTTAATCAATTAATCAAACTTCACCGTTCACCTTTCTTTCATATACCTAATATAACATTATTATTCTAAATTTGCATTGGTAATACTTCCAATGCATCATTTTGGTCCTTCGAATTCACCTTTTCCAGAGACGTACGAGTTAAAGCATTTAAGCACAGTATTAGGAAAATCTTGTTTTACCAATTATTCAATATGTATCTCTGTTTGCAAGGATCCTTAATTAACAGTCTCTCATCTAAACGACTAATTAGTATCCTAACTACAATATACCTAATAAGAATTAGAATTAGAAAATCTCAAAATTGCATACACTAGCCTTGAGGAATAAGTTATTTAAAATCGTCAAATCTCTATCTTAATTTGATATTTATACTATAAATATATTTAGAACGTGGTAAAATTTTTTCCTAAATTAGATATTCGACCTCTAAATAGTATTAATTTATCATTATATGTACTACATACATTTTAAATACTGCTTTAGCCCTAGCTTTAGCTTTAGCTTCATTAAAATTATTGAATAAGCAAAGCTGTGTTACAATATACTATTGTAAAGATTTGTAAAATTAAGTTCATTTGATAAAAACATTAATTAATAGATAGGCACACTAAGTGCAAGATTTGATAAAATTATTACAAAAGGTCTTGTAATTGATACACAATTAAAGTTTATCATTGTGGTACTTTGATTCTTGCAATTAATCATTAATTATATCTTTGCCAATTGATAATATCTACATTGTCTGATCAAATAACGATCCATTATTCATAAGTAATAAACTAACGCAGTAGACTAACAATTTTAAACTTCAACAATTTTTGGAATTTTTATATAATATAAACTAGAGTAACAATCGCATCCTTATATATAATAAATATCAGACGCAGCCTGTAACTGGATTATTTTTAACTACTGGTTGCAACGATTCTGGAATAACGCATATCTGTAAAGAGGTGAAGGAAGACGGCTGCGTGTCGAAACTTCTACCTTTCAACTTGCGTCAGGGAGCCATCCAGTTGGCCAAAAGACTTCCAAGCAAAAGTTGTGCGACCGGTAAAACTGATAGCGGTAAAGTGACGGAAGGTCCGTGAGCTGATCCGTGATAAGCACCTCTGAGAAGCCAGCCTCCCAGTCCAACGGACTTGTGTGTTGTTGTAAACAAGGCAGCGAGAAGAACGCCGCGCGGCAACCATCGAGAACACAGAACCCAACAGAGCCAGGCAACAATGAGCTGTTCGATGCATGCTGGAATCGTTAAAACGCAATTAGAATGGTTCGGATAGATTCCAGGACGTTATGTCCTATCAGGAAAGCTTGAAAACTTTCTCAAAACCGTGAAGCATTGGGAATATCACCTATAAGCACGCAGAGGAGTATGTCTACTGCTTGAAGAGAGGATGCGTCGGCTGATAGAGCATCACAGAACCAGTGATATGCAGTCAACAATAATAATCCCTGAGGAAGCCATGCTATTCGTGGTCCAATGCAAATATTCAGCTTTGTAGTAGCTGGTTGTAGAATACCACCAATTCCCAACGGTATTAAAGTGCTCAATAAGAGCTCTCTGACGTTTACACCAACGAATGGTGCAGTCGATGCACCAAGCTAAATAATATTGGAAATTTTAATGCATCAATGATTGTGACTCTCTTTTACGAGATACTGCATATTATACTTATTGGTATTATCTCACCATTATGTATAACAGAAATGGGGATAGAAATAATCCTACAAAATATGACGTCAATGTTGTAACAATACTCGTTGGTAGATCTGCATCTGCTAATCTACTCAATACAAGACCAGTGCTAAATGGTGGAGGCATACAGTATAGTACCTGAAATAATTACATGATTAAAATTCGAAGATTCATGTGCATTCTATGTGCTTTTGAATTTATTTTTTCATCGGAGAACATCGTATGTGGGATACAGTGTGTACATATTGCTCAAGTTAAATATTATACCTCCATTCCCTTGAGTAGCCAAATGTTAACTCCAGCATAAGTTAAGAGGCACGTTCCAACTCTAATCAATAGAGGCATCAAAATGTAGACAAAACAAAGTACGAAAATTTGAAGATATCCATTACTTAGTGCTATGTAAAGCGAACTAGGACTGAAAGATAGTCCAGCTTCTAGGTACGTTAAAGGCACAGCGAAATACCAAATCGCTAAATTTCCATTCATTACACCTGGAATAGATAAGCTAAGTAATCATTTCAAATTTTTAAGTAGCATTTAACTGATCCAGGTACGTGTATCTATGGTACGTATTTACTTATGCGATGATAGTGAGTTTTATCAGACCTACCATTCACACCTCCGAAATCAGGTCTGAAGGATGCTAACAGCATACAGATTAACATCAATACAAAGAAGCCGTATCTGAGTACAAGCTCGTTTCTTTTTTCACGTTTACTCATAGTGGTATTATTTTTTTTATTATATACGGTATGATGAGATCGAACGCTCTTATTATTAGGCAGTTAATCTCTGGCTGCAGCTCAAAACTTTTTAACGCCATTTACTTACCTGAGACCAATTTTATAATATAACTAAAAATTGATTACAATTATTAGAAGAAAATTTTTCAGAGTTTTCATTCAGTGAGTGAGTGAGTAATTCTATCGGTGCAGAATAAGAGTGATAAAAGTTTTCTAATTGCTGTTGAATGAATACTATACCTATATCTATGATAACTAATGATATATTACTATACGTGTATTTAATTATAGGATGGAATAATTATAATCGATAAGAAATAATAAGAAACAAGGGTTTTTGATGCAGTTTTACGTATATTTTACAACAAAAAAAAAAAAAAATGATCGGTTTTTTTAAATACATAATATGAGACAAATATACAAATATGTAAATATAATCGTAAGCATAATATAAATTTATATTAGTTATAATAACCTAACAATATTAAACTACTTGCGGGATTTTGGTGTTTGAACAAGCATAATATCGTTAATCAGAATAAAACGAAAAATTGAATATTTGGTAATAGAATTTTAAAGAAAAAAAATAATATACTTTTTCTACAAATCAATGATTCCGTCTTATCTGCTTTATCCCCAAACTCCGCATGGTCTGCATCTTTTTTTTTTTTTTTTTTTTTTGTTTTTTTTTGTTTCGAACTACCTATAGTGAGCAGGTAGATAGTCTGTCTGCTAATTTGTCAACTGTCACCGAATTTGAAAGATATCGAAGATTATTATTGTTATGTAAATAAAATAACGATTACTTTAAAACGAAGATAATTATTTAAAATTTGAAAATTATACTCGCATTCTCGTTCTATTGAATTTCAAATTAAAAACAGCAAATATATACAATCATCTACGTATTTTTAAGTCTACTGTCTAATTTCTGGGCGTAAGTCGCTAGCGATGTAAACTAGCCTTGAAGCCAAAATTAGCGGGTCGAAAATCATGTCGAAATAAGTAAGACGTCAGTCTTCTTGGCTCCGATGCCCCGCAGCAGGGGGTACAATCTCGTGTGTTAAACTATGTCCGCACAGCTCACTAGCGATCCTGGAAGACAGAATCAGAACTAACTATTTATCTATAGGGTGTCGAATAACAACTGACTTTCGATGGGAGAAATATAGGGTGTGCAAATAATAACCAATATAAATGTCGACCGAATTAGCCACTGACTTTTTAATAATTAACCAATATGGGATTATTGGAATGCATTTTCAAATAAAATATTCGCAATAAATCATTAATGTTTTCAAATTTGTTTATTCACATTAAATATTTTATAAACATTTGATAATGATAACATGACAAGATATAAACTAAAATAATATTATTAATAACTACAATCGATAAATAACCATGATAAATTACTATATTAAACCAGTTCCTGTAACGCGAGGGACACGGCATGACCTGTTTGTATAATATTTGATGGCTTGCATCAATATGCCATCTGAAATATCTTGTTTTGCCGATTCAGCACCTGATATAATCCTTCGGATCATTTTCAAATATTTATTTGTTCCTTCAAGAACGAATGACTCGACAAAATTTTGTAATGTACCCTTTTTATGATCACATTCATTCAAGTTTACCCCCTTTACGTAATGGGTGATCAAAATCTTCCCAAAATTCTCAATATGAATAAATCGACGCAGGTATATTGGAAAGCTATCTATAATTTCTAGTAAATATACACTTATTTCAGTTTCGACGCGAGTTGAGTTGGTATCGCAAAGTTCACACCGAAATTTTTGTGGTATCATTTCCATCCATTTTTCCAGATCATGGAGAACAGGATGTAATGATAATCTATGCGTGGTTATTTCATGAATAGATGTAATCGTAAAGCTATTTTGTTGAACGGGACTTAGTAAGAGGTTCTCTAGATCAACCAAAAAATCTGACGCTTCATCAGATTCGCAGTTGAATCTATGATTTGTTTGTGAAAAGTGTTTCAATAATGAGGTTTTGTAATGATTCGTAAATGCTACACAGTTAGGCTTAACGTTACGTACTCCATGCTGCTTAATTTGACCAAAAAAGTTTTCTAAGGCGTCTTGATTAAATGACCTAGTTATGAAGTTCTTGAAACCAAGATCGTACAAATATGATTTTAAATATTTAAATGCTTCTAAGGTCTTTATCCAATTTTGCAATACGGGAGGCTTTTCCTGATCTCCTTGTTTTCTTCTAACAAATTTCACGGTTTTTAATATCTGGATATATCTGTTCCATTCGTCATTTGTGGATAAAGTATCTGTTTGATTGTGACAATTTCCATTAACGGAATCAAAAAGATTATTTATAAATTGAATAAATAGTGCCGTATCGTGACCCTGTTGTGGCATACTAATCTTACCGCAGACACTTTTTGTTTGACTTCGACTCATGAGATCCATGACTGATGCTACGGTATTACTGAAGACTTGTGCACAGTGTTTAACTTTCATTTTTTTTATTCTTTCGGGTGCGACGTGGTAGTCTGTCAATTTCCGCAAAGATCTTAAGGGGCCACTACTCTTATCAATCTCGTACGCCGTCCTAATGTGCTCCCATTTTCCTGTTCTTTGTACTCCATCCATCTCGAAGGTGACATTTTTTGTAAGAAGGTTATTTCGGATGCATTTCAATAGGTGTGGTGGATCGAATAGCGGAACAATGACTTGATGATCAACCACTATAACAGCGTGTCGGAGTGGCACATCTTTTTGGAAAGCTTCTCTTTGACTTGCTTCGATCATATTTTTTATTGCCCTCACATTAGTTGGACCTTGATCACAGATCGATGCAACTATCTTCAGTCCAACTTTATTTGCTTCTCTTATTATTCCTTTGTACGTTCGTGCAATGTCTTCCCATTTACTGGTTGAGTGGCAGAAAGAATATTGAATCGGCTGCTTCCAAGTTCCCATCACATCCTTCAGCATCCATACTATTACATGATCTGCTATTTCTGGCTTACGCTGAGAGCCATCGTCATTGAATCCGTCGACAGTACCAGAAGATGAATTATACATCAGGGTGGGATCAAGTGATGTTTCGTCGAAGAGTAGCATACAATATTTACTTTTGTCATTCTTTAATCGATTGAGTCTTTCTCCTATTAGAGAGAATAAGACGTGGCATGTTCCTGGTTTGACAGGGATCTTAGATACTAGTTTTCTTAATGTTTCAATACTAGGAAGACAAAATATGTCCTTCATGAAGCGATACGCACTAGCGCTACGTTTGTACATAGCTAATGCCAACGTCTTATCTTTCAATGTAAAGTGTCTGCGATATTTATTACGATTACTATTACGGAAATGTGATAATAAAAAGTTGCGACAAGTTTCTGGTAAATTTGCTATGACGTCCCACGAGCCTTCCTGTGTCAACTTTTCAGCATGGTCCAATCTGGATTTGAGAGAAGCATTTTGTTTTTTGGCCCTTCGTACTAACTTTTGCAGGCTGGCAATCGCGTTGTAAATTCGCTGCTCTCTAACGGACAGATGTTTTTTGCGTTGAAGACCCAATACAGAAAGTGGTTCCACTACAAATAAATAGACAATGAGAGGAAATATTGCATAAATATCTGTGTATATTAAAAAATGTACAGAGTTTGATGAGATGTTCATCAAAATTTAGAGCCGTTATTGTAACAACATTCATTATACAAGTTATTATACAAAATATAATTAATATAGGTACTATAGGTAGGGTATAGATGCAATTATTTACAAATCAGATTTCTATAAGATACATTCATTAAATGAAATTGTTGTGGGCTATACGCTTTTAAACAAAGCATTCTTCCTCCTCATGTTAGACCTTTGGTGTTGGGATTGCTTTTGATACCTCAAAAGCACGGCAGTGCGTACTCTCTCTGAGAGATTGTCTTTTCCAAAAGTTGCAGTCAAGGTAAACCGCTTTAGCAATGACTGTCGGTGCGGTTGACAGATGTTGGTATAAAGCTTTGTCAGTATTCTGACTGCTTTGTGCGTCATGGTCTTAAACCGTTTCAAATGCTGTTGCTTTTTGTCACGTAAAAGCATATTCCGGTGCTGGTTTTCTTCAGAGCTCACGGTTAAAAACCGTAATAATTTGCGCTTTTTTAACAAAAGCATTCGCTTTACTCCTATAATCAGAAGAAGCCCCATTTGGTAGGGGAGTCTTAATTGTATATCTATCAACGCTTTCTAATTTATTTTTATTGACTACACAAAATATTTTTTTCAAATTACCTTTTCTTTTATTAGTTCGCCTCTGTTGATTTCCTTTACTGCCTGATGTCTTGGCTGTATATTCTGCATTTGAATCTGTAAACATGACACATTTGTTAATAACATTGAATAATATTCTGAGTTTCGAGTATGATATCATGTAATAAAAATTATATCGCAAAAAGAGAATTTTATATAAAGGAAAATACACGTTTCGACATGGAACTTACCACTCGTTAAAAGGGAATCCTTTGAAAAAAATTCTTTAGGTGAATCTCCGGTTCCATCAAAACTGTCACCGGATGACGCTGCACTTGTAGAGCTGAGATTACGCACCCCCGAACTGTGCGACGCTTTCAGTGGCATATCACCTGCAATCATATAAATTTATTAAAACAGGTTCATTAGGTCATTTTATCTGTTTAACATTCTAGAAGGACTTACAAGATGAAAGTTGAAGGCCCTCATTGTTATTAAAATCCTGATTATTTTCTAAAGAACCAAAAATTTGGTTACTTTTCGATTGTTGCGGTATTGGAGGAAGCAGTTTTCCGTCAGATGGTTGTCGATTTTCTTTATTCCATGATTTTGAATATTGCGAGGCATCTATAGGATCTATAAAAATATACAAAAACGTCATATTCAGAAGAACTGTAATGAAAAGAGGTATGTACAGTAATGTTCATTAACGGGTTCGCACTGGTTAACTGTTTTTTTCTGACTTTTTCGTAAACGAGACTCCATTCTAGTCGTATTTCATGTGCCGATAGTCGAAAATATAATATTAATAATTTTGTGACCCCTTATAAAAATAATATAATATCATTTTATTCGATTATATCCGAAAAAGTCCGAAAAAACAGTTAGCCACCGCGAAGCCATTAATGAACATTACTGTACCATCCATTTAAAAAATATAATCATTTGTTTCAAAATGTGCACAGAGGTGTTAATATTCATTCATGTATGTACATACCTGGCAAATGAAGTGTCGGAATTGCACTTGTAGACAGTTTTTTTGCAAGTATGTATTTTGCTTCGAAGTGACGGCCACAGATCACATTGTGCATTAGTTTGTTCACAGGGGTTTCCAGTAAGGCCTGATTTCCAGTAACCGACAACCATACCAGTAATCTATCATCGTTTACAGGTGGAAATTTAAAAGTTCGTTGGCACTGGGCCGTGCAGCCGAGAACCTTGCACTTTCTAACCATTTGAGATAACCTGAAGAAAAACACATGAAAAACGAATGAAAATATTAATAAGTGTACTGACGAGGCAGGACTGTGTAGACGTAACATTATATGTATAAACAATTTGATTGTAACAGTTTCGAAGAGTGGCTAGCATGTAGGTTATGATTCGTAGAGCTTAGTATATATTATAATGCAAGAACTTACCGTGATTTAGAAATATGAAGGAACGCGTATAATACTTGAATGAACTTCTAGACAACTATCTCGATATGTACTATTATTGACTGTTAATTTTATAATTCACTATTCACTGCAATTCACTGTACGCGTCTTCTCTGTTTTGTATCAGTTTGTATTAGAAAATGGTGGACAAAATTTGGCTGCATTTGGCTGCTTTCCCCCTCCATTGAATAGAAGGTGATAGAAGATGTGCGAGTGAGAAAGGAATAGGTACACTAGCGCTCCAAGGAGACAAAATCGGCGTAACACAAACTCTGCGCCTTCCATCTATGATTGTACCCCCTGCCCCGCAGTCTGGAATCTGAATTGTCGGGTCACTGTTGTTAAAAATGGCGGCCGCCGTTGCTCCAAGTGCTACAAAGGATGTCACATCATATTTAAGCCAAAAACAAAACGTTCCTGACAAGGAATTAGCCGCGGAATGGGCAGAACTCGAAGAACTTCATAATAAAAAGTATGTTTATAAAATTTTAATCTTTAATATAAATTAACAATACGATAAATAGAAAATAGATTTTTAACCTCGAATCATTCCGGTGACTTGCAGGCTTTGGCATCAGCTCACACTCAAGTTGGAAGTTTTTGTTAAAAATCCTGCATTACAAAAAGGAGATAATCTTGTACAACTGTACAATCATTTTTTATCAACTTTTGAAAATAAGTGAGTATTTCTTATTACAAACTATATTGTGTTACAACTAACATAACCTCACTTTTATCACAGGTTAATAACCCTGTTATTATATATTTGACGTTTTTACATATCTTTTTCTTTTTTTTTTTCTTTTTTTCTTTTTCTTTTTCTTTTTCTTTTGTTTTAACTAAATTCAGGATCAACCCATTGTCTTTGGTCGAAATTTTGGCACACGTCATACAGCAATTTCAAGATAAGCAAGAAGCCATAACATTTTTGGAAAAAACTGAGTCTAAAATAAAAAACAACAATGAGGCGGTTGCATTGTGCAAAGTTCTCAGCGGTCAGATTCTTCTCGATAAATTAAACGATCAGGACAGAGCAAAAAAAGTTATCGAAGATGTTGAATTGATGTTGGATAACGCGGACGGTATTACAACTGTTCATGGTAGATTTTATCTACTTGCTAGTAGACTTTACAGACTTCAAGGAAAACATGCAGAATATTATCGTACAGCTCTTAGGTATGTGTGTATATTAAATTTTAAATTGAAGAAGAAATAATTGAGACTCAATTTTAAATTAAAAAAATTGATGAAATTCTATTTTTACAGGTATCTTGGTTGTATCGAACTCAACACTTTGAGTAAACAAGAACAAGAACAGCATGCCTTTTTCCTTGGTCTTGCCGCCCTTTTAGGCGAAGGTGTTTACAATCTTGGTGAGCTTTTGGCTCATCCGGTATTAGAATCTTTGAAGGGTACATCAAACGCGTGGCTAGTTGATCTCCTACAAGCGTTTAATGCTGGTAATATCGCAGCTTTAGAGAGAACTAAACCCCAGTGGAGTAAAGTGGCTGATTTAGCTGCTCAAGAATTAAAACTAAGGCAGAAAATCTCCCTCTTGTGTCTTATGGAAATGACTTTTAAACGGCAAGCCAATAACCGGTAAGAAAAATGAAAATAGTTATTTTGTGTCTAAACAAATAAAAAAAAGGATGAAATTGGTAATTTTTCTTTTTCTCTCTTTCAACAGACAATTAACATTTGCGGAAATCTCACAAGAAACTAGATTACCAATTGGCGAGGTTGAACTTCTTGTCATGAAAGCATTGGCCCAGGGTCTTGTTCGAGGTGCAATTGACCAGGTTGCTGCAACAGTTAATATGACTTGGGTACAACCGCGAGTATTGGATCGTGGTCAGATAGCAGGAATGGTACAGCGACTAGAGGGATGGTGCAAGGACGTAAATTCTATGGAAACACTCCTTGAAAATCGAGCATCTGAGATTCTTACTCTATAATAAATGTTATGTACTAAGATGCGACCGTGTTCAATGAAATTATGTTAAATATCCAGAAACTTTGAATCTGTATGAAAAATTTCATGGCTCATATCATTAAATTGAACATTCGAGCCGATTTTCCCACTCTTTGAGAGTTTTAAGCCTTCTAGAGATTCGCGGAATAACCACAGGCTTATCTTTTCATTATTAACGTGGCACCTTATTCTCTGATTTACTTTTATCCCCTAAAACGCAACACTGCCGTATAATATTCGTTGAATCAAGTCTTCATGAATTTGATATGCGACTTATAAAGGGGATTAATAATTATTGAATACGGTATCATAAGTAATGATAAAATAATGTAAGTTAATGAAAATGATACTATAAAAATATAGTCATGTGGAATGATAAACTTAAATAAAATTTTCATCGTCTTCATTATTATCCTGATATTATTTTACCATTTAATATTATCAAACTATAGATATTAGACTGTGTCAAAAAAAACATCTTCTTTTTGTTCGGGCCCTTTCGAAAATAGTTAGTGCTTAATATAAAGAAAATTGTCCCCAAAGCTGAGCTATGTAGCTTAAACACAGAATTAGCGCATTTGAAAATAAGATTTCCCATGTATAAAAAATGGCAAAATTTGTTTATCTTAGTTTTATTTTTATAATTCTCTTTATTCAACTGATAAGAATAAAGTAAATATACGGTTTTGAAGGGAAAAAAATTTCTGAGAAAATGGTTGAAATTTTTTTTTTTTTATCAATTTGTCGAAAAGTAAGTAGTAATCAAATATACATATGACTTTTAAACCACTGTAACTCATTAACGGTTCAATCGAGCAACTTGGGCCAAAGGACTATTTTTGTAGATCATAAAATTCTCTACAAAACCGTATATCTACTTTATTCTTATCAGTTGAATAAAAAGAGTTATAAAAATAAAACTAGGATAAACAAATTTTGCCATTTGAAATACATGGGAAATCTTATTTTCAAATGCGCTGATTCTGTGTTCAAGCTACATAGCTGAGCTTTGGGGACAGATTTCCTTATAATAAGCACTAACTATTTTCGAAAGGGCCCGAACAAAAAAAGGATGTCGTTTTTTTTTTTTTACACGGTATAATAGATATACTATATTTCGAATTTATATCTATATATAAAGATTTCTATCTTTTGATGCAACATCGACATACGGTACGGAATAATCATGTTTCATTTCGTAATATTAGCAAACATCTTTGTCTTCTTTTTTTTTTTTTTTTTTTAGAGGAAGGTCTCAATCAATCAAGTCGAGTCAATTAATTGACTCGACTTGATTGATTGAGACCTTCCTCTAAAAATTAAGAAGTTCGAGTGTTACCTTCATGATGAATAATCTTTGTCTTCTATTTACTGATTAACTATTTGTAATATCTCTGATAAAGTCTACTGTTTGTAATCTCTATAAATACCCATAATCACATGCTAAAAATGATTTAAGGTAAGTGCTAAGTGTTACATTGCATTCTAAATTGTTAAATTTATTAAACTATCTCGCTCTGTCGCCAGGGGAATCACAATTCCCAGATAAATTGAATGACTATTGTCCATGACTCATTCAATATGGCCGATAACCGCAATTTCCTTTTATTTCTGGGATACCCCCACACAGATGATATCTTGTAGTTTATACTGTGCTAGAACGTATCTGTATACATTGAATAATTCATGCTTTAGATGTGCATGTGTGTTCTTCCAGCGGTTAGACGTCAAGTGCAAAACTCATGTGTAACGTATTATTAAACTGCGTGATATTTCCCAAGTTTAAGATACAAATAAATTATAATATGTATAGTTAATAGTTAAATTATTGTCGTTCATCCAATTAGGAGAAAAAAAGATCTACGATTTGTTGACATTGAATTCATGGTACGTAAACAATTCATTTATTTATTGGGTATTGGTATAATGGGTCTTTTTGAACTTTACACAGTCGCGTTTATTAAAGCAACAAATTTATTTATCTTGACACTTGGTTGTAAAGTTTCTTAAAAATTCACTGATCGAAAGTAAACGAAAATGACACACATAGTTACATAAAAATTGCAATTCTCATTCATTCAAAACATTGTTCACAGTATGTCGAACGTATTTTATCATTGTTACAGGAAATTTTTGTATAACAATATCTTCACTTGAATAAAAAATAATGTAAACAAGTAGCAAAAACCCCCCCATCTGAAGTTTATCAAATATAAAATCAATCAATCATCATTTTTGATAATATTTAATCAATTAATTTCACTTTTACCATTTAAAGGTGGAAATATTATCAAAATGCAGAGTGTCTGCGCTTTTGTCGCGGTACTGCTGCTAGCAACTAGTCTGAGCCATGGCTCAGACACAACACCGCAAACGCTCACTCCTAAAGTCATTAATGCAAATTATTCCCAAAATTACACAGAGAAGATAAACACTAATGTAGAATATGTGTTTATCTACAGCGAAGTTGGCGTAATTATGCAAAGCATTTTATTACTTGTTATAATACAAATTATTATTATTTTTTTTAATTATATACATTATGTTTATATTTATAAAATTTTCTTTTCTTTATTTTAATTTTATTATTACTATAAAAAAAGAAAAAGAAAAAGAAAAAAAAAAAAAAATCACATATCTTTGTTTATGAAAGCCAAAATCTTTGGATGGCGCTAGAATAATAGTTGAAAGCGATGCGGACAAAAGTCTTCCTCTCATCGTCGTTGTAAGACAAAAAAAAGGGATATTGTCTTGGCAAATTCCTCTTCCTGTTAAAACCACCACTCAGGATCTTGAGTATAGCAGAACTAGTCGAACTCTATGTTTGACGCAAGACTATAAAAGGATTGCAGCTAAAGAACAAAAGGAATTTGTTACTGTCAGCATTTCTACTGCTAGTGAAGCAAATATTACTTTCAGTTTAAATGTATCTGCATCTAATGATTTTTACATGCAGTAAGTAATTTTCGTTTTTTTATCTCATCACAAATCAAAAATAATCAAGTAGTATCAGTATGTAAACAATTTCCTTGCATCCCATCTACTTCTCTTGGGTTTTATTTGATTT
The DNA here is from genome assembly GCA_943736025.1 of Tenthredo mesomela. Lineage (NCBI taxonomy): Eukaryota > Metazoa > Arthropoda > Insecta > Hymenoptera > Tenthredinidae > Tenthredo > Tenthredo mesomela. The sequence continues at coordinate 9,586,328 of OX031016.1, read as the reverse complement.
TTTTTTTTTTTTTTTTAATTTTCTTGTTATAAATTTTCTGAAAAAAAAAAAAAACAAAAAACAAAAAAATTATAGACAAGTATACAGAATCTTATTTTAGGTCAGGACAAGTTAGAAACGTAACAATTTCTCCAGCTGAACCAATTTATTATGGATATAATTTTACTGAAACAAATGGGAGTTCTTCGGTATTGATGCGTGTCGAATCAGATAGTGATACCTGCATGACTGTCTCCATTCAAAATAAGTCAGTAAGTCTAGATTTTTTTTTTAGGGGCATTCTATTTTATTTTATTAGGTAACGCAGGCCTGAAGAAATATTTTTATTATATTTTTTCGATGGTTTTCTTTATCACCTTTTTTTTTTCAAATTAGTACGTCTTTTCATCTCTCACTTACTTAGCAGTAGAGTTGGCATGATTTTAATCCATTCATTGATTTCTTTTCCATATAGTTCCTCTTCTAATGTATAAAATCTGCCTTCTTGTTCGAGATTAACTATTAATTCTAAGACTTGAAGCTCGCAGTTGAATAACAATATGCAAATATCAACCTACACTCAATATTATAAAATATTCAGGGAAAAATCAAAGTGATCTCATGCTAGTTTGATTTTCTTGTTTGTTTGCTTACTATAACTGTTTTTATAATTGTATTCGATCCAAGGTCTGTCCTAACACAAGAAACTCCTGATTACAGAAATACATACTGTACATTATAGACCTTAGTTTGAATGTTCTCTTATAAATGTATGAAAATTTACTTTTACAGTGTCCAGTTTTTGACTTGGAAAGAAATATTCAATTCTCTGGGTACTGGCAAACCGTTAGTCGAAGAGGTGGTATAACGATACCAGTGAGTACCAGTGATGCTGTGATCACATGATAATTAAATTCAGAGTATATTTGTATATTTGACAATAAACTTAAATATTTTCAGAGGGAAGCATATCCCGATGGCTTTTTTGTAGTACTGGTAATGAAAGGAGATGACAGCGATTGTGGCGGAGGTTCGACGGCAAGTTATCCTGGAAATAAGACAGTATCATTGTCCATAGAACCGAACATAACAAAGCAGGATTACATTTTTGCTTCTTCAATAGTTTTATCGGCACTGATAGGATTTTGCATCTGTTATATCATCGGAGTTGTTGCGCTCAGAGTCAGAGATGGTAGAAAATTAAGAGAGCAATTATTGAATGAACAAGATGAAGCGGAAAGACCAGACAGTATCAGTCCATCTCCAATGGGCGAGGTACTATATAATAAGCAAATCTCATATGTAGTCATGAACACAATGAACAGAAATTAGAATTGAGATTGATTTTATGAATAATTTTAGGTAGGCCCAAGCCAATGGGCTTCTGTCGACGAAGATTCTTCTCTGGACGAAGATGACATAGACATGTTAGAGGATGCGCTTTCAGACAAAGAAGTTATACGAACTAGACTAGTGCTATCGGTTTCTGATCTTGCTCGTAAAGACCCAAGAATTTTAAGGCACAAGTCTAGATTGTATTTATATTACCTTGGAACAGTAGCTGTGTTTTATACATTGCCTGTTATCCAATTGGTAGTAACTCATCAACACGTTTTACACGTTACCGGAAATCAAGATCTCTGCTATTATAATTTTTTGTGTTCTCATCCGCTCGGTTTATTATCAGACTTCAATCACGTATATTCAAACCTAGGATACGTATTTCTTGGGCTATTATTTGTACTGCTTACTTATAGTAGGGAACAAAGAGAATGGGACGAAGAGAAAAATAAAAGTTATGGAATACCCCAACATTTTGGATTGTTTTACGCTATGGGTACTGCATTAATGATGGAAGGTGTATTGTCTGGGAGTTATCATGTATGCCCAAACCACAGCAACTTCCAATTTGGTAAAGAAATCTATATAGGATCACATCATCATTTCTTTAAGAAACAAATCATTTTCATAATACAGCAATAGAGAATGTAGAATGACTTTGTTAATAATAATATTTATTTACAGACACAAGTTTTATGTATATAATGGCAGTTCTCTGTATGGTAAAAATTTATCACACACGACATCCGGACATAAACGCACGAGCCCCAGTAACGTTTGGTGTATTAGCGCTTGCAATATTCTTGGGTTTAGTCGGAGTCTTAGACGGTTCAAAATATTTTTGGATTATATTTACAATCCTTCATTTAGGCGCTTGTCTAGCACTTACTGCTCAGATTTATTACATGGGAAGATGGAGATTAGACAGAGGAATATTCCGCAGAGTTATTGTGGTATGAAAAATTTTGTATCATTCATTTTCAAAACAATATTTTTCTTATATTTATAAAGAAAAAATATAGTAATCACAAAAAAATATTCAAATTTTGTAAACAGGTAATGAGGCACGACGCTCGTACAGGAATTAGACACTTATTACGCCCGGTATATGCTGGGAGATTGGTGCTACTGATTATCGCAAACCTTTGTAACATAGGACTTGCAGTAGTCGGAAATATGCATCACGAAAAGGACTTTGATACATATTTATTGGCAGTATTGATGGCGAATCTACTTCTCTACACGTTTTTTTACATCGTTATGAAGGTTTGTCTCATCACCAGTATTTCAATTAGGTATATAATTCTGTGTATTTCTCAATTATTTGATTTGGCGAGTCGAAGAATTTTCATTCACTCATCGATAGATAAGTAATACGTTTTTTTTTTTTATTATCCCCAATAATTAAGAGTTATATTATTGTTTTCCAGCTTTGTCACCGGGAACGAATCCTACCGCAACCTTTAATCTACATTATTCTGTCGTTTGTGACCTGGGCAGCAGCGATGTACTTTTTTCTAAGAAAATCTATATCGTGGGCTTTAACACCCGCCCAATCTCGAATTTACAATAAGCCATGCGAACTGATGGATTTCTTTGATTCTCATGATATTTGGCATTTTCTATCCGCTATAGCCATGTTCTTTTCATTCATGGTCTTACTAACGTTAGACGATGATCTAGTCGACGTACATCGGAGTCAAATACGAGTTTTCTAGTTATATACAGTTGTTATAAATATATAGGTAGTTGATAGTTACTTTTTACTTAATCAAATGGAATAATCCCTCGTACAAGAATATCAGTAGTGTAAATATTAATAATGAGTTGTTGTAATTTTTTTTTTTTTTTTTTTCTACATATATTATATATTTAAAATTATCGTTTGTACGTAAACATATTATTGTATGTAAATATTTTTATGAAAAAAAAAAAAATCTAGTTTCTAAGGATACAAAGTTTTTAGTGTGATTTAAATGAAAATCACATTTGTTGATCAATGAATATATTCGAAAAACAAAAAGAAAAGAAAAACAAAAAAAAAAAAAAAAAATAAAATTCGATGCCTTTTTGCTAAAAATAAATATATAATCTCTTTATATTCACAAAATTTTCTCATATTACATAAATCAACAATAAACTACCATAGGTAAATACATGACAATCATGTATAACTAACGCTCAGCATTATCTTTCTCACTTTTAAAAGTTCAATCAACAACACACCAACGAAATGTTACTAATGCTTTTTTCACATGCTACTACTATTTAAGTAATATATAAGAATTTTCGAAATTTTATCTAGTAGAAGAAAAACTGTGCACTTGTGTACTTTCATTTTCTTTTCTTTCTTTTTTCTGTTTTTTCCTGTTTTTTTTTTAATATGTATTATTAACAACAATGGGATGTCTTGCGAGCGTATGTATGTACAACAAATTAGGCCTATAATAGCTACATACGCCAGGTACGTGAGCATTTTAAACAAGGATATTGATCGGTTACGACGAAGCACTTGAATCGTTATGATGCTCTTGACCGGAAGATTCGAGCTGCGATAGAGTCCGCAATAGTTCAGCTCGTTCACCGGCTTGTAGTCTGTGCGCCAGTTCTATAACTGCGTCTAATCTAACTTCGGGACAACTTTCAAGTGCCTCTTTAACACGAGTTAAAATTGCATTTCTTTTAACGCAAAGTATGTTGCGGCTAACAACACTGCCTTCAGTTTCGTACTGGCTTATCAACCACTTAGATACAGCTTCGTCCTCATCCCAAAGATACGATTCCGTTGCACCTCTGTCTTCGACGAACCATCGTCTCAGCATAGAAATCACTGTACCAACAACGAAACTAGGCTGTGCTGATAAAATTTCTTCTATCGCATTTCCCTCCAGTAGACTACGTCTCAGTCTCCAGTACAACATACGACGTGCTGTTTTCCACGGTATTATTTCGTTGATAACACCTTTCTCCAACATTCTTTCAGGAGTATCGTGTAGGTCGGCAAAGTGAACGGCTACTTGGTGGTACATTGGTTTCAAAATCTCTTCCCTCTTTTCAATTTCACTTTCTATATTCACACGGTCTTCGACGGTGGTAGTTGGTGTTATTTTTTCCTAAATTCAAATAGAATAATTATTTAGCGGACATTCATTGATCGATTGATTAATTAATTATCGATAAAGTAAAATTCTCTCTACTTACTTTCAGACTACGTATCACAGGGTCGACCCTATGCATAGTCTTGTGTATGTCCTTGTATCTGAATTTTATTTCAACAATTCCCTCCGGCTCCAGGACACCACCTCTGCTCGTAGTGTCAGCGAACATTTGCATGTGTCTAGGGTTGATAGATGGATCAACGACGGCCCAAGCACCACCTCTGAGCTCTCCGTTTGGAGGAATGTAGACAATTACTGGCCTGGTGTATTCTCTTAACGCGTCAACGATGTACGCTCCAAACTTAACGACTTGTTCGTACATATCTATTCAACAGAAAATAAGAAGATTACTAAAAACGAATTTCCTCAAGTGGTGGTAAAAAAAAATTGTCTCTCAATTCACCCTTCATGCCGCCGGAGAAGCCGCGCCAATTAGCGAATATGAATAGAGGCAGTTCTTCTTTTCCAAAATCACGGATAGCTTGTGCAGTCTTGTACGCGCTGTCTGGGAACCAGACTTGGCCAGCCTGCGATACAGTCTTAGCTTCGGAGTCCAAGTTAGCAGGATCTGCTGGCAGATGTAATTCAACAGTCCGTGTTTCTACGGCTATAATACCGCAGGGAATACCTCCGAGCCTGGCTCGGCCAGTTACAACTGTTTGCGCCCAAGGCCTCATGATTTCCTGAAATTTGAATAATGGTCGATATAATTATTCACTTGATGAACTTCGCACTGAAATTGTTCAGCTACGTAGGGCAAGTTTCTACTCTTCTTTACCTGCCAAGAGCCACGATCGAAAAGTCCGCTTTCCCAAATGGCAGGATCAATCGGTGAATGCCTTCCTTCAAGCATACATCTAGGATCGTAAGGCGTCTTGGTAGGAACGAATCCAATTTCTCTATCGATTGGGTCGGGATGTGGTGCGGAGAGGATAGGAAGCTGTGCTCCCTTAGTTTTGGGTACATAGCTTATCCATCTCAACACGGTAGCTATTCCATCTAAATCCCTCGGTTCAGTCGTGTGAGAAACACCGTTGTTGTGCATTATTTGAATTCCTCCTAGCTGGTTGTTGCTCGCATATACCTCACGGCCTAGGACGGTGTTCAGAGCTCTATATCCGGTCAATATTATGTGGGAATTCTCGATTTGTATTACTCGTTGACCAAGACGTAGCAAGTAGGAACCAATGCCAATTGCACGGCATGAGACAATCGATATTGTTACTATCTGTAAGAGAATATTTGATTAGTAATGAAAATGATGTAATGATTGAAGTAGAGTAAGAACCAACAAGTGTTTAAAAAATAGGAAATACGTGCCTCGTTATATGCTTGAGATGTTTCACCAGCAATCATACCAGCGTACTTAAGATTCTCAACGCCAAGTCCGTCATCTTTGCCAATAATATCAGTTATTCTATAGCGGGGTTCTCCGTTGTCTTCAATCAACGATGCTTTGATTGAATTGTGGGGCGCTAGTCTAGCGTAATCGTCTGGAGTTACGTAGATGTACTTGTAGCCTTTTTCAGGCTCGTTTTCATCTTCCCATGAAATTTTGAACAACGCTTTCACCTGGTAAAACGAAAATGAATTAGTTTTGAAGAATGTGTTACGGCTCGTAGTTATAGGCAATGAATTCTGGAGGCTTGTTCAAGTTACCTCTTCTGCGAGGCCTATTCTGGCACCAGAATTAGCAGAGAAATAGATCCTAGGAACGCCTAGTTCTCGCGCTCTTTGTGACGCTCTACAAAATACTAGGTCTTCTCCTGGTCCAAATGAGCCGATTTTAAACGTCAGATCATTTGCGATGAGGATTATGTCTCTTCCGGTCGGATACTCAGGAGTGTAAAGACTGAGTCTCCAAGCTACCATTCCGACGTCGTTTTCACCAGGCAGTCGTTTTTGTTCGACCAAATTTTCACCATCCAATACAAGTTCGACGCTATCCAAAACCGGAGTTGGGATCTTGATGTTTTCTGCTTGAAAGTAAACGAAACTTAAATTACTTAAAAGTATCATCAATGATGCTGACTAAGAGGCGATTAATAATGTTTGGCAAAAGTTTAGAGGAGACTCAATAATTATATTGAGTATTAACCAACCTGTGGTAGGTCTTTCCTCGATGTATCTATCCCACGATTTTTCTATCTGTTGTCTGAACATGTCTGGTAAATCGTATACGTAAGTAGTTCCTGCGCTCTGCGCCTCGAAGCGTTTCGCTTGGAGATAATCCTTGGTCAAATACGGTGTGGAAATTGGCAATCCATGCATTGGCCCTGGTCTCCAGTTTGGATTATTCGCAGTTGACCCGTTTGACTCAAAACGGATAATACCAGTCTTGGGTTCCGTAGCTTCGGTATAAAGATGCAAATCAATGCTGTATCCGCTGTCGTTTGCTATACAGAGACGAACGTTTGAAGTCGGTCTCCCCGGGGCTGGACGAATGGTCATTTTTATTTCAGCCTGTAAAGTAATTTTCGAATAAAAACTTATGCAAATTACAACGAGCTGCGTGCTTTTGAATGATGTGGTTGAGATCGAGCTTTCTTACTTGTCTCACTCGCAATTTCCACAATCTTGGACCATATCTGAGCACCATGTTGGTAACGCTCTCCTCGATTCTTCCAGGATCCATTATAACGGTCGGAGCAAAGTTCAAGAATATGTGATTGCAGTCTGTTCGTTTAGCCAGAGGATGAGAGAAGGCAACTTCGAGCTCGTCCATCGCCTCTAGTAGCACTCTTTCACCTTCGTTGTGCAAATAGTCGAAGCTAGCTTCTTTTGTGATGAGATCAGAGTGGCGTATTATCGAGCGAATGAAGAAGCGGTAATCCGTGACTTGCTGGCCTTTAGCGACCTGGATAAACAGCAAAATAAAATCAATTTCGAGGATTCGTCATTTTCACTGAAACAAAGAATCCACAAAAACATAAAGGCGAAATTAAACCTGCGCACCTTGGCTTGTCCCAAATAAAGATGCATCTTTTGATTCGACGTAGGCAGAGCCTCGAGGTCGTAGATCCGCATTCTGTTAAGTTCCAACTGGAAGGCACAGCCAGGTTCGAGATGTCGGTAAATACGATCTTCGATGAACCCATCGCGTTGCCGGAAAGTAAAGAACTTGGGGAACTGCCTTTTCTTCAAAGCGGCGAATGTGACTCTTCTCACTCCCCGAGAAACAAGTTCATCTTTATTGGTTGCGCACCAGTCAGAAAATTGTCTAGACATGACTGCGTCGTCTTGATTTCCAGAATCTTGGACTGCGATGCTCAATATGTGGACTGGCTCTACAGGTACATCAACTCCTTCAGGTGCGCCTGCCTCGCCAACACTTAGAGAAACGTTTATCGAAGTACTGTGCCTGGATTCACTTCCGGCAGTCTCAACGGCCTCTAGAACTTTGGCAGATACTGAACTCCTTGAGGACAAGTCTTGTAAGAGGTCGAGTACTTCGTCGGAATACTGGCTAAACTCTTGAAGATCTTTAAAAGCAGCCATAGCTCCTGTTCTGTGATTAACAAGGCCAAGATTTTGACGATTTGGATGATTGTTAGGGAGTAGAAACTGGAAATGAACTAGAGGAATTTCTCCTGATAATTCCAGATGCTGTAAGGAAGCCAATTCGTAGCTGATGTAAGCTCTGCGGACGTATACCTCCAAGGCAGCGTTGCACACTGCGCGATTCGAGTGATAGAAAAAGTCGTGCAAAATATCGAATATAGAAGTCTCTGATAGTATGAGCTTCTGGAGATTCTCAGGGTGGAAATCATGACCGTACATATCAACTGCAGACAGGAATATAGATTCCATTTGATTATGCCTTAATTCATAGGCGGGCTGATGTGCTGCTATCAAAACTTGCCTGGCTCTCAAAGCTACGCGACTGTGCTCGGTGCGATTCAAACTAGTCAATTCTATCAATGTGCTTGCCAGCTCGTCCGTAAGTCCGGGTTCATTGGCCCACAAGTGATCGATGAGCATAGTGACCAGAACGTTTTTCTTTTGGACATTATTGTGGCTGAAAATAGTCACAGTTACCATGCTCATCTCATCTTTGTATTGCTCTATTATAGCTGACACACATTTGTCGTAATGCCCTTGTTGGAACTGACTTTCGACGGTGTAATATTGGCGTAGAAGTTCGTGTACCGCGGTTTTCATTCTCCCACGAATACCGTTGCGATATCTCTGTACAAGTTGTACTATTCCTTGAGTGGTCAAGAAGAAGACGTCCCTTTCTGTTCTTCTTGAAAGTGTAGCGGCGTGTCCATCAATTACGGAGGCAATTTGCTGGCTAGGGAATTGAGCCAGAACCGAAGTGATGTTCCTTTCGTACAAGGTCATATATTTTCGAATCTTCTTCTCTACAGAAATTGGAATTCGACCGGAAATGGTGGCTATAACTTCTTGAAGCTCGAGCAGAGGCAAGCTAGGATCTCGAAGAGAATTCATAAACTTTTCAATCAGCTCTCGAAGCCTTGGTAAATGGTAGGGATCTGGTAGACAGTATCCTGCAAGTGTGTTTTCCAAAGTTTGTCTATATTTAGCGTGTAATTGGTGTAGTTTTTCGGGAATAGTAGGCGCAATTGGAACCGGAAACTGGCCGGTATATTCCAAAGCTTTGCTAACCAGCGAAGGATCGTCTAATTCCAAGTGTGCGATCAATGTTCCAGCTTCTAGAATGGCGCCGGGCCTTTTGGCGTAGAATAGACTACCGGCTTCTGTGGCTGTTACGGTCATTACCATCTTCATTACCTCTATTTCAGCATATGCTTGGCCACGATCGACGTGCCCACCTTCTTCTGCTAGGAAACTTATCAGCTTACCAGCTGAAGGGGACCTCAACAACGACGGATCACAATCCTTCTCAAAAACGCAAGTTTGATTGCCAATCACAATACGATAGCGATCGACTTCCTCTCTCATGTACGTAGTGAAACTACCACCCTCCATAGAGAGCAGTAATCCTCCGTCCGAAAGTCTGTGAATCTCAACTTCTTTGTAAGAGCCATTCATAACAAGGAAATAAGAGTTTGGACCGGACTTTGCTGCTTGTACTTTGTACTTGAATCCATCGTTGATAAGCTCGACCTGAAAGGATAAGAAAAGTGTTTTTGTTGAATGGATATGATCGCTATTGCACAACTGTTGTAATGAATCACTGAAATGCTCAACGTACATCGCACACATTGTCCAAATCATTGCAGGCCTGGATTTGACCTTTTTCCAAGGCAGTTTGGAAGCCGCTAAACGCAGCTGTGATTGTTCTATCAGCGATATGAAGCGCTCCACACGTTACAGCCAGTATAACGTCGGGCTTATCACTTCTAACACGTTCGGCAATGAGTAGATCAAGCCAGGCGGTATCAAAGCTGTTTGTTTGGAAAGATTCGGTCTCGAGAAGAGTGATAAGATACTCTACTGTGGTTCTGAAGTCACCTCTTATACTCAATTCTTTTAAAGCAACGACTAAATTTTCGCTAGCTTGATTACGATCCTCGCCCCATGAAAAACAGTGGCCAAATTGAGAGTCGGCAAACTCGTGTAGCCCTCCTGATGCACCGACCGAAAAATACCCCCACACGTTTTTCGAAGACCTGAAATTCAGCTCTTGAACTGTTCCCGAACTCGGTTTGAATCCTGAAATGATATTCATCTTTAATTTATATCAGAATTTTCGTCAATCGAACTTTCAGAAGATATTACCAATAATATAAAGGGATAATACCTTCGTCAGGATTTTCGCTGGTGATTCTTGCAGCGATAACGTGGCCCCAAGGCTGCGGCTTATGCCTCGGTTGATCAAAATCGATAGGAGTATCTCCCCACGGACTTTCACCATACAAAAGACGAATGTCTTTGATATGATGCAGCGGCAAACCCATAGCAACTTGGAGCTGGGCAGCAGGCAAGTTGACATCGGATACCATCTCTGTACAAGGATGTTCTACTTGTAAGCGGGGGTTTAGTTCCAAGAAAAAGTAACGTCCGGATGTATCGTAAAGATATTCAACTGTTCCGGCACTCACATATCCCACCATTTTTGCCAGCCTAACAGCAGCCTGGAATAAAGAATATGGATAATGATCGGTGTAAATTAGTTTCCAGATAAGCATTGCAGTTTTATTTAAAGCTAGCAGGGATTGATATCAGCTGAATTATTCCTCACTTTTTCCATCTCTTCGAAGACCTCTGGCTTAGCAATAACAGCGGGTGCCTCCTCAATGATCTTCTGATGTCTTCTTTGGATAGAACAATCACGCCCGAACAAGGAAATAGCATTTCCATAGTTGTCAGCTAACAACTGAACTTCCAAGTGGCGCGCGCATTTCGCAAGTTTCATAATGAATATTGGAGATCCAGGGATTTCCGTTTGTACTTGTCTGTAAAAGAGATATCATTTTGATGGTGAATGGTATGAATTAAAATCATTTCAGGGTACAAATTGCACTGTTGCACATAGATTTTTGTTACCTGAATAGCGAAGGTAACTCTTCAGCGTTATCAACCTTACGAATACCCTTGCCGCCTCCTCCCTCACTAGCTTTGACCATGATAGGAAATCCGATTTTAGTCGCAGCAGCAAGAGCTTCTTCGATGGTGGACACGCATCCTTTCTTGAACAATTCGGATGATATTTTAATCTTCTTTCCACTGTAATGAGCCTTTAATTCTGAACCTGACCAAGGGAGAGTAGGGACATCTGCTGTTTGAGCAACGATACTCGATGCGATCTTATCTCCAAGAGCCCACATCGCTCTTTCCGAAGGTCCTAAAAGGTGGACAATTTAAATCAGCACATTTTCTCGATGATGAGAATTGTAAGTTTATATTTGATCCATCAGTCTTACCAATAAATATGATGTTATTTTTATGCAAAAGCTCTGGAAGCTTTGGATTCTCCGATGCATGACCCCATCCAGCCCAAACTGCCTGTACTTGAGTACGTACTGCGATGTCTATGATCAATTCAACGTTTGCATAGTTATTGTTGTTGGATCCTCCAGGAACAGGAACATATTGATCAGCCATTTTAATGTACTCTGCGTTGGCCTTTAAGTCTTCAGGTGTTACCATAACTACGAAACGAATTGCTCTTTCGTTCTTGAACATTTCGTACGACCAGCGACGAATAGATCGCATGCATTTGACCGCAGCGATTCCATTATTTGCTATTAAAACCTATATGAGATATTGACTGTGATTAGTTTTGGATTGAAAAAATGTTGAATTCATAAGAGTTTCTTATAAGCTTGATGTACAGAAGTTCTGAATAACGTCGAGTAGTGAAACTGATGAATAATAAATAACTGAGAAAGACGTAGGTAAAAAGTATTTGAAATTATAATTAGTAGCGATTACAAATTCTAACTAGTTGCATGAAAATTGTTTCTTTTTTTTTCTTTTCTTTTTTGTCATATATGGTTTTTTTCACATATATATTCGTCTCATATTATAATGATGTGCATACACATGTATACCTACATCTCTTGTGCAATATAATTTGGTATATATTAATTATTTAAACTCTTGAACTGCGCATATACCTATATAACTACTCTATCTCTTGAAAAATGAATAAATGTTACTTGTATATGAAAATTTGGAATAACAACATCATTAAATACAAGGTCGATATGCCATGTATGTATTCATATGCACAAATATCTGTAAATAATATATCTTAAAATTGGATAACTAGTGAGTATAATAGACTATGTTTTATGCATATATATTTTAATTTTTTATAATTTTTTTTTTTTTGAATTTTTTTTTCTTACTTTATTGATGACTTGAGTACCGCCGAATCTTCTTACAAATTCTTCGGGCGTTGCGACTGTGAAGTCTTTTTCTAATTGTCGACTCTGGGCGTGGATCATCACGGTGCCTTGGGACATGCTAGGCCTGTGAATAACATTGATTACATCAAACATCGAGTTTTATAAGTTAAGAGTAATTGATAACAGGACGCGAAAAAAATAAAAATATATATATATATATATTGATAATTATCATATAAACTGTCGTAGATATTGATTGATAAGACTTTTATCTTCTTCTAATAAATTCGCTGGTAGTAGTATACAGTTTAGCATTACATCGATAGCAACATAGATTTAAGATTAACACATGATTGAATGTTTATCGAAATCATAACAAGAAATACGATTATGATATCTTACATTCTATGATATTCTATGAGATTATTTGAGACTAAGATTCGCTTTTTTAATTTCGGTTTCAAAACTACTTATATATATATATCTAATTTACCTCGTTAACAATATAACATGTTGCATATTATATTATATTATTAACATCGATAGCGCATGTAGCGAATTATTGGATGTATATTTTTTCCATTTTAAATATTATAGTAGCGTGAGAAATTTCATTGATATAGAAATACACATAATATATATAAGTACATACAGTTCGTGAGTTTGTAATATATTAGAAGGTGTTCAGACACCTGTACTTATCTATATATCCGTCACTTACCTACTTTATATACATATATATATATATATAAGTATACGAAGCGAATTGATTTACAATATAGAGAAAGTGCGAAATATAGTAGTATAATATATATATATATAAGCAATAAAATTACTTCAGTTACAAAACTATATTTAAAACAGTTTTGATTATTACATTAATTTCAAAAAAAAAAAAAAAAAAAAAAAAAAACATTTATACTATAATAATTATATTTATTATTCGTTATGGTATAGAAAATTCTGCAGTAGACACTATAGGATCTAGATTTTCTTCAAATAGTAGGTATATAAGCTGAAATAATAGCTATCGTCATAAATGTAATCACTTAATTATAATTGAGGAAATATTCGATGAAATTATACTACTGCGCGTCGCAAATTATACCCACATTCCTTAATTTATTAATATTAATACGAAAACAATATTAGTCGATTTTCGTGTAATTTGATTTCGGATTTTTAAATCAAATCAGCTACGAGCTTCTTAGTTTCGAATAAAGAAAGAAATCGTGCGATTGAAAATTTGAAGAAAAAAAAAAAAACTGGAAATTTTTTTTTTTTTTTAAATTTAGCCACCTGAGAAATAATTTCAATTTTTGAATTTTTCACGCCACGCTTCCGGCCAGTTTTTCATACTGAACATTATTATTTTGAATTTTGAATAATGGGGATAATTATGGGTTAATTAATAGTTATGGGAAAATTGTCCGTAAAATTAAACGGTTTCAACGATTTTCTCAAGCTTTCATATTTTGAAACTTTTGTTGTCGACTCGAAGCGCGCGTTGGTTACGAAATTATAACCGTCACAGCAATTGAACTATTTGCTTACGAGACACTATGTAATATGGAGAAAGTGTACAACGACTTAAGCGATAAACTAAATCCCGAATTTCTAAAACGCAATATTCATTATGATGAACGATAATTATCTAAAAATATGATATGAAAATCTAGATTAAATTCTGTCAGATCTAATCTATATCGAAAATCCTAGAAAATAGTAGCAACACCGCTGCGCTGATTTGGCATTCACTTCTTCTAGTATATTGATAAGTATAAATATCAACAAGATCGCGCGAGATTAACCGAAAGAAAAAAAGAAACGGATTTTTTTTTATCTTCAGAGATTAAAAAAAAAAAAAAAAAAAATCATTTAGAAGAGAAAAAAACTGAATAAATAATTTGAATTTTTTTTTTTGTTTTTTGTTTTTTTTCAAATTTTTGAAAATTGGTATAAAAATTACGTCATGGTTAGCCCTTGATCCTCCGCTTCTTCGACATCGTCGGAACCTCCTGTATCAATTTTTTCCCCCATCATTCTAGCTACTCCTGCAAGTAAGTTATCGGAACTTTTCCAAATCGGATCCTTTTCCGTGCTGTGCGCCAAAACGAATCTCTTCATACGTTTCATTCCTGGCAATTGAAGCCACCGTTTTTGGAGGGTGTAATAGACCCACCGTAACGGTGCTAGACAAATAAATCCGGCTGAAATTTCACCAATTTCTTGTAATATATTGGAGTCAAACGTATTTGGGAAAATCCATTAATTTCCTGCATACACTTTTAATAAAAGTTGTGTTATTCGCTGTTTTATTTATTTATTTATTTATTTATATTTTGGTAATTTTTTTAGTTTTTTTTTTTTTTTTTTTTTCGTATCTCTCTTTTCAATTTCAAAATTTAAAGAATGTGATAATTATAGATTTATTTAAATATTATATTTAACTATTACAACGCGGTAAATATATATGTATAGCCTCCAGCTTTGTACGCCGTTAACTACACCGAGTAATATTTGTGTGGTCAGTTTTTATTCAAATAGTTTTTGTCAGGTATTTCTTAGCTAGGTCCATAGTCCAAGGATCATATAGCTGCGGCTGTTGTTACATGCATTTTGATTATTTAAATTCCAAGTTTGTCGTCAATCGCGTTTTATAAGAGAGAGAGAGAAAGAGAGAGAGAGGGAAAAGGAGATTCATGAGCAATTCATTTGTTCACTAAACAATTAATTACTTTATATTTTTGATTTTTACGCGAATGCAATTCATATTTCCTGATGCAGTAGAATTTTTTTACGACCCGAAATGCATATTATTGCCGGTTATTTTTAACTCTCTCGGATTACATAAGAGATTCAAAAATGTACAAAGTCGTATTTTTCTGAGTTTTTGTTAATATCTTTTTTTTTTTTTTTTTTTTTTTTTTAATTATTTTTCGCCTCAATTTAGAACGAGTATAATAATTAAAGTTTATTGCGTAACTTAAACAGATTATCAAATTAGGGTACAGATATGTATTATATATACAACGAGTTAAAATAACTCGTCGTACCTATATATGACTCGACGAAAATAATTAAAATTTAATTTGTTCAAAATTTAAACACTGCATTTATATTATATTATTTATACATAAAACGTCCACCCAGTACAGGTGCGCGATGATCACTGGCGATGTACGTTTCTCTGAGGTCTTGGTCACCAATTTCCTTAGGCGGAATAAAGTCCCTCGTATATATTCCCCACTACTTACTGTACGTACGTTACATACATACATACCCACCATTCGGTCAAGATCTTTAGCACTATCCATTCTTTATACTTGCAGTTGTTATGTTTCCGCACTGGGATCGTATAGTAGGTAACAGTTAGAAATTAATGGTCGACTAGTTCAGAGTTGGTTTTTTTTTTTTTTTGTTCGTTCTTTTTCTATGCTTGGTCATCGCCTGTATACGCCAATTTATCAGACTTTTTCGCTTTTTTGCTTTTTATAGTAAATTTTTTTGAAACTTTTTTACGATACTTTTGTTCGTTATTATTATCGTCATTATCATTATTATTATTATTATTATTATTATTTTATTAATGAAAAGGGACACACCATATATATATATATATAAACACGAATTGTGAACTGATAATACCAACGAAAAAAAAAAAAAAAAAAAATTTGAAAAAAATATAGTAAAACATGATTGAAAATAATTTTCAATAAATTTAGAAATAAATTGAAGAAAAAAAAAAAAAAAAAAAAAAAAATAGACACATAATATATAGCGAAGCTTATTTGTGAAAAACTTTCTCTTCCGTACTATATATGTGTACATATACCTACATCGTGTCTACGATCCGCAATAATTGTATAGGGGAAAATTAGAAGAAAAATTAGAAATTTAACTATTAAATACCGAAATATAATTATATATGGGGAATTCCACGTGAACTCGACCAATGTTTTTCCCTCACCATTTTTGATTCGCTTCACAATTTTTTACACGATTCTACGATCTCGAAAAAGCACTGCTGAATTTTTTCAGATTTTTCCCTCCAACCGTTAATTTTCAATGATTATTCAAACCCATTTTGAAAACGGCATTTTTTAAAAATCTCGAAAAATTCTCAAAAATATTATTTTTAATTTCGATCATTTTGACACCCCTCCCATGATGGGATCATTATTGCTTCTTTTTTTTTCAGCACTTTTAACATTTTGATAAAACGAAACACCATGTTCCAACGTTTCGAAAATTCTTGAAAAATTACCCAAAATTCTGTGTTCAATTCTGAATGTTTTCGCGTGAGACCCACGATGACGGACAAAAAAAAGTATTTTTTCCGAAAAAAAAGTATTTTCCGTCCGTAATCGTGGGTCTCACGCGAAAACATTTAGAATTGAACACAGAATTTTTGGTAATTTTTCAAGAATTTTCGAAACGTTGGAACATGGTGTTTCGTTTTATCAAAATGTTAAAAATGCTGAAAAAAGAAGAAGCAATAATGATCCCATCATGGGAGGGGTGTCAAAATGATCGAAATTAAAAATAATATTTTTGAGAATTTTTCGAGATTTTTAAAAAATGCCGTTTTCAAAATGGGTTTGAATAATCATTGAAAATTAACGGTTGGAGGGAAAAATCTGAAAAAATTCAGCAGTGCTTTTTCGAGATCGTAGAATCGTGTAAAAAATTGTGAAGTGAATCAAAAATGGTGAGGGACAAAACATTGGTCGAGTTCACGTGGAATTCCCCATATACATATATGTATAGAATTACTCAAAGATCTCGCAGGTGTAAAACGCGGAGACTTCAATGACTGACGCGCAACGAGATGATAATTCATATATTTATCAATATATACTATACAGGTGTATACGCAAGGTTGTGTGTAGTAGTATCACATTTGGTATTTAAAAAAAAAGGATATACCTAGAATAATTTGTCACAATTATAGCAGATAGTGGTGTGGGTTCTCTTCACTTTATAATCAAATTCATTTGTTATTTTCGAAAAGAATATAAATATTATAAATGATAATGGAAGAGAAAAAAAATTTTAAATCAAACGCAACGAGTATATAGAGAAAAGAAACTGTATAATATGCGCTAATAGCAGCACGTCTTTAATAATAATTATACGATAATAATTGAAATTTACATTTAATCTTGCGCATATATAGGTACGATTAATCAACGATACACCTTATATTACATCGTGAATGAAGTAATTTTAAGAATAGCTGTATTAATATTCGTGATAATAAATTATAACGTCATTATATATACAAGAAATGCATTACTGCAGCAGAATTTGCATTTATTTATTATATAGGAGGCAATATATTGGGGTGCAAAACCCATGTGGATATGCAATTATTGGTCTTCTAAATGATCAACGCGTGGTTCTATTAACTCCATATGTTGTATAAAAGCAGGTTTTTAATTTTTAGAATTTTTTTTTTTTTTTTCTCTATCAGTTTTGATCAGAATCAGATTTTGAGAAACGAATATGGGCTAATAGTTTATATAGTATTGTATTTTTTTTTTTTATACGTACATAGGGTAGTCTTGTAACTGTTCAGGATAAAGCTTAATACTAAAATATCCTTAGCGAAAAATGTGATCTTTATAAGAAGAAAATATATTAAATAAAACAAAATATCTTCTATATTACACGCGGTGCAGCAGGAATAGAATCGATCACGTGCAACCGCAGTGTTAATCTCGGGTTTTCATATTCAACGATCAACTTTAACGACGTCATACGATCCAAGGAAAGACACAAAAAAAAAAAAAAAAAAAAAAAAAAAAATGAAATAAAAATATCCTATATTAGTATTTAAGTATCACCGAAAACGTGTAATATTCGCGTGTATAAAAGTCCTATAAAAAGTTTTGAAACAGTTGAAATGTGATAGATTCCAATTCGGAAAAAAAACCACACCGTACAGATTACCTATCCTCAAAGAAAAGCATATTGGAAATCGGTAAAACTAGAAATCAAAGAATTTATCAGATTTTCAAAATCCGCAGTTTCTATATAATTATTAATAATTATAAGTATTTTATTATATTAAGTAAAAGAATTAAGAATAAAAAAAGAAATGTCTATATACTGTTGATGAAATATTTTCAAAATTAGTCTTCATTTCTGGGAAGCAATGATCAAATACCTATGTGACACATAGTAGACTACATTCAATAAATATCAACGATTCCGATATAAACGCGTATTATAGATATTATAATATTAAGGATCCTCCTTTCACTCATATTTTTACATATATATCGTATGATACGTCGCACGAATCAATTAAATATATAATATAAATTTATGTAATTTTTCAATCGAATATAATATGACGTATATTATATAATTGAATCATTTATTCTTTTCATCGGAAAGAAAATATGATAGTGCAGATATCAATTATTATTATTATTATTATTATTATTATTATTATTATTATTATTATTATTATTATTATTATTATATGATTTACGAATGTGTGAAAATTTTGAAACCTCAATATTTTATTTAATATATTTATACCTATTATAATTATTATATTATATTTTTTATGTACCTATAGGTGCGAGTATAAACAATTATCTCTATAAAACTGCATATATATATGAGGAGTTTCATTGATTTTATATAGACGTTAATAAAACTATAATAGAAACGACTATATAATATAATGGTAGTATATGATCGTTGTTAATAAATCTTATATACCAGCTACTGTATAATATCATATAATCAAAAATCGAAACGATCTATTACCTTGAATATAGTACAAGTTTAAATAAATTATTACTATAAATGTATATATCGCGTCACTAATGCCATAAGATCGTAAGCGCAAAAAAAAAAAAAAAAAAAAAAAAAAAATTTCGTGTTTTTTTTTTTGGTGGCAAAATCTGTTTCATGCCATATAACATCGTTTGGGCATATCCACAAAAAAAAAAAAAAATTTTTTTTGGCGCTTACGACTTTATGACATTATATAGAAACTGTCGAATCGACGATGTATATGTACCTACATACGTAATACCGCACATCGTATAGACGTAAAGCTATAATCGTTATTATGCATTTTTTACTTACGTCGAAGATTACGCAAATTGATTATTTAGGAGTAAAAAATAATCGTGAAAAAAGAATAACATATTCTGCTTTTTACCACTTACTATATATATATATGTACAAATCTATACGCGGATAGAGTAGTTACGTCAAATGACAAACACACAGATTTTCACGATTTTTTTACACACACACACACACATAGACATATGGGTAGTACATCCGTATTTGGTCACTTCCTACCTATATGCGATGCTGCTATATATATCGCGTAACTTTTAGAGAAAAATTTCGATTTTGATGATCCCACAGATACGCCTTCACGCGAAAGTATATTTCCGACATTATATTCAGTGAAAATATGTTAATATATTTATTATTTTCGAAGATATATAAATATTGTGTATTATAGTTATACTTTTGTATAGATATGATTTTATTCGCGAATTATAGTGAAAATAAGCCGTTTTTTTTTTTTTTTTATAAATAAATCAAACGATATTAAAAATAAATGAAATATGGAACTTTAACTAACGAATAAATTTTGTCACATAATATAGAAACTAAGACAAGCCATATGCGAATCTTTAACGCGAATGATCCTCATCTATACGAACATCGTCAGATATATATGTTATAGGTATACAGAGATCCGGGATATTAGTCGTTCAAATTTACCCCTTGTATTTAAACAACCGCATATTGACATTGACACGCGGTTGAGATGATGTAAATCGTAGTACATATATACCTATACTCGAGGTTATAGAATTAGGTAAACCGAATACACGAGAAACATGATTAATGACGTTCATCAAACAATAAAAGAAAAAAAAAAAATAATAATAATAGTTTTCTGTTCTTTACATAAATATGTGAATTATATTGAAAAAAAAAAAAAAAAAAAAAAAAAAAATCTTTGTTTGTTCTCTTGTTTATTTATAAGTAATTAGTAATTCGCAGGAAAAATTAGTATAGTATGTGAATTATATGAGGTAATTATAAATTAGATGTATAGGGCTGGGTTGAAGTTCAAAATTTTTGAAAATTTTCACGAACGGTAAAAATTTCGAACTCTAATATCACCACGACTCATTGCAGTTTTTAGAAATGCGATATTTCCCGAAAATCTTACATAGCGAAGAACACCGAAGGCTCAAAATTCCGAAAACTAAAGATTCGCGCAAGGTACACTAAACGTAATGGATTCTGATCCGGACGAGTTGGACAATTCTAGAAACAGCCAATCGGCGCTCTGGATTTTTTTAATCCAGAGCGCCGATTGGCTGTTTCTAGAATTGTCCAACTCGTCCGGATCAGAATCCATTACGTTTAGTGTACCTCCGAATATTTTCAATCAGTGTTTAATAACTCGGGCTGTATTGATCTCATCGAAACCAATAAGTGGTCAAATTAATTGTCTTGAGATGTGCTTTTTGGAAAACAAAAAAGTTTCAAAATCCTATCAATTATATTTATGAGATCGTGATAAGTTTTATCGATTGAAGTATAGATAAAATGGGTTTCCGCGTAAAGAGGGCCTCGATCATAATGAATTATTTGTTGTCTTCACACCCTGAGAAATAGACCGAAATTTTCAAATTTTTGAAATTTCGAAGGGTCTGGATCTTCGGAGTTTAAAACTGTCTGCATTCCGACCTTTCAGAATATTTCAGAATTTCATTGTTTCAAACTAATTCAACCTTTCTAAAAATTCGAAATCGTCTTTTTTTTTTTTAATTTGAATTTTTTACCAAAGTTCGGAGCTTCTAAAATTCGGAATCTCAACCCAGCCTTAAATGTATGTATGCGTTATTTAAAGCCGATTAATTCTTACGAGGAACAAAAAAAAAACATAAATCGTAGTCACCTGAGGCGTCGCCGCCGTTCAGCAAGTCCCGGAACAAGAGCGGTCTGATTAAGATTAGCATCGCTTCCTGTTCCCGGAAACCGATCTTCAGTTTCAAGTTCTTCATCCGGGTCTGGATCTCCGACAACAAAACTGACCGGTTCTCCGTTTTCGGTCATTTTACGACGTGGTCTTTTTCTCACGTTATCCTTTTCTTTTTTCCTTATTATATCCCCCTTTTCCCGATTCTGCAAATTATCCTCCGAATGATCCTCACGATTTTTACAATCACTATCTAGCTGCTGCTGCTGCTGCTGCTGCTGATGGTTGTGGTGATGATGATGCTGGTGATTTTCTTCTTCGCGTGACGAGGCGCTACCTTCAAAATAATTCGGTAACAACAGCTATGTCAATTGATTGATGATTGATGATCACGACGAATCAAACCGACGATAGTATATGCCTTGCTCATATAGGTGGTTTACATATATTTATGTACTTATATAGGTACAGAGACACTGAAGTGGATGAGATTTTTTTCAGCCCATATATAATATGATCCTAAAAGCGGGGTTTGCGAAATTCTCTAAATTCTTGTCGTAAACCATCAAGCCGTTATCCGCAGGGTATAGAATAGCGATAACGCCGGAATTTCGTCGTCTTTATACCCGCGAGGAAATTTTCCGAATTTTTGAAATTTTACGTTACGTATTACTATATAAGGGTTCAGGAAATATTAATTATCAATTATTATACGACTACTAGATAGATGAGATTTGTAGAAACTCGCGTTTGTTCAACAATCGATTACTATTATGTTATTCTATAGGTAGTCCAGGAATTTTAACACCGAAAATGGGTTCGCTCCGCAAAAAATCCTGACAATTGATTTTTCGATTGGATTATGTCAGAGGGTGTCCCCTAAGTGTAAAACCAAGTTTGTGTCGTCCGAAACCGCGAGCATTAGCCGCCATCTTGAAAAACGCTTTTTTGCAAATATCTCGGAAACGGTGAGTCTTACGTTAAAAATTGTAAGGACCTTTTTTGTAGAAGATAAAATTTTCCATATTTTTTATTTGAAACTTTTTTCTCTATTGTTAATATTTGCCGAGATATAGTCGATTAAAAAAACCAAATTTTTGTTTTTGGCAAATATCTCGATAATTTGTGGAAATACGAAAAAAAATGTAAAAATTGGTTTTTTCGATCGACTATATCTCGGCAAATATTAACAATAGAGAAAAAAGTTTCAAATAAAAAAGATGGGAAATTTTATCTTCTACAAAAAAGGTCCTTGCAATTTTTAACGTAAAACTCACCGTTTCCGAGATATTTGCAAAAAGACGTTTAAAGACTACTACGAAGATTTACACTACGTCACATGATTATACGATGTTAAACAGTCAAATTTCAATTTTAATGTCAATAAAATCGTGAAGAAATAAATAAAATAATATTTATGAATTTCAACTTTTATCAGATCTTACTAAGTTCAAAACCCACAATTTTTTTAAATCAAAAATTCATCGCGAAATTCGTCTTTAGCGAATAAATTTAAAAGTCGATATTCTTAATATTCGATCATTCTATAATCCATTCAGATGAAAACAGGATTTTATTGTCCGATACACGTTTGTCCCGAGATTTCAAGATGCTTAAATCGTCGATAGATAAGTGCGAGTCTATAATTGCGACCGAAAATAAAAATTAACTAATGTAAGAAGTGTGAATATTTCGCGAGATTTTAATTGATAAAAAAAAAAAAAAAAAAAAAATTACTATCATATGATACTTGAGAAGTGATTTGATTCTAATCGATAAGATGTTGTAGATAAAGCAAATGATTTTTTTTTTTGCAAATTTTAATCGATTTTCGCAAGGTCAACGATGATCTTGTGATTAAGACTAACGTAATCTACGTTTTGTATTTCTACCTATCGCAATATCTAGTCCCGTAACTTTATCCTATTGATTGATCAGAGAAAAAAGACAAAATGAAAAATAAAAAATTGTACATAATTGAATATCTAATCCGGCAGTGGATTAGTTGATTGATAAATTAAATAACATTAAGCAACGTGATTGCATTTAATTATTTAATTAATGAAAGAAAGAAAGAAAGAAAGAAAGAAAGAAAGAAAGATTTCAATAAATTACTTATTTTGAGACACACGTGTGTATAAAGAGAGAGAGAGAGAGGAACTGCTCTGGTTATGATTCAAGATAACATAGAACTCGGTATGTAGTATCTCCTCATTCTTCGTTTATTAGAGACTGTATTCATCTAATAATTATACTGATTTTTATTGGTGACCAAGTGACGTGCGCACCGAAGACGGACATATAGAGAGTGCGACTATAAGGGGCCAAGGAGTCATGAGAAATTATGCAGCGTAGGATTAAAGATAGGAATAACAACTTAAAGATCAAATGTATATCGACTGATAAATGGCTATTATATAATATGCATTTGACGTAATCAATGGATTGATAAGTGTAGCAAATATATAAAGAAAAAAAAAAAAAAAAAAAAACTGAAAATAATTCTTGAATTTTTTTTTTTTTCAGTTCAAAAGAAACAAATTATGTAGAATTTTAATATTTTTTTGATATTGAAGTTTTTTTTTTTTTCAAATGTTACACAGATTCGTAGTCACAAAAAAAAAAAAAAAAAAAAAAAAAAAAAAAAAAAAAAAAATTGTTAAATGATTTATTTCCACCCAAAAGCAACAGGGTTAGCGAATAATTTGTTCTTAGTGTCTCATGTGTCGGAAAATGTATGAATTGTTAAATTAGAAAAACAATTAAAAAAAAAAAAAAAAAAAAAAATTAATGAATAAGCTTGTGAATTTAGGAAAACGAAATGACCAATATCGCACACCTTCTTCTATTTCAAACAGCCTTTGGAATTTTTGAACCACAATGACACAAGCAAAATGCAAATCATGCTCGCTGTAAATGAAGACCGCAACCTTTAGTCACGAAATAAGAGAAGAATAAAAAAAAAAAAAAAAAAAAACCATGTTTAGGATCATCTGTTTCCACGAAATAATCATTTTGTATTTTTACCTCGTTGCACTGTTACGAAAAGCACACACAAATTTTTTTTTTTTTTTTGGTTTTTTTTTTTTTTTTTTTTTTTTTTTAGTTTGCGCTAGTATATCCGATCCGATATTCACCGCTTCAGGCTGAGAAAAAGATGGAAAAATGTCGAAAAAAAAAAAATTAAGGTCAAACCCACCAAAGAAAAAAAAAAAAAAAAAAAGGCAGAAGACGAAATCCCAAAATTTGACCTTTCCAGAACCCACGATCAGCAACACTTGATAAAAAAATCTCATGCAGATTCAATTGTACCCGTTATTGCTGATAGAAGACTTCGAAGCATATTTATGATCGTTGGGTAGTAGATTTTCACCTCGTAATTATCTCTTCTTCGTTAGTAGTGGTAGTCGAAGAGAAAAACAGATCGAAATCGAAATCGAAATCAAAATCAAAATCCAAATTCAAATCCAAATCCGAATCCGAATCCAATTGTCCCTCGTGTCTTCTTCTTGCGATGATTGTCACTCTTGTCTCATCTTCTTTCGCACGTTTATAATTATCGTATTCTATATTACGATTCCGCGTGTTCCTGCACTCCGCACGGCCGATATATAGACTATATTGATCGAAGCGAGGAATCAAGACTGATTACTCGCGTAAATGTCATTCGGTTATTAACGTACTACTAAATCGCGGCAGTCAGTGTTAGGTGACACGTTCCGATAACCGGACGCTGGTTCAAGGGTCGTATAGTAGCGAACGAGCTGTTTCGTTTGTGTGTTAACGAACGTCGTGTATATCTATATATGTACATACATCGTCGTTTAAATCATATAATCACATCACTATACTATTAAAACTGGCTCTCTTCTTTTTCGGTAGCACTTAGAATAATTGAAACCCACATCGACGATCATCCGCCATTAAAAATAAAAAAATAAAATAAATAAAAAAACATTCGTTTCTGGAACTAACGTATTGGTATATTGTTGAAAAAATTATATCAGCGAAAGCTGATAACAACCCATATCTAAAAATTAATACAATTAAAAGTATTACGTATATCAAGGCTTAATTAATCAGTTTGAAAAATTTATTTAGCCTTTCTGTTTTTTTTTTTTTTTTTTTTTTTTTTTTTTTTTTTTTTTTTTTTTTTTTTTTTTTTTTTTCAATCCGGCAAAATTTATTTCTGTTCCAAATCACTTTGCGGACAAACGAAGTAGCCGCATCTCCGGGAGACTGCAGCGTATATACCAATATTGGGAAGTGAAAAAGTTTTCCTTGTATAACATAACTTTCACATTAAAGTCGGATTTCTTTTTTTTTTTCTTCTTTTCTTCTTTTCATCGAACTAGAGAGATTCCATTTCATCTATATACTCCAATCATCGTCAATATTATTGAGTTGCAGTCCTCGCAGTATATATATGGTTCGAAAAGTTTTATATATACATATACCTTATATTGGTGTTAAATAATCAATTTTTAAGTAACAGTTACGTCAAAGAATGTTAAAAAAAAAAAAAAAACGTTAGGTGTGTACTCAACATACACCTACGCTATTTTTGGTTCCTTCGTCGTGAAATACGAACGAATATTCCTTAGGATATAGGATATTGCCAAAATTTATCGAGGAAAAACAGCTTCTTCTTCTTCTTCTTCTTCTTCTTCTTCTTCTTCTTCTTCTTCTTCTTCTTCTTCTTCTTCTTCTTCTTATTTATTTTTTATTTATTATTTTCCGTTTCCTCGGTTTACTTTTTTGCTTTTATTTTTTCATCGTAACCAAATTCCAACACCACAAGGTCACTGTTGATATATATTCCAAATATATCAGAGTTTGAATGAATGTCCGATGACGCGTACTGTGTAGAACCCCAGTTTCGAATATACGAACTTTTTCCGGAAATTATTTGACATACCTAATACTTAATAAACACGTATATCGCGTCACTAATACCATAAGGTCGTAAGCGCGAAAAAAAAATTTTCGTGTTTTTGGTGGTAAAATCTTTTTCGTGCCATATAACATCGTTTGGGCATATCCGCAAAAAAAAATAATTTTTTGGCGCTTACGACCATATGGCATTAGTGACGCGATATATGAATATATAGCTGTATATGTTACAGAAAAGCGTCTTGCATACACCGTGAGATATTAGTTTTTATATGAAAAAGCTTTCGATAACAAAATTTCCAAATCTGATATTAATTTGATGAACATTCACAACTTTTCAATAAAAATATTTGTTTCTGATATTAATTTTGTTATTTTTATCGAAATTCTCGGAGCTTTTAATATAAAATATGTTTTTTTTTTTTTAATTTTCTAAAGTGGGAAGTGAATTACTTTAATCGGTAATATAAAATAAGCCGAAAATTGACTCCGAAAATTTCGATTCTATGCGGTGACTATGAGGTCCAACTTTTTTCTGGTTTCCAAAATAATAAGCCTGCACACATATAGGTATACGAACATGCGTGTTATTCTTACATCTAAACTAGTAAAATGAATGTTATTTATATACATATGTATGTTAAAATGAAACAATTTTGAGATGAATATATTTCGACATTATGTACTTAGCAGTAAGTTCAAAAGCTGAGTCAAGACTTGCGAGTATTAGTATTTTTTACAATTTGCGATCTTTTTTTAGCTACGGTATCAGTGTAAGTATATAGAGAGTTAGAATTTAGAGTTTGCAGTAAATTTGCTGAAATTTCTATGAGGAATTAGAAATAGTATTAAAAAACGGAGGAAAAAGAAGGAAATAAAATAAAATAAAAATAAAAATAAACACACTATAGAAACCAATAAAAACAGAAAGAAAATATTTTTTTTTTTTTTTTTTTTTTTTTTTTTTGATTAGTACCTGTATAGCGAGATTATATACAGATTATGAGAAATAATATAATGACGAATTTTTATCTAGCTCATAACGGTTTGAAATCTTTATTAAATTTACCTCGAACTGGTCCTAAGAAAGCGAACATCACTCTTTCGTTGCTGAATATCAACTTGCGCAGTATAAGCTGCAGGTATGATATACCTAAGATTCGGAGGGACTATCTAACGAAACCAAATTATACCTACTTTCGTAAAAGATATTTACATGTATACATAATATACATATATATATATATATATATATATGTATATATATTATATAATACGTTACAAAACATATCAGGGACAAGATATATCCTCGATATTTATCCAGTGTTTTGAAATTGACTGAAAGTCGATTAATTAAGAAAACAGAAAGTAAACAAATAAATAAATAAATAAATAAATAAATAAACATCGAATTTCTTACCTATATGAATAAAGGTATACCTTTTAAACAATATAGATAAGATATTTTTATATTTCTATATAATCGAATGATAATCAAATTTTCTTTATTATTCGTTGGTTTTTATTTTTATTCAATAAAATCATAAAAATTTTCACACGAATCACTCTTCAATGAGGAAACAAAGTCATTATAATAACTTATTCAAAGCTCCGACACAGTTCTTTGACTATGCAATCCGGTTTCAGAATTCAAGGTCAATCGATTTGTTTATATTCTCTACAACTCTGAATTACCTTTTAGCCTCGTTTCTCTCAATATTTCAGAGGGTTTATTTCTACTCTTATACTGTGTGCAGTAGTATATATGAGGTATTCCACGCCGTTTCGAACGGTCAAAAAAATCACCGCTTCCGAAAAAATCGTAATTTGGTCCTCGAACACAACTATATCGAAAGAATTTTTGTGAATTTTTTCAGAATTTTCGGATTGCATTTGTGGATTTTTTCCAAATTCCAACTTTTTTTACAAACTTCCGTATCTCAAAAGTATAAGATCCTACAAGAAAATTTATGAGACACAAAAGTTGCAGTTTCGAATCAACTTTCTGAAAAAATTTTTTTGGGAATTTGTCGAATCCCAAAAATACCAATTTTTATCAAAAATACACAAAAATCGATTTTTCAATCAATACGTCACCTTCGATTTGCCTCGATAAATCACAGAAAATACTCTCAAGTGTGGAGAACAACCCCGTATTTTTTTTGAGATGGGTGGCGCAATTGTTTGGAAGATATGCTTTATTAATTTTTTTCTCAGAAGAAAAAAAAAAAATTTCAGAAAAAAAAAAATTAATTCCCATTCCCAAAAAAATTTTTTCAGAAAGTTGATTCGAAACTGCAACTTTTGTGTCTCACAAATTTTCTTGTAGGATCTTATACTTTTGAGATACGGAAGTTTGTAGAAAAAGTTGGAGTTTGGAAAAAATCCACAAATGCAATCCGAAAATTCTGAAAAAATTCACAAAAATTCTTTCGACATAGTTGTGTTCGAGGACCAAATTACGATTTTTTCGGAAGCGGTGATTTTTTTGACCGTTCGAAACGGCGTGGAATACCTCATATATACTAGGGTGTGCCAAAAAAAAAAAAAAAAAAAAAAAAAAAAAAAAATTCTAACGCACATCAACATTCCGGTAGAGCATCTCAAATAGAATATCTCAGCCAAATATGAGCTCTTAATATTGATATTTAGAACTGCCTATTTTAGTAACTAGAATTAGTAACTGAAATTAGTAACGAAATTATAGGCTAGTTCTAAATATCAATATTAAGAGCTCATATTTGGCTGATTTATTCTATTTGAGATGCTCTACCGGAATGTTGATGTTTGAATTTTTTTTTTTTTTTTTTTTTTGGCACACCCTAATATACCTAACTATAAAGGTATATTATTATCGATTTGGGGTCTTTTATTTTCGCTTCTGATAAACGCACGAAGATCCGAAATAAGGCACGATAGGGGCAGATGGTTTGACCTTTCGTTTATAGAATCGAAAAGTTTAACCGTAATCATTGTAAAATAAAATTGATTATTATATAGAATGTTAAAACGACGTTGAAAAGCTTCCTTATTTGAATTACGAGGGTATGAAATTATTTTTAGACTAAATAATACAAATACATAATAAGAAGACGAATAATAAGAATAATAAGAATAATAACAACGCGGAAAAAAAATATATTTGAAATAAAAACTAGATTACATATTTCTTTGTTTATGTAAATGTAGTTTATTTTAAAGATTAAACTGCATCCGACCTCGTGAGATAAACTATCGTTCATTTATTGAAAGTATAATATAATATATTATGTAGTAAAGATTTTCTCGTCGACGTATATAAAACGAAATTTTTATTTGACCCCTGCATTAATTCGAACGCGTGTTCACAAGCTGAGAAGATCATGCGAATAATACGAGCCAACGATATTCATTTATGAAATCACGTTAGGCGATAAAAACTTGGATATATGTATCCTCATTAGTCGATAAATGATTGCTACATTTTATCTCACAGACAGTTTTGATAATATATTTTATATAATAAAAATAAATATTTAGATCCTTGAATTTGATTGATAAAAAAAAAAATTAAAGAAAATTGTCCCCAAAGCTTAGCTAAGTAGCTTGAACACATAATTAGCGCATTTGAAAATAAGATTTCCCATGTATTTCAAATGGCAAAATTTGTTTATCCTAGTTTTATTTTTATAACTCTCTTTATTCAACTGATAAGAATAAAGTAGATATACGGTTTTGTAGAGAATTTTATGATCTACAAAAATAGTCCTTTGGCCCAAGTTGCTCGATTGAACCGTTAACGAGTTACAGTGGTTTAAAAATCATATGTATATCAGATTACTACTTACTTTTCGACAAATTAATTTAAAAAATTTTTTTTTTCATTCATTTTCTCAGAAATTTTTTTCCCTTCAAAACCGTATATTTACTTTATTCTTATCAGTTGAATAAAGAGAATTATAAAAATAAAACTAAGATGAACAAATTTTGCCATTTTTTATACATGGGAAATCTTATTTTCAAATGCGCTAATTATGTGTTCAAGCTACATAGCTCAGCTTTGGGGAGAATTTTCTTTATATTAAGCATTAACTATTTTCGAAAGGGCCCGAACAAAAAGAAGATGTCGTTTTTCTTTTTTGATTTTTTTTTTTTACACAGTCTAATACATATATACACATGGTAGACGAAATATGATATATATGATAAATAAACGAGGTGATAAATTCTAAAATACTGATTACATATCACAGTACTAAATTCTAATTAATAATTAATTGCTATGATATTTAATAATGAATAAAAACCGAAAAATCTATTTTATGTTAAATTTTAATCTACCCAATGATGTTTTATATATATTCGTATAATAACAACACGCGGCATTGATTTTAATATCTGATAAATAAGTGATAAACGATTACGTTCGGTTAATCATCTGATGCATGTAACTATAGTATACTATATTGTATAAATGAATATTATTTGTATAGTATATTATTATTATAGTGTGTCTTATCGCACATCGTTGGATAAAAGGTCGTAAAATAATCGCGATAACAAAACTAGTTGCGCATTTTCCTATTATTTTATTATAGATATATTGTAGAAAATAAATATATATATATATATATATATAAAAGTTGCATATAATAACGTAACGAGAGGAATGAATTACTCATATATTACGCTACGCTTAATGTGATATAGATTTTGACACGGCAATCAAAAAGATTGACAGAACTTTGCGATTGGTTAAAATTTTAGTCAGGCGACTGATAGCCGTCTGCTATTGGCCGACTAAACGCGTGTTCTACTGTTTCTTACTAGCACGCGTCATCAAATTATAATGAATAATTGTTAACCAAAATTTTTTGAAATGATGACATAAAAAGTTTTGAAAATATCGTCGATTAATAATATTTATATAAAAATATTATTAAATAGGTTAAATTTTCTTAAATATATAACTTACCGGTGACGAATCTTTCGCGGTGGAGCCGCAATCGCCTCCTGGAGGTTAGGTTCAGATTTCTTTTCGTCCCCTGACATTCGACTGACTTTCTCTATGCCACAGTATTCAAAAATTATATTTAACTTCTCCTTTTCCTATAATACTGATCAATCACAGAGATTTATTCAATTTGTTTTTAACTAGGTTTGAAAACGATCGTCTACTGTCACCGTTCCCACATGAGGGGTTTTTTTTTTTTTTTTTTTTTTTGTTTTTTTTCTTCTTTCTTTTTTCAACTCCTCGTCAATAGCCACGGTAGTACAACCACGATACAACAATTCACACAAATATACACACACATACGCATTTCATACTATGGTAGGGAATTATATCAACGTCCCTTTTCTATCCACTGTATAATACCTACTATAATACATAAAGGCACATAATATATGCCCGGTATTATCGACGGAGAAAAGATTTAGTTCGAGATTTTCACTTGAGATGTCATTAAAGGTTCGCGGTTATATTTTTTCAAACATAGTCAATAATCTGCAACAGTGCGATTATACCTAGCAGCGCGCGCCACTATGCGCTGATTTTAATTTTTCCACTTTACACGATTCACGCAGGCTGGTATTATTATTATTCGCATTTAGCCATTAGTTGCGATGACTTTTACATATTTTTCAAACCATTTATCATTACTTCAGTTCAGTTTTCATAGTATTTCTTTCACATGCTTTACATTTAAAACTCATTATTCGTATGATTTAAGAATGAAAACTAAGTGAAAAATATAATTCTTTTTAGTTTTAACAATTCAACATCGGCCAAAATGGTTTATGAATTTTTTTTTCTTTAAATCTTTAATCAATTCTCTGATTCTACTATATAATCTAATAATACAGGTATAAAGCCGAGTATGGCGCAAGAAACAAATCGAGTAACTTATTTAGATCCGAATTCTTATGCAGATGTGATAAAAATGGTAAGTATGTACGCTAAGCTGGACCTTGAATGATTGCTTAAATGTTATAAGATTTCAATCTTGGTGTGTGTATACATTTTTCAGATGTTGAACAATTGTCTGAAAATGAAAACACCCAAACAATCGTCTAAACGTAGCGGTTCTTTAGTAATAGATATTCA
Organism: Tenthredo mesomela; assembly: GCA_943736025.1. Taxonomy (NCBI): domain Eukaryota; kingdom Metazoa; phylum Arthropoda; class Insecta; order Hymenoptera; family Tenthredinidae; genus Tenthredo; species Tenthredo mesomela. Next base: position 9,554,111 of record OX031016.1, on the reverse strand, counting down.
ATTGTTAGAAAAACGAGATTTTTACACCGCGCAAATAACGCATTGTGGTCGATGGAATGATCAGGGTATAGAAAATTTGTTACATCAATTTTGTCTACTGATTGAAAACGGCCGATTGACCAACAAGACGGTACTCGCCTACGTTTTCGAAAGGGCTAACGGCGAAGGTGATGAAACGGTATATGAGATACAAGGGGCGCCAGATTTTGTTAGAAAAAAAATTATTTCGAAAAACAAAATTATTCATTTTCCTTCGTTCAGAAATTACGTTCTTATCAAATTGCAGGTGAGTTTGAACAACGAAACTTCATTTCATGTTCGATAAATTACTTATTATCGTTTTAATCATTCGGTGTGTTGTGTGTTTAATAATTTTTTCAGCATAGACTCGCACCGAATCATCTATGTGAATTTAAGGAAATTCTGCTTCGAGAATTCGATGTGTTAAAAAGATTTCATCGCGATGTAAAAATCATGTTTTATTTAAAGAATGATATATTTTATAATAATAACGTTGTATCAGACGTCGATTTTCAAGACTGCAAATCATTGAGCTTACCATTGATAGCTGTAATAAAACAAAGTATGAATACTCATTTCAAAGAACGTTGTTTTAAAACTCTCGAAGTCACCAATGTTCATGATGCTCAAAAAGTTCTAGCAAGAACATTGTTCTCAATGACACATGACAACTACATGATTCCATGATCAAATAAATCACAACAATTACCCAACGTGTGTTGTATTTTTTTTTTATTATTTTTTTTTATTAAAAATTAAGAATTATAATATGTAAAATTAAATTACATTGTTATATTGTTGAATTATTACCTGTTGACTAATAATATTATGTAATCGTGAGAATAATTGTAAAATAAAAAAAACTACATCCTTTTCATCCATATAAGGTTCAACATTCATTCCTCTCTGCAGTAGGTAATTATAAATAAAGTATAAAATTATTGTAAAATAATAGACAAAATTATTGTTGATGTTCGAAATTACGCGGTTAAAACGTCTCAACGAATGCCGGGAAATTTCCTGCGCGTAAACTAACGCGCCTAGGCATTGAAGTACCTCATGTATTTTTCCCCAGTCGCGCGGCCGAAACAGGTCAGGTTGGGCAGGTTCAGTGACAGCGTACCAAAAACAGCGTCTTTTCTGTTGAATGAATCTAGCTATAATAGATAAATTTTCTGTTCAAAATCTTTATCAAGGGGTATTATTCTCCTTGAATCGAACAATTATGTGTCAATACAAAGTGAATAAACACATTTACAGGGTTTTTGGATATATCGAAGGGTTCGATAGGGTATAATAAATTATCATTATATCCTATACGGGGAAATGTGTGTGATGTTAGCTTTGAGGTTGTACAAACAGTGGTTCTCAACTCGGGAGTGGTAATTTCTTACAAGTACGTATCATACGTATACGTATACCTACCTACATATTCGTATACGTGTATATATATATATATATATAAGCATATGCATGAATATATATATACTAAAGAGAATTATACAAGCTATAAGATGGTCTTGTTTATTAGCATGCCAGTACAGTTTCAGTTTGCGTTATGTGGCCTTATTTGCGTCTCAGTATTACAACGCGACTTGAATAAAATAACAACGTTTAAGTAACACAGGGAACCCTCTTTTCATTTTATTTTCTTTTCTTTCTTTTTTTTTTTTTTTTTCTTTATTTTTTCTTTAATGTGCAACGTACATTCGTATTATATACATATATCTAGTAAATGGCGGATAAGATACGATTCGATTCTCTTCGGTTATTCGTGTGTGTGTGTGTACTACAAGTCTTCTCGCAGGTCCGTACTACAACACCGTATACCTAAATACATATATCATAATATTGTACCTTAGGACTTACTACTTACTAAAGTGAATTATGTATTCGTCAATAATAAGTATAACCGTAACCGTAACGAAGTCTGAACGTTGCATCCGCAGTAACAGCGATCTATTAATCGCATGTCCCTCTTTTCTGTACACGTAATTCTATAGTATACATATATAGTTAACATTCAACCGTCAAATATTTCTATCGAATCAGTCGTGCCTGACAAAAAAAAAAAAAAAAAAAAAAAAACAAAAAAAAAAAAAACACTAACCGCATAAATTCACGTTTATTATAGGATAATAATGTAGCGAATAAGAAATACGTTTAAGAGTTAATATAAGGAGGACAGTTGATTTTAGAAACTTTATATTCACTTGACTTCTGCTCTACTATATGTACACCTACTTTCTTGTTTCGTTATAGTTTTTTTTTTTCGTTCTAAAATTTTTCTTCTTCGAATTACTCGATCTAATAGCTACTAAGATACTATAGGTTTTTTTTTTACTACAAGTAACCGAAGTATGACTCAATTATTTATTTGAGAAACTTTTTAGTTTATATGAAATCAATGAATATCGTATATAAGATTTCAGAGTCGATATTCTACGAGCTGTTACTCTAACTATAAGCTGCTGCTGCTGCTGCTGCTGCTGGCATCCTTTTAGTATACTAAATATATATAATATAAAAGAAATGTCGTTTGAATGTTTGAATCTAATAAATTTGTTGAATATATTCAGCATTTATATAGTATAATGAGATAAACTTTAAAGAGGATATATAATAAGGCTTGATATTTTTTATATCACCTAGCTGTTATAATACCTATACGTAACTTTTATATACATATTTTTAATGGTAAATGAAATTTATAGGAAAAATAATGAGAAATGGGGGGTGGTGACAATCAATTTTTATTACAAACATGTTTATCTTAATGTGACAATAATTTATAAATAGATATTATTATAATACTATATACATACAGATACTTGCAATATAATAACTGTGAAATTCTATACCGCATTATGTACATATTACGATACTATAGTAGTAGTAGTACTATTGTAATATAACGTTGGCATAAGTTTATTTCATAAGAATAATGATTAGCAAAATGTCATCAACTTATTTCCGTCGTAGATAATATTATACTCAGCTATAATCGTTTAATAGAAGATGAAAAGGGTAAAAAAAAAAAAAAAAAAAAAATACGATTTCATTGAACGAAGACGAAAAGAAACAAAATTGTAAAAGAAATTTTCACGAGCATAGTAATATTTTTTCGCAACTCTGTATACATCGTAGGACTGTGATATTATATTTAAATATAATAAATCTGCTTTATTTGTGTATAACAACCTTTTTTTTTTTTTTTTTCGAAAAACAATGAACATGTCTTTTTATATAAATTCGTGTAGATATACTTAATTGTATCAAACACCTGTTGGTTAGACATTCTATAACGTTCGCAAAGTCAGTGTCATCGATCTTATAAATTTTATTATCATATCTCGCACCGCAACAAGGAAATAACGAAGAAATTTGAATATAACAGTATACTGACCAGTATAGTAGCTAGTATATAAGTTATAGAAATAAATTCTTATAAATTTAACATTTTATTAGCCAATATTATAATGAACCGAAATTTAACGGATTTTTATTTCGTGGTATATACCAAACGATCGTACGTTGTTAGATGTGCGGATACGTTGATGAATTTTTTTTTTGTCGTAACTCATGTTTGTTGCCTTTGTTGTATTTTTTATATATATCGCGTCACTAATGCCATAAGGTCGTAAGCGCAAAAAAAAAAAAAAAAAAAAAAATTTCGTGTTTTTGGTGGCAAAATCTTTTTCGTGCCATATAACATCGTTTGGGCATATCCGCAAAAAAAATATAATTTTTTGGCGTTTACGACCTTATGGCATTAATGACGCGATATATATACACAAGATATGTATACCGCATCATCTCAACGGCTGCATCACAGTTTATAGATATACATATATAGTATATATATATATATATGTATACACAACTGTGTTAAAAAGAAAACTATACATTGAAAATAAAAACTTCAACTGCAGTGCGCGCATGCAGCCAGGCCTATATAAAAGTTTATGAGAAAGTACCAAGAAGAAGAAGAAGAAGAAGAAGGATGCGTCTGAACTTAAATACATGTCAGAAGATAAACATTTAAAAAATCGGTTTACGGATATACGGGGATATATAGGTACACAGAAAGAAAGGTTGACTTGATTAAAGATATAATTTTTGCGATCCAAAAATGAAGACCGAAAATTTTCTCGGATCAAATCAAAAAAAATTTTTTCACGAACCAAGAAAATTTTGGAAAAATTTTCTTGGTTCGTGAAAAAAATTTTTTTGATTTGATCCGAGAAAATTTTCGGTCTTCATTTTTGGATCGCAAAAATTATATCTTTAATCAAGAATAAATTTTCTTTGCTCAAGTTAAACTTTTCGGTATACCCTAATTTATATTATAATCGATGAGAGTTTAATTCTTTTTTTTTTTTTTTATTATGTATCCTATTTAATTCCTGATTTTATAATAATTACAACGATAAAAATAAAAACAAAAAAACAAAAATATATATATATATATATATAGGCATATATTATGCGTATATGGGGAGTGGTATAGTATATTTCGTAAGGAAATATAAGAAGCGAGTTTCTCACTCGAACAAGGAGCGCCTTCTCTCTGCGGTATATAACAAACTCTTTGTACACACATCCTCCGATCAAATTTTATTAAGAATTACAACCACGGGAGTACGTACTTAATGCGGACAGACAACATGATTATTATACATATAGCGTCTAGCCACCGCTATACGCGTCTGTTATTACAGCGTGGCTTATTATTATTATTATTATTATTATTCTAAGAGAGATCTCTTAACCGTATAGATCGCGCTGAGACGCGTACATACCTACTATACCTACTATACACGTATTGTTTTACTTAGTATAAGAATTAGAATTTTTTTTTTTTTTTTCGAAAATCCACCCTCTGATGAATATATAAAAATTAATTTTAATACTCGATTATTATTTTCTATTAATTAATTATTATAATAGTGTAATACTATATAATATTAAATATGGTTTCAGGATTAAACTCGAGAGCTGCAGGCATATAGAATCCGGTTTTCATATCGAATAAGAGATTAGTCGTGGTGATTAATTTAAAGGTCGAAGGAAAAAAGTAAAAAAGTGAAAAAAAAAAGAAGTAGAAAATTGAAGAGAGAGAGAGAGAGAGAGAGAGAGAGAAGATATATAGAAAGAGAAGAAGGGAGAGAGAGAGAGAAACGAGAGAGATTCCAGAGATTCCTGCGTAATAATGAAAAAATTAAAATGTTGGTCATTCGGCGGTAACGATCAAGGAATGCAAAATAGCGGCGGTGAAACCTGCAGTGAAAAAGAAATGTTCACGTATTGGAAAAAGTGATAGGTCACCCTGGCGTGCAGAAGGACGACAACGACGACGGGCCATCGTCGGCCTGGGTCATCTTCATCATCAACTTCGGAAAAGTCTCAGAAGATGCCTGGACCGACGACATCATCTGAGAGACCCCGTGCCCACAGGCTAACGGATATCGAGCCTCAAGCTGCAAAGGTTTTTTTCATATACATTATATATACTTATATATATATATATACCTAAACACACATCTTTTCATCTTCTTTTTCCCTTCTTCTCCTCATCCTCATCCTCATCCTCATCGTCTTCTTTCTCTTCTCTTTGCGAATCTTTATACACTTTATTTTACCGAGAAAATAACTTCTTCTTATTCTTTTTCTTTTACTTTTTATTCTTCTTTCAGCACACCATGCTTCTTATATGTTATAGTTTACTCATTGTATATATATATATATATATATAACATATAACGTATACGTACATTAGGGTGTGCCAAAAAAAAAAAAAAAAAAAAAAAAAAAAAAAAAAATTCAAACGCACATCAACATCTCGAATTTTCGAATTGTTTTTTTCTCGTAACCGGCTTGATTTAGAAACTATCTGAATACATATTCTTATAGGAAATTTCACGCTCTACAAAAAAGTACTGAGATAGAATTTTCCCAACTCTCACCGATTAAGAGATATTCGACTATAAACATTGAGTCATAGCGTCATAGAGTCATACGACTATGGGAAAAAGAATTTATTTTTCAACCTCGCATCAAAATTTCGGTAGAGTATCTCAAATAGAACATCTCAAGCCAAATATGAGCTCTTAATATTGATATTTGGCTGAGATATTCTATTTGAGATGCTCTATACCGGAATGTTGATGTGCGTTTAAATTTTTTTTTTTTTTTTTTTTGGTACACCCTAACGTACATATATATACTATATACTTATCGTCGTGTGTATATTACACCCACAAAGTAACGATTAGATGTGGTTTTCAAGTACCTATATATCTCATTTGCTTATCCGAAGCTATCGTATGGTAATCGTCATAGTTGAAGATTTTCAGAAATATAATACAAAAGTATTATATATATATATATATATTATAGCGTAATAAATTTATCGCGGTTTTTAAACCATATCGTAAACAAAACCGACACTATTCGTCGAATTATGCACAATACATATATACATTAAACATACACATATATATATATCAGCTTAAATTCGCTACTCTTTTCAAAGCAGAATTATTATACGCAGAATATCATATTTCTAAGTCATCGCATCTATCTATTAAGAAGTTAAATCCGCATTTTTCGTAAGAATTTTCCATCTGCGTGGGTTTTGAATTATCCAGAAAACAAACCCTCTGCTTATATCTGATGAACAGACAATTTTTTAATTATACTGCGCAAAGATAACTCTCGAGTTGAGTATATTACGCAGATCTTCATTTCGGCAGGCTAATTTTGCAATTTAAAAACCTTTTTTCTGTTTTTTATTTATTTTTTTTTTATTTTGCTTATCTTTGAATTTTTTTTTGTTTTTTTTGTTTTTTTTTTTTTAGAACGACAAATTAACGTTTCATCTGATAGAGCTGGTGTTTCTTTTCTGAACAATTTATATTTAAGACCGAAAAATCTAGAATCTAATCAACGGTTGACCTAAATTCTTATACGACAAGTGATTTTACTTTTCCACATATAATTATGATATTCAATGACCTAAAAATTCTAATTTCTACTTGAATCTATGGTTTTCATATATAGACAGATAAAACTGTAGGACATTTGAAGAATTTTTTTCTTTTTTTTTTTACCTAACACAGACCCCTTTAAGTATTACTTTTCACTCAATTTTTCTTTTCATTTTATACTCGAGTTTGAATTTGCATTTTTTTTTTTTTTTTTTCTTCATGCTATTAAAATATGGGTAGAGTCGTTTGTCTCGCGGCTCATGTCACGCGCGAATTACGATATTTTCGGATTGCGGAAGTCTGTTCTATTTACTATCTTTCCCTCAACCGTTCATCCGTTCGTTCGTTCGTTCGTCCGCGCGTCGCGAACGCGAGAACAAATCGATAGCCTCAACTTGAAGCTCTATCCCAGCATCCCTGCGTTCCAGATGTAACTGTCAAAACCGTACGGACAATAAAACGTGCTTTTATCATCATACCGGAAATACATCTGCGGTAGAAAGATTTGAAAATAAAAAAACAAAAAAATAAAAAAAAAAAAAATATGAAAACTTGAGTTCATATTTTAGCGAGACTTTATAATATATTCAAAGATTTCATTGACCTTTTTAAAAAATCGTTTCATTCTTCAATTTTTTAAACTCTCAGAGTTTAAATTTTGTTCTTTTCTGTAAATATATTGAATTCTTCGCTTCGTATATAATATTCTCGAATATCTAATACCGGAATAAATAAACTCTTATGTATATTCAAGATTGCGCGAACCCGGGAAATGAACCGTTAACTTAATGAATCCCGAGGATCATTTGCTCGGTTCTTGACGCTGTTAGGGATAATAAAAAAAAAAACCGGTATTAAGTACTAACTGTTATAACGTGAGCAATAAACTGGTTAAAAGAAATATTAATCGTATATAAGACGTACTATATAATCACTCACAGAATATATACACATCGTCAAATAAACGTTTTTTTTTTTTTCGTTCTTTTATTATTTTTTTTTTTTTCAATGATCACACGAGAAAAATTTAGGAATTTTTTCTAAACGTTTTGTATATATATAGAGAATTGAATAAATTGCATTGATAAATACAATCAATAATTTCAACCCTCGTATAATTTTTGCTCCCGGCTAAATCATATAGCGAATACTCGAACACCCGAATACCCGAACAGCCCGAAAGCATGACCCAGTTTTGATAGCCTGCAACCGCGATGTATTCGAGATGTCCATGCTGCTCCAGTTTACTACCCCGTTGTCTATATCTATTCGATATATAGTATAATATGTTTCTATATACTATATAGAGCTGATAGACGGCGAAGGGTGATGGGTTGCTAATTAAATTTATATATTTATGCGTGCGGTTTAGAACGTGGGGCAGACAATACCCGATGCCAATGTCTGCCGGTGAGAATTATATACAAGATAATATATCTATATATATTCGGGTGGCGCAAAAAAACCGACTATTTTTTTTTTTTGAGTCTCGGGTGAAAAAATGTTAGTTTTTGATGTTTTAAGAGCCCTCTCCAAAGGACAGCTAAAAAAAAAAATTTTTAAGAGGTCGCTCCAAATTTTTTCAAATTTCAAAAATCGTCAAAAATCGATTTTTTTTTTTTTTTAATTTTTTTTCTCGTTACGGTATAATTTTACAGTCCAAAAAAAAATAAGTTTCTGAAAGTTTCAGTTCAAAATTTGAATTTTGAAAGGTCGCTCATAATTTTTTAATAATTAAATAATTAAAAAATCTAAAGTATGCACTGATAAATTAAAAAAAATTATGAGCGACCTTTCAAAATTTAAATTTTGAACTGAAACTTTCAGAAACTTATTTTTTTTTTATCTGTAAAATTATACCGTAACGAGAAAAAAAAATTAAAATTCGAATTAGAAAAAAAAAATTCGATTTTTGACGATTTTTGACGATTTTTGAAATTTAAAAAAATTTGGAGCGACCTCTTAAAATTTTTTTTTTGAGCTGTCCTTTGGAGAGGGCTCTTAAAACATCAAAAACTAACATTTTTTCACTCGAGACTCAAAAAAAAAAAAATAGTCGGTTTTTTTGCGCCACCCTAATATATATATATCGCGTCACTAATGCCATAAGGACGTAAGCGCCAAAAAAATTTCTTTTTTTTGCGGATATGCCCAAACGATGTTATATGGCACAAAAAAGATTTTGTCACCAAAAACACGAAATTTTTTTTTTTTTTTTTTGGCGCTTACTACCTTATGGTATTAGTGACGCGATATGTATATATGTATTTTTCCCAACGGGTTTTACTGTTTAGCTACAGCTGCAGAGCTGTTCTGTTTACACCTATGTCAAAGTTTTGTTGCAAGTTTCGTATTTCGTGTTTGTATCCGCGGAAATGTTAAACCGCTGCAATTAGATATACCTACTACCTATTTACAGAGTCGGAGAAACGGAAAACTTTCGAATAGGGGAGAGTTGCCACTATTGGACCGCCACCTAAATTGGACCGTTTCGATTTGGTAATTTTTTGCAACTGTATCTTCTCAATTTTGAGAATTGTAAAAATGGATACGATCAGTACTAGAAATTCTCTAAACATTCCTATTTTTACAATTCTCAAAATCGAAGAGATACTGTTGCAAAAAATTACCAAATTGAAACGGTCCAATTTAGGTGGCGGTCCAACAGTGGCAACTCTCCCCTATTAGGTACTATTTTAGTATCAATTCGAATTTTTGAATTTTCGTATCTTTAATTTTAACTTATACGAGATAATTCGACCTGAGTCTAAATATCATTTAGGTGTAATAATTTAGAAATTTTACAACGTGAATAAATAAGACGCATATAGGCAGATACCTAGTTAGTAGTTAGTAGTGGTGAGATTCAGATTAAATAATTCACAAGGTAAACTGATTCAGTTTCAAATTCACGAAAGCGGAAACTATGTAATGTTTTACCCTAATCGCTTTCACTCTTATCCAATTAATTTTAACTATATACAGTCCTTGAAGATACGGTAGAAAAATCATCAAATTCATATTTTCAACATTATAATATACTACCACCATCGTTATTGCTATAGCCACATTTTCCAATATACGCATAATATGGAATTTTTATTTTATACGCAATAATTTTCAATTCATTTAAGGGAGTATGAAAGGTGAATTATACACCTCGAATTTTTGGCACCCCGTTTCTCAGCTAAAACACATCCGATCGATGTGAAATTGATATCAGTGACGTAGAAAAAGTGAACGAAGGGCATGATGCTCTTGGATTTCCAAAAAAACGAAAATGTTTCGGGTATTTTCATATTTATCAAGTAGAACTTAAGCAACAACGATTATTCGTTACAGAGCACTCTTGATATAAAACTGTACATTTTATTTTCGCTTTTTGGAAATCCAAGAGCATCATGCCCTTTGTGCACTTTTTCTACGTCACTGATATCAATTTCACATTGATCGGATGTGTTTTAGCTGAGAAACGGGCTGCCAAAAATTCGAGGTGTATAATTAACCTTTTATATCCCCTTTTAAAAGGAATTAGGCAAAAATCGCGATATATATAATAACGGCGATTTAATATGCTAATTACTTTCAGCTATCCAGCTGACTCATTCGAAATGTCACACTTGACCGAGAATAATCATACGGACAGGTTTTCAGGGTTTTTGTTACCGAAACATGATCCCTTATGTTATAGTTGTGAGCGTCTATACTTTGCGTTGCTTTAACTGTATAGAAGTATATTATAACAACGCCTCTTCTATATTGATTAATTTTCTTTTTTTTTTTCAATACATATTTCATTGCTTAGTATGCATAATAGTATAACTAAGTAAATCAATGAATTTGAATATCGAACACTAATCTCTTATATATTCAGTTTGTAAAAATAAAGAAAATGAATTTACTTATTAATTATTATTTATTACAAATGTTGTTTAACGTTATAACACATTATCCGGAAAATGTATTCTCGGATTTACAGCATAGATCGATTTACTGATTTCTGCATATCCATTGAATTAGTCATAGTTTCTACAATTATTAGGCATTCATGTGTTGACTCTCTGAGTCCATCCACTCAATTGATACTTCCTTGACTACTGAAGTGAATCATCAGTCTGCAGTTTTAATTGCGTAGTTCATTGCTGATTTTCAGACACAGTTAATTGGCAGCGAGTACATATATTATCATGTAGTAGTAGAAAATTCATATATAATTATCGGTATTTGTTTTATACATTAAATTTTCACACGGTTTGCAAAAAAAAAAAAAAAAAAGATTTGCATTTTATTCTAGTCAGGAATACCTAATTATAACATTAGAATATAGAAATTTTTAATTATTATATTCTTCGCAGGGATTGGGAAACAACAAAACAGACGACTTAAGTACGCCAGGAAGTTCAGGGGCTAATATGGGCAGCATTGCAAGATTTCCTAAATTAGATGAATGTGCCCATTTTCATTACGAACATGTGGAACTCGGCATATTAGAGGTAAACTATTATTTATAATCAAAGAAAAATGACTAAACGTTATTCAAACTAAGCTGAAATGTGATAAATGATATTAAAAATTGAGTTTGATTTTTTTTTTGTCATGATTAGAAAATCATTTTCCATTTTATCAGGATCAACACACACACACACACACACACACACACACAGAATTAAAATCTGTGTATAAGTATATCAAGATGAACACAAAGTTAATTTAAAATTATAATACAATTTATGTAACGGTAGAAAAGTCTGCTATATAGCTGCTTTCTCTGGAATCAAGGCATGTTTAACTTCAGTTAATTGAAAGCATTCAGAGGTAATGTCGTGCAATTGCTATCCTGAATTAAATTCTGTAAACAAAGCATTGTGTTAACTTAAATCAGTTTGATCAATCATATCAATTTTTATTCACATATTGGCTTATAGGATAGGATAAGTTTGATAAAAAATTGTATCGTTAAATTGTATCTAAAATACTTAAAGGTTTCGGTTAGTGAAGATCCAAACGAAGAGACTTACGACGTCAGAGTTACTTCTGGCGACGCTTGTTGGAACTTGCAACGTTCGTACGAGAACTTTATCATGTTTGATAAGCAATTGCATCGATGTATATTCGATAGAAAATTTTCATCGCTAACTGAACTTCCCGACGATCAACCAGAAGACACAACGGTCGTTTTAAAGGATTACTTATCCAGATTTTCACAGCTAAGTCATGAGGGCTTGAATTGTGGACCTGTTTTAAATTGGCTACAACTCGACAATAGGGGAAGAAGGATTCTTGTTCCAGAAGCTGATTCGTGTCCAATTAACACACCAGCTGTGGCTGCTGCTTATGCTGTTAGACCTTACAGTGCTCAAGCACAAGACGAGATTTCCTTTCAGGTATTGTTATATATAGTTACTTTCAGATTTATGTATTATATTTCTTTATATTTATTGATAATTAACAAAATCATAAACTCTGCTTTATATCTAGGATTTAAATATAATTATAAAAATTCTTTCAAACTGGTAAATTTCTGTTTTAATAATAATTAAGCATTTTAACTGATTCTGGCATCAGCGAGTCACTCTGTGTGGAAATAATACTGTAACGTAATACTATGTGCAAATTAATTTGATAATGTTATGAAATGATACAAGAAAATTTAAATTCATGTAAATTATTGTTACCTAAATATAATTGTTTGAGAAATTAATACTACGAATATGATTTTTATAGGTCGGAGACATGATTTCAGTAATCGACATGCCACCTCCAGGAGAAAGCACTTGGTGGCGTGGTAAACATGGTTTTGCAGTTGGTTTTTTCCCAGCAGAATGCGTAGCTGTTATCGGAGATAAAGTACCCCGACATTTGACTGTGTCTACAACAGTACGCTCTAGACTTCCAGTAAAACCGGTATTACGAAAGCACGGAAAGCTCATAGCTTTCTTTAGATCATTTATACTCAATAGACCATCAAGGAGGAGACTTAAACAGTCGGGAATATTAAAAGAACGTGTTTTTGGTTGTGACTTGGGAGAACATCTGTTGAATTCAGGTCAAGATGGTAAATTTATTTATTGCATTCATATCCACATTGTCAGACAAGCTAATCTCACATTCGATTGACAATTTTATAACTATAAAAAAAAAAAAATTCTAGTACCAACGGTGCTCACCTGCTGTGCCAAATTCATTGAAACTCACGGCCTGGTCGATGGGATCTATCGACTGAGCGGAGTAACGTCAAACATTCAACGACTGAGACATGCATTCGACGAGGATAGAGTACCAGCTCTTCACTCCGACGAAAGTATCTTACAAGATATTCACTCTGTTGCTTCCTTGCTGAAAATGTACTTCAGAGAATTGCCAAATCCGTTATGCACTTATCAACTATACTCTGCCTTCGTCGGTGCAGTTCAGGCCGAAACTGATGCAGAAAGATTAAGATACATGAGAGATGCTGTGAGAAAACTGCCCCCGCCACATTATAGGTAAATATATTCATTCAATACTTGAAAAGTATGACTTTAATTCACACAAACAGAAACTAATGAATTATCTTCTTTCCAAAGGACGCTAGAGTACCTAATGCGACACTTAGCGAGAGTAGCAGCATGTGGTAAGGAGACAGGCATGACTTCCCGCAATGTAGCAATTGTCTGGGCACCTAATCTCCTACGTTGTAAAGAACTGGAAGTTGGTGGAGTCGCAGCTCTTCAAGGGGTCGGCGTTCAGGCTGTAGTTACTGAATTCCTTGTTTGCTACGCGGAGTTAATATTCGGCGACGGTCCAGTTGGCAGGCCTAAATCCTTGGCTATAACCACACCCGCTAGACTATTGAGCCTTGAAGAAGCTAGGAGTCGAGTAATCCGAGGGGAATCTGATTACATAGAAGTTGGCGCCGGTCCAGCTGGCTTGCCGCTACATTATCACACCGTTATTGAACTGCCCAGAAAGAGACATGGCTCTAAGAGGTCCCCTTCTCTAAATTGGAGAGCATTTTTCAGTCGAGGCGGTTTAGGAACTCGTGGAAAGGCTAGACAGGCCAGAACTCCTCCTCAAGTTGAGATTCCCAGCTCCTTAAACTCCCTGAGAAGATTGAGGCCAGTTAAAAGCGCGGATAGTTTAGACGGCGAAGATAGTCTCGGTCCGCTCCTCGGTCCGCCACCTATCAGACCTTGTGGTCACAGCCGCTCAGTATCTCACGATTCATACTTTGATCATTTGGCGGATGCTCCGAGTGTGAATTCGCCGTTAGATCTCTCCGAAATCCAGCTAAATTTTGATTTAGAAGAAAGAGAAATGAGAATGTTTTCAGAGGACGAAGGTGGGGGCATTGCTTCTGTCGAAGCTTCGCCGAGAAGGCAGAGAGCTGAGGGTCCGCCATGTGCTGTTATCAGCGGAGGATCAAAGAGAAAAAGATCTAGATTGGAAGAGAGATTACACTGTGACGTCGAGCTAAGATTCATCGATAGCCAGAGCCCAGATCAAGTAAGAATTGCGAAAAACTAAAATTAACAAAACTGTTTCCTTTAGTTTATGATAATAATTAAACACGTTGTACATTGCTTACAGGTCATGGTTTCCGCAGACGTTCATGCAAGCACAGAAACTCCTTCTCCTTTACCAACGCCAGGATATTTGCCACTACTTTCTGAAGCTTCTACTCCATTGACTCCGGCAACATTGCCTGGAACTCCGCCGTCTGTTTCACCAATACCAACAAACAGCCCTAGGATAAGCTTTCGAAGTTTTACATTACCTCTGGACCTTGGAGATGATCAGAATAGTCAGGATAGATTAAAGAGGGCCACTGTATCTTCGGATAGAATATCTAACTCTAGTCACAGACTATTAGGAAATTGTGATAGCGAAAATGAGGTCAAGATTTCTACACCAGCTTCGGACCAGGACATGACACCTTGCGAAAGAATAACACCTACTTATGACAGACTTACGGAGTCTTATGATAGCAGGATAACAGCCTCATCAGAGGGACAAGAAATCTCAGAAGAATCTTGCCAGAGAGTGTTGGATTCACCTGATCAGGAAATGACACCAGCTAACAGTTGCACAAGTTATGACGAAGCCAATTTGCCATCGAATGATATTCTCGAGCAAAGCTCAAGCTGCGAGAGAATACTGCCATTAAGTCCAGTGAAGAAAAACCGCGATGGAAGTATTCGCAGATCTGAATCTTCCGCATCACACATAAACGACTTTGCACAACAAGATAATCATTTAGAATCTCCCGATTCTCTGACCTCCTCAGAAATCCATGATAACGTACGTTCCGAAGAAAGTAGCGCATCTATCATTCAGAATGAAATTATCTCACAAAGCACATCTCTCAGTTCTCAGACCGAAGAATTAATCCCTGAAACACTTAAGACGGTCGGCAGCGAACCCAGCAAGTTACCATTGACTAATACTGACCTCGACTCTCCCATGTCCTGCGAACAAACCCTCGAAGATTTGCCGGACTCTGGTTTTGTAATTTGCGATAGTTCTGACAGAATGTTGACCAACACTGAGACACAGCAGATGACGTCAAACCCCAATGACTCTGGGGAATGGGTGATGGTCGAAAGAACATCAGAGTCTGGAGTATCGCCGACGAGCGTTTCTGGCGATCTTACAGACCTTTTGCAAGAAACTGGTGAACCTGCTTTAGCCACGGATCCACCACAGGCACAATCTTTGTCGCGAAACATTTCCCGGACGTCGTTAGATCTGACGATGGGATCGACTATTGGTACGGACGTCGAAACATCCTGTGTAGGTGCTAGCGATTTGGCCGAGAGTCCCGTAGTGCAATTACAAGACTCTGAAGACACAGCCGGGCATTTTGTTGAGACGAAAGAAGGCAAAGAGATGATGGAACACGACGAGAGATTTGGGGATGAGAAAGCTCTGGTTTCTGATAATAACAGCCAAGATCATTTTTGTACAAATGAAGGAAACAACAGATTAGCAAACAACGCACAGAAGGATGAGAACCGGGGAGAAGTAGCTAACGGGCAAGCCACTGAGAGGCACCAACTAAACCTGGAATTAAATCATGTGAAAAAACGACACACTCAAATTTCTAAACCACACGAAACTCATTTTAATGATTCTGAAGATCAGATCGAGGACACAATTTATAGAAATGAAAGTAACGTGTCACCGCATAAAGATAATCGCTTTGTACAGTTGATTACACCTAAAGATGGTGAACAGAAGAAGCAACGACACCAGTCCTCTAAAGATCACCAAAATACATCGTACAAAAATAACAAAAGTCCGGAGCATCGACAATTCAATAGCCAAAGTTCTGACAATCGTTCTAGCTCGCGACAAAATCCAAAAGCTCAACAAAATTATAATACGGCTAAAAAATATGTTCATGAATCGCATGTAAATGTTAGCAAAAAGTCACACCGTTCTCAAAATGATGATTTAGAAGTAGTTATACCGTCTGAGAACGCCGCAGAGCCATGCGAAATAGCACATGCTCCCGAAGGTGCGTCGGAGGCCCTTTCTTTGGACTCTTCGTGTACATTTTCAAACGCTTCTTCGCCAGTCGACGATTCGGTTGTACTTCGCGACACAGCTGCGATACTAGAAGAATTAGCTTTGCAGAGATTATCTGGCGGGGGAACAAACGATATGCCTATTACTCCGAGGAGGAGATACGACTCTGAGGTGACCAGAGATAGGAGAAGTTTAGACTCGGAAATTGGAAGGGAGATTGTCAGAGAACGAAAAATGAGACAGGAGCTTGATTCCGCAAGAGGAAAGTCTGAGGAACCGCCTAACAACGGTTCTCAACATTTACCGCCATGCCTAAGAGCTCGACAAGCAAGAGCGACGCGTGCGGCTTTGAGCCGATCTTTGGACGAAGCTAAATTCAACAGAATGACTGGAGGCTCTTCTTTAGCGTCGAGACAATCTCCCGAAGATTCGCAGCACAGTTCTACACCTAATGTTGGCTCCCAATCTTCTATGCATTCGTCTAACAGTTCGGAGCGTACTTCGCAGAAAAATTTTGGAGGCATTGATTTGGGCGATCCAAGATGTAGGGAGAGAATAGAAAGGTATAAAGAAGAGAGGCGGACATTTCTCAGAGACAAATATAGATCTGAAAGCTTCAGAGGGGCAAGATCGAGAACTGATGACGAAGGGGAACAGGCTTTATTGGCTAGATTGAAGCAGCGGGCCTCTAGGCCTTCCCTTCATTGACCAAGTGATATTTATAAGCCCCGTGCTCTCTTTATATTTGAAAAAATAATAAGCCTATTGTATTTTATGAAAAACCACTTTACATAGGTCGAGATTATTTAGTCGTTCTATAAATTGAATCTTCAATATATTCTTTTTTTGTTTTGTTTTTTTTACCGATTAAATTGTACGGGTAGTAATAAAGTGCTGTGCTCAACTTTCATCATTTATTGAATTAATTGCGATGATAGAATATAATGTTGATGATACTGAATCTGTTGAGGATGAAGGAAGCGTTTTAGTTTGCTTACTTTATAAACCTGTACAATTTAATCTGTTATAGATTAATTACATGAGATGTACCAGAGCAAAATGACGAATCTAATAGACTTTTCTATTTTATTAGTTTCTATAAATACTATATTAATGCCAAACATCTCGTTACTTCCAATGCTGCTATAATATCGTTGATATTTATCATTTTGGCGATAATTAAATAATATACATAGCATACTATTACAGATACAGATAAAAATTAAAATTAAAAAAAAATTTCAACAATTTATTATTCTAGAGTATATAGAAGATGTGTGATTATTATAAACAGCAAGTTCATTCCTTCTAGAAATGTTACGCAACGTCTTTATTAGAATAAAAATAATAATAATAATAATAATAATAATAATACCTAATAATGATAATAATAATAGTAAATCGTTTCAATTTCTCTATTCAATGTGACAATAGCTGTGTAATGAGCAATGAGCTACATAAAACTTCACTAATATCACTGAGGAATATCTATCTATCTATCTATCTATGAATATTTGTCAGCAATTTTATTTTCTATTTAATTAACATTTGTTTGATTTTTTTTTGATTTTTTTTTTCTTTCTTTGTCGATGAGGAAGCATATATGAGTACAAAGCATAAAGGATAAATACCAGACAATGTTATGTTATTCTTCTATTCTATTCTGTTTTTTTTTTTTTTCATCATTTTTGGACGATTATATTAATAATGAAGTCTGGTATTTAGAAAGCAATCATTTACCACGTCATAAGCGACGATCATTTCATTATGTTACCAATTAAATTCATTATTGATTATTATTGATGTACGAAGAAGTCTGATGGTTGTGTTTGCTTTACATATCTATATTAGTTGTTCGTATAGCCAAGGGATAAGAATATCGTTTTTCTATCCAAATCTAATTAAATGAAAAACTATCCTATATCTTTTTTTTTTTTTTTATTATTGTTACTTTAATATACGGAAAATAATCTCTTTGGTAATTTCATATAGTATAATAGTAGTAATGCTATAATATTAAATCTGATGAATCTATCCGAAGCTCTGGTGCGGATCAAAATTAATAAGATTAAAAAAAAAAAAAAAAAAAAAAAAATTTCATCAGCAATTAAGCTAATGAACAGCAAATTTTGATAATTTAATTTTATTAAATTAAGTATTTTATATGATGATTATTATATTATATGCGAAAATGTTATTTTTTTTTTTTTTTATTATGGACTGGTCCATAATAATTTAAGGTCTTTTGTACATGCTAGATTTTAAGTAGGTAGACTACCTAATATATTGACTTAAGTTAAGTTAATTTGTCCATTAAATTGATTGCTGGTGAAAAATTTATTACGCAAAATCAAGATTACTATTACAAGTTCAAAATCTTTTTTTCTCTTTTTTTTTTTTTTTTTTTTTTTTTTTATTTTTTCTCAGCTATCTTAATCACTTATTTATAGTCTATTTAACACAAATACATATATATATTATATATAATAGCGCGTTTAAGCAGGCAAATCACGATTCTAACGTTTCTAGTACCAAGTATAACGTTTATGTAGTTTTATGATGAATCTACTAATAATACTGTTGAAAGATACTCATAAAAAAAAAAAAAAAAAATGTAACGACAATATAGTATTTTCTAGGAGGATACCGTGCATATACATATATAAAAAAAAAAAAAAAAAAAAGTAAAAAAGTAAAAAAAACTCCAACAAAAATGTTCCAATGAAAGAAATCAGAAGGTAACAAATAACCGGACCATAAATGTTAAGCTATTAAGTCTTATTATTATTAATATGGTATCTATCCCATGATGATAGTATAATATAATATAGTATAAATATATCAAAGATAGTTATTAGACAAATTCTAAAGATGGAAATTCCATCTGTTTGAAAAAAAAAATAAATAAAAAAAAAAATCGCTTTAATTATTAAAATTTTCGGCATGCTTTAGTAAGTACGACAATTTTATGTTCAGAAGTGATCGTAAAGATTCGATTTTAAATTTGTTAATTTTTTTTTTTTTTTCTTTCTTTTTTTTTTAAAGTAAGGTTTGATTATTATAGATTTTGTTCTTCAAAAAATTAACGTAATTTGCTTTAAACAAGAATAATAACATTTTTTTTTTTTTTTTTTTTTTTTTTTTGTCGGGATCATAGTAGGTATACCCTCTGCAGTTATAATTTTTTTTTCATAAAAAAAAAAAAAAAAAAAAAAAAAAACGTTTGAAGATCTCTTTTTATCGTATTGTTAAATAAATCTTTTAAAATTATATAAACTTAGACACATATTGCACTTAACTTAATTGTTCAGCCAACTATATATATATATTAAAACAATTGAAAAAAATAGAAAAATAAATTATAAATAAATTGTCATCGCTTAATATTAGTAGGTATGTGACAATGCATAATTTAATATGCGCAATAATAAGCCGTAAAACAAAAACAAAAAAAAAAAAAAAAAAAAATATTTATTTTTAATATTTTTGAAATTCGTGAATATGTAGTGATTCATATTCTTTATAGGAATATCGATTAATTAGTATACCAGACTCTATTACGATAATTGATAATATATATTAATTAATGTAGACGAAATTCGATGATAAAACAAAAAAGAAACAAGAAAAAAAAAAAAAAAAAAAAAGAAATAATAAAAATAATCTTTTTTCGAATCAATAAGTAGCTAGACATAATTAAGATGAAGACTTATATGCAACTTTATTGTTTAATAGTAATCTTGTTTTTTGGGTATTTATAAAACCCACCGTTTATATATCGGCCTCGATCCACTCTCGTCGCTTTATTAACTAGCTTATAAATGTTTTGTTATTAATGAAGAACTGTTTCGCTCATTGCATTATTATTATTATATATAAATATATATGTAAACAATTATAAATATTATAAATATGAAGATAAATATTATACCTATGAAGTTTTTTTTATCATTCACCTCAAATATACAACCAATACGCCAACCAATATATATATGTATAAATATTAACGTTCTTATCAGTTATAACTTAGCTAGGATGGATATCTTTCGCATCTATATACCTGAAATTTGATTAATCATCAATTCGTTCAACCAGAAACTACAAATTGATAATTTTAGGTGAATTTTGAAAAAAAAAAAAAAAAAAAAAAAACAACATAATATGATGTGCAGTAGGGTGGTTTTTTTTTTTTTTTGGGGACTATTTTTTTTTCTTTGCTTCCGGCCTGAAATTTTGTTGGAAATGCCAAAAAAGAAATTCCCTCCAAATATAAGCCCTTAATATTAATGTTAAGTACTCGCCCAGAACGTGAGAAGATTTCCCATTTAAATAACATGTAAATTTAGATTATTTTTTTTCAAATTCCTATAACACAGCAGCATTTTGTGTTATCATATCGCCCAAACTCGGAAATTACTCAGGATTAAGCGCTCTACAAAAGTGCCCATTATATAAAAAATAAAATAAAAAATAAAATAACAACAAAAAAACAAGAAATTATTCTTCAAAATTTGACTTCAGTGACCTGTACTACCTCACCGGTGTCAGTTACAGTTAAGTCGCCACGGGCACTTTTGTAGAGCGCTTAATTCTGAGTAATTTCCGAGTTTGGGCGATATGATAACACAAAATTCCGCTGAGTTATAGGAATTTGAAAAAAAAATCTCAATTTACATGTTATTTAAATGGGAAATCTTCTTACGTTCTGGGCGAGTACACAACATTAATATTAAGGGCCTATATTTGGAGGGAATTTCTTTTTTGGCATTTCCAACAAAATTTCAGGCCGGGAGTAAAGAAAAAAAAATAGTCCAAAAAAAAAAAAAAAAAATAAAATAAACCACCCTAAATTGTGCAGCTTATCTACAAATCAACTTCTAGACAGAAAAGGATCTTTTACGACAATATGCGTATGTAGCATAAGCTATAGTATAAGCAGCTTGGTCGAATTTGGTTTGAAGCAAAAAATCTGTGATAAATTCGATCTGCCGGATATTTGAAATTTTATAGTGTAAATTTCTAGACAAAGAACTTGATACACCGCGCTTAAGTAACCGTTTGAAAAATCTCTCTTAACCCGATATTATATTGGATGGATGAATAGCCGGTCTAAAGGTCTTCCAAGTATTTGACGGTGTCTTTAGAAATTTATACTTAAAAACTTTTGTAAGCCTTTAGTCTTCACTTCTTTAACAACGATGATAGAGTGGTTGAAGGTGAGAGGACCCCTAAGGACCCCTGGAGAATCCGGAGCCTTTATATCGTGGCGTAGGTCTTCTAGAGGAACACTTGAGGGGTGCTCGACGTCCACTTTTGAACAGGAAGCTTAAAGGTGACTGCTGAGTGAGGACGCCTTCGTGACTATCGTGGCATCTCGCTGGGTAATTATTTTTAAACACGTCGTGTAGATACGAATCTAGTCGACACTAAACAAACAGTAAATTTTATATCTCTACCTCGTAACTAAATAACATGACTAATTAGTAGTACGTGGCAAACTGCAACGTGACTAAAGTGTGCTAAAAATTTTTTTTTAGGGGTGGGGTATAAGTATAACAAGACTAAATTGGGTCGATCCCAAAGCGATCAAGATATAGTAAACCTCTCCAATTTAATCTCGTCTTTATACGATCATTATTTTACTATCAGTTATTATTATAATGATTAATGATAACATTTTATTCCTACGTGTTATGAGTCTTAAGGTGCTTTCCTAGGCAATTCCACCAGTCCTGAAAACATCGTGAAAAAATGTGATATTAAACGGAATATCTCTGCCTGGGCACCGAAATCAATGAAACAAAATACGTCGCGCAATTCTATGTGCGACTCCGAACATGTACAGCCCAAAAAATGTTCGTTTTGCGCGAAAATAGAGAAGATATCCATGAAAAACGTTTCTAAAACCGTTTTTCATGGATATCTTCTCTATTTTCGCGCAAAACGAACATTTTTTGGGCTGTACATGTTCGGAGTCGCACATAGAATTGCGCGACGTATTTTGTTTCATTGATTTCGGTGCCCAGGCAGAGATATTCCGTTTAATATCACATTTTTTCACGATGTTTTCAGGACTGGTGGAATTGCCTAGGAAAGCACCTTAATGATCAACCCCTTTATTCTCCACAAGTATATAGCTTCATGCATACGATCAATATTAGCTTTGAGTAATCTGTTATTAGTTATTAGTTAGAATGGGCATTTTAGATGGACCCTTATGATCTGTTGAAAGAATGTTTAACCGGTTCACTGGTAAGGGCACATAATTATATGTGCAAAAAGAAGAAGTTCCACAACTGGTAATGGCACATATATGTGCAACGTGGATATCTCTGTCAGTTGTGAACGGATTTGCATCAAACTTGATGTTCCTAAGTTTTTTGGGCTTCATGTTGAATACGAAATTATTTCCTTTCACCAGTTTTGGCACAAAACGTTGATTTTGGGTCCACCAGTGAACCAGTTAAATAAATTCGAGCATCTGGACAAAATAAATCAAATTCAATATATTCTAGACCCTGCAGTTTATCGAATCAATTTCTACGTGATTTTCGCTTTCTTTTTCATCCGAAGCTATTGGAGTTTATAAAAATGACCGAGCTTGATCAATACGACTGCTATAATTGATAAGAATGATGGATTTCAACAAAACGAATGATTTTGTTAAATCACGCAAGATGAATTTTCGGACAAAATATATATATATCCTCGTATATATTAACAGGTCACGGTTTTCCCACGTCCTCGGTTATAGCATAGGGCGTCGCGTCGCGTCGCGTCGCGTCGTCGTTGTCAACGGGACGCGTATAGTGAAAATTGAATCAGAAACCCCGCACGCCACGGACAATATTATTTGTTAGTGGAAGCGATGGAGTAACCGGAGGTTCAAATGAGTCCAGATTGCCCGGTGATCAAGTTAAGCGGCACGTGAGTTGTGTAGTCGAAACGGTATCCTCCGCAGCTCCGATGGTACTATAGGGGGTCTTGTGGGTAAATCTCGACTACATAGTATAATATTATAAGAGTACAATTTATTGCAGAGACTAAAGAGTTTTACTCGGCTCCTTTCCTTCACGTTCATATACTAACTCGGACGTTGGGGTTGCGAGATTCTGGCTCTCTATCAGAGGGTTGGTTTTAGACGTCAAGTGACACGCGCCGACATCTTGACAGCTTGTTAGGCTAACAGCTACGTATTCTATAGTCCTAAAAGTTGAGCCTCTTTAGCTTAAAATTCTGTGCGGGTAGGTAATAGCGTAGTAGGTACTTACTACGCGCGAGTTACATATACGACGAATTATTATTCACAATATGAAATAAACGTACCTACATATACCTCCCTTGCAAAATCTTTTTCTAAGCATAGTATTATAATCGAATTAAGGGGACCAGTACAGCGACTTTTCGAGAAATTATCATAGTCCGAAATCAATTTATTTCAAAACCAAAGTTCATTTCACATCAAAATATTTTTCTTTTTCAAAATCATGTGTCGTAAGGATTTTAGAGTACCGTTGGACCGATTCAGGTCATCTTGGATTCATTTTCTTCAGAAAACAAATCCTCATCATGTGAATGTAGGAATTTGAAAATGAAGAATTACGTCATAAGTTATGATCAATTTACCAAATTTGCAAAAATTATTACAACTCATTTCTTAAATAACTTGGCCAAAACGAAAAATTTTCAAAATTCCTACATTCACATGATGAGGATTTGTTTTCTGAAGAAAATGAATCCAAAATGACCTGAATCGGTCCAACGGTGCTCTGAAATCCTTACGACACATGATTTTGAAAGAAAAAAAATATTTTGATGTGAAATGAACTTTGGTTATGAAATAAATTCATTTCGGACTATGATAATTTCTCGAAAAGTCGCTGTACTGGTCCCTTTAATAATGCCAATATATTAGATATATTTGGCTTGATAAGTTTTCCTACACAGAAAGAAAGGTTGACTTGATTCAAGATAATTTTGCGGTCCAAAAATGAAGACCGAAATTTTTTCGGATCAAATCAAAATTTTTGGACCGTAAAATTATCTTGAAT
This sequence comes from Tenthredo mesomela, assembly GCA_943736025.1. Classification (NCBI taxonomy): domain Eukaryota; kingdom Metazoa; phylum Arthropoda; class Insecta; order Hymenoptera; family Tenthredinidae; genus Tenthredo; species Tenthredo mesomela. The sequence goes on along the minus strand of OX031016.1, from coordinate 9,529,540 downwards.
CTTGAAAATTTTCTTGGCTCTAGTTAACCTTTTTTTCTGCGTGTATGAGAAACACCGAAATTTCAGATTATATCCACATCGACTCAGTTTTGTATGAATTGTTATTATTATTATATGTGCGCATGTATAGATGAAAATTCCTAGGGCACGTTTAACTTCTTTGAAGTATTTGACGAGATGTTCGAAGTAATTAAGTTAGAGGCCATCATCGTTGTTTATTAAATCTGTAAAGGCGGACCTATTGTCAGGTTCGGTTAAATAAAGTGAAATTTTTCCCACCCCTCGGCAAAGAAAATTCAGTAAAAATAATGAAATAAAAGACAATAGTGCTCCAGGTACTCACAATGGCTTGTTGGGGTTGAAGTGCCTAAATGCAGTGGGCGTGTTCCATTACTTTCATTATACTTCGGTACCGGTATAGACTGCAGGGGTCGTCGAAATGATACGCGTACAAGTCCTATATATACATATATATCCTACATCTATATAGGCATACTAACATATATTCAGAACACCTATGCCTGAATTGGCCAGCGTGGTAGGTGGTGCAGCGATATATTGACATCAGAGCGAGAAGATCATAGGGATGATATACGGGAGAATGGGAACGTAAAACGTGGGCGGATACGTCTGCGTAATAATATTAATAAGCTCACAGCCAGGGGATGAAAAGCCGGCACCATTTCTCTTCCTCTATAAAAAAAAAAAAAAAAAAAGAAGGAAAAGAAAAAGAACGATAGAAAAGAAAAAAAAACACATGTAATGTTTTTATCCAAGTACACCTCGTGTAGCCACTCTTGACTACTTTATTGCTGCGATTCATCTGCATTCGTACCTATATACTTGTATTAATTTCTTTATTTTAACTTTGAATCAACGATAAAAGTAGGCATAGGGAATGTTTTAAAAAGACTTAATTAGTGTATCCTACACACTATCATATGTGGATGAAAATCTGGAAATTGTTTTAACTGTAAAACTTCAACTACCTATGGTTACCACGAATTTCACTCCCAATCTGAAACGTGCTCTTTTCCACCCGGAAATTGAAACGTGCTCTTTTTCACCCGGAATCTGAAATGTGCTGTTATTCGTATCGGACGTCGATATGCAGTGTTCCACACCAATTCTATACTGAACATCGGATTTTTTTCAGGATTCTTTCCCTAATCTTTGAAAAATTAGTTCTATTTTTTGGAAAAGACTCTGAAATTCGAAGTTCAAAGAGAAAAACTGGAAATGATACAGAAAAAAACATGGATTCATACAAGTTTTTCGTATTATTCTAAATCAAGCGCATCGCATGCGTAAATGTTGATCTATATTTCTCTACTTCAGCGAAATGTACAGGTTCCAATAATTCTAGCAAAACATTATAGTAGTGGCGAACGACGGTACATGCGTGTTTGACTGTTTGAGACCGCGCGCGCGGCTACGTGATTGCGTCCCGCTAACACTGTTACCCCCTTTATTCCCTGCCCCCATTTCACCCCTGGCCGCCTCTCTTCTCCAGTCGCTCTGATCCCTTGCAATTACTCCCCATTATCTGGGTATTAGGATCCACCCCAACCATAGACTGGCCCTGGAGTCAGGGACGAGCTTGAGCGTGACACTGCGCCAACATCCGTGGCTGACAGAAAATTTAGTGACATTTTTCTGGCCGGCTGGCTTTAAGAACAAAGAACCGATTTTCTTAGGGATCCATATGAAGAGGATCTAGACCAGAAAATTTTCTGCATATAAAGGATTCTTCGTCAAGTATGGGACACCTACGTTTTACGATGTCTCCGAAAATTCTGAATAAGAGGCCAAAAATTGCACAAGATTCCTTTTTCAAGGTCTGATGCAACAAGATTTTTAAGGGGGACTTCAAAAAAAGCACCTTAGTGGTATACGCAATCAAAAAATCGTAGGTGGCTCACTTGACGAAGAATCCTTCATATATTTTATATTTCAGCTAATCCCACACAGCACCCAATATTGTAGCAACATTGCAGCAATATTGCAATATTGCAGCAATATGAGCAATATTGCTACAATATTGGGTGCTGTGTGGGATAATATTCTAACTTTTGACATGATTTTATCATTGATTACCCATACAGCACCCAATATTGCAGCAACATTGTAGCAATATTTCAATATTGCAGCAATATTGCAGCAATATGAGCAATACTGCTACAATATTGGGTGCTGTATGGGTAGGTATATGAAATCGTTTGATCGATTGATAAAAGGACATTAAGATCCAATTATATATATGGTTTGATATGATATAGGGATTGTAGGAAAAGAATATTTCGTTGCTAAGCTATGTGGGCTTGTTAGTGTTCTACTGCAGTCCCTCCGAATGATTAATAAGTATATTAAAATGTCAAGTAGTCAATTAGCGGGATAGTAACGCGCATGGGGATACCAGTTGGCGTCTGTGACCCATGATATCATAAAATGTCAATCGAGCAACAATGCATACATCTTTTCAACCACTAATATCGCCCTAAACGACAACCCTCTGTACATGCGATCATTAATCATAATACATCCTGTACTTATACAGGTCGAATGCGAAATAAAAATTTCGATTTAAATCCTTCGATCCTTTCCATAACTAATAATACCTATAATGATAATAATTGAAAGTTTTTGGTATAGATAAGGAAATTTTGCAAAATAAAACGCAGCTTGATACATCGTTAGGAATAATTTATATACATATCTATATTATATCACTTTACAATGTGTGTGTGTGTGTGTGTGTGTGTACGTTATTGAAAAATGTTCATTATACTTATTATTCTAAATTATCAATTAATTCTATCACTTTTTTCTTCCCAATATTCGTATATGGCAGGTTCTTTTTGTTGTTTTATATCGCACTTTATAACGCAGTAATTTTAAACGGTATAATCATATGTGCGCGATAAATTCATTGATATACACCTATATAGTATATAATATTATACATATGCGGGTATATCGTTTATACTTATTAACGCACAACACACGTGCATTTGCGGGTATATATTACATATACCATAACGAACGAGCTACGCTTTCTATAACGTTAGCATTATCTATATAATTATAGGCCTATTATAATTTTGTAAAATTCACGATACCCGCTTCATCACTATAAATATATATATACACAGTTCCCTTCAAAAAGCACGTCTGTTGGGAATAGTTTTTTTTTTTTTTTTTTTTTTTTTTTTATAAAATTGCGATGCAATTTCCAGCTCATGAATTTAAAGAAATCACCGACCTCGTAAGTCCCGAGAAAAGTGAACTTTTCGTTAATTGTATATCAGGTTCGATGTCGATGCAGAGGAACGGCCCTCAGCGTTGATGTTCGTGTTGTAGCTGCTGACTGTGATGTAATTGATGGCAGGTAGCTAGATTAACAGAATGTGGATGTGAAGGTTGTAGAAAATTAGTTAAATGAAGACTTTTTTTCGTCGGTGATGGCGCCTCGACGCCAAGTACGTCGATTTCGTCATCATCTGAGTGTGCGGCGTCGCTGTTTGCTCTCGAGTCTCGTCCTCCGCCCAGAGAAAAATCGACGGGACGTTCTGTGAGCAGAAAAAAATAAAACTGTAGGTATATATTCGCCTCTTGAAAACTCCAACTGGTGAAACGCTCGGGACTATAACAATTTCTAATTAAAGAAAGTAATTTTACGAACGTCGTCGTCGGCACGTCGCGTCGGGAAATAAAAAGTATTTTACAAATCACGTTAGACCAGAAAGGGTGGTACTCTTTGCTGAAAAGAAATCACCACTTTTTTTTTTTTTTTTTTCCTCTCTCAACGCATGGTTCGTTAATAAAATTAGGGCAATGATGAGTCTCGAACTCGAAGCTGAGTTATACATGTCAATGTTAATTGTTGTACACTCAGAAAAAGGTCTTGTTGCCACAATCAAAATTTGGGTTATTATATGGACAATCACATTTTTTTGTTCAGTCAACCAAAAATTTTGTTGGAATAGCCAAAATTTTTGTTGTCCCAACAAATGAATTGCGAAAAACATGATATCTATGATGCAAGAAGCATTAAAAAAACTCATTGCGTGCACAAATTTTGTGTTCTCCAGTTTAAACTTGCCCGGATCACTTGTAGAAATAATTTGAAAATATTGGTAAAGCTCACATCTGTATAGGAGGTCCCCCCTCAAATTCAAAAGCATGTTCGAATTTCTTGATGTACATTTTCTTATCCTTTGTTGGTATATTTGGTAAAATTGATATACAGGGTAAATAATTGTAGATTATAGGTGGATTCATGAAAGCATGATGGTAAAAAGTGTAATAAACAAACATGGAATTTATCGCGAATAGATCCAGCTATAGAATGACGGTTGTGAACGTGGAGGTATTGCCTGCAGGCACTTAGCTAATAATTAAGTAATTTCGCCGAAGACACGGAGCCAAGAACGACCGAACTGTGTAACCCCTCTCAAGTCGAAGCGACCACCATCTTCATCTTCTGAGAAACTGTGCCTCTATCTTCGTAACTTCGTTAGTTACTCGGCGCGGAGCCATCTTGGTTCCTCTGGTAAGTAACTTGAATCACTCAAATGTGACTTATAAGACTACGCAATTATATACTGCGACGGTACAGGATCCGCGGAGTGAGACGAGTATACCTACTACATAGGTACACGAGTGATGTAGTTAACTTCAATTACCTGTTTCTGCTTCATTTGCCATATTACCGTAACGTCGTAATATTCTAAATGGCGTATTTAACAGTTAACAAAGCATTAACAAGGCACTTCTGCATTATCAGCTCTTTCCTAAGATCGTTCAAGGAACCTGTATACATTAGGGTGCTCCTTAATTCGGTCACATTCAAATTTCAACGATTCCACAGGCCAGAACGTATCAAAATATACGCAAAAAAATTTAGTCAAAACCCCTAGGTTCTTATCTCAATTCTAAGTAGGGTAGACTGGGTACGGTTGAGACACGGGGGTCGGTTGATACAACGCTGATAACTCAAAAACTAATAGAGTTACTAAAGTAAATCAAGTGAATAAATAAACAGTAAATAATGCCGCTTCTTCCTGTCCTTGTATCCCCCCACTATCTCTAACAGTTTTTGAGTTATTTGCGTTGTACCAACCGACCCCCGTGTCTCAACCGTACCCAGTCTCCCCTACTGCCCCAAAGTCTTTGAACTCTCCCATTTAAATAACACACGATTTTTAGTACTTCGGGATTATTTTTTACTTCCTATCCTACGTAGTAGGTACCTATCCGTGAAAAATTTACAGATTTTTGACGACAAATTTTGAATTATCACGATTTGGAGATGAGACATTTTTTTTTTTTTTATTTTTGGTCCGCTGTAGCTTCGAAAATTATATGTTGTTGAAAATCTGTCGAATTTTCATGAAATACCTAATACTATAGGTAAGGAGTGTACCAAGTTTGAGATTTTTTGGAACTATACTGCAATAGGGGAAAAAAAAAAAAAAATTAACAGCGAAATGTCACAAATCGTGTTTTATTCAAATCGGAAAATTCGGAAGCTTTGAGCCGGTGCTTAGAATTGAGATAGGAACATTTTTTTGTATATATTTGGTGACGTCCTGGCCCATGGGAGACTCGAAATTCGAAAATGAGCAAATTAAGGGCCACCCTAGTATGCGTATTAGGGTGGTTCAAAAAAGATCTAATTTCTCAGATGTTGCTGCTCATTCGTGAATATGTTGTTTGTGATTTTGAAAAATTATTCCATTTTTTTGAGCTCTATCGGACAATATTTACTACTGCCTCAGTGAAGTTGAAATTTCGAAATTTTGCAATTTTTGGCAATTTCAAAGTTCTCAGATCAAAGTCCTCATCTGGCTACCTCTAGGTTCTCATTCAGTGAGGATGTTGGTTCAAGATGAGACTCGTACGATAATATTTAGTACTGCTTCAGAGACATTGAAGTTTTTTCACTATTTAGGGGTTTTCTTAGAGATTGGATCGCCAGGTGTTGCTCATGAGACAGTATTTTCTTACCATTTTAAGGAAGAAGTACACGAAGTTTGCAGTCTGTGGGACCATTTTTACTACTGCCTCATGTTGCTAATTTTACTTGAAGGAAAGTCGCCCTCAATGAGGCAGTAGTAAAAATGGTCCCGCAGACTGCAAACTGCTTGAATTTCTTCCTTATATTGGTAAGATGAAACTGTCTCATGAGCAGCACCTGGCGATCGAATCTCCGAAAAAACGCAAAATATTGAAAAAAAAACTCCAATGTCTCCGAGGCAGTACTAAATAATATCGTACGAGTCTCATCTTGAACCAACATGCTCATTGAATAAGAATCTCGAGGTAGCCAGATGAGCGCTTTGATCTGAGAACTTTGAAATTGCCAAAAATGGCAAAATTTCGAAATTTCAACTTCACTGAGGCAGTAGTAAATATTGTCCAATAGAGCTAAAAAAATGGAATAATTTTTAAAAAGCACAAACAACATATTCACGGATGAGCAGCAACATCTGAGAAATTAGGTCTTTTTTTAACCACCCTAATGCGTATGCCTATAATATTATACATATGATGAATTCCACGCGGAGCGGACCAAAAAAGACCTAGATGTCACGGATTTTTCTCATTTTTGGATGAACTTTAGTACCCTCAGAATTAGCATTTTTTATGTATGTACGTATTATGTAGCTTTTGTTACCTATGGTGTACGAGCTGTTTCAGTTTTTCATTTCTTACGCTCTTGATGTCTTTGGAGGCAAATATCTTAGAAACGGTATGTCATATGAAAAAAGTAATGGGGTGGTGATTTGTAGTATTCTTCACTCTTTTTCACCTCAGCCCATGATCTTGCCCGTGACTATCGGAGAACATATCGAAAAATCATTTTCCAATCCAAAACTCCATTTTTATCCACTTATGTCATTTTTAGGATTTTTCTCGTATTTTTTTTTCGAAAAGCTCGGAAAATTTCCCATCGAATCACGTTTGTTTCGGAATGGGACACGGCTGCATTGATGCTGCGTTGATTTTTCGACATGTCGAAAAATCGTTTTCCAATACAAAACTATTTTTATCCACTTATGTCATTTTTGAAATCTTTCTCGTATTTTTTTTCGAAAAGCTCGGAAAATTTCCTATCGAATCATGTTTGTTTTGGAATGGGACATTGTGGTCTTTTTGTGGTCCGCTCCGCGTGGAATCCATCATATGCCGAATCTTCCAACCGACGAAATCTATCTCCAGGCTTATATCCTCACAGATATTTGCCGAGTACTAAAATCTATCAAAAATCGTCCGAAAAGCAACGCTTTTGAATACATCTGACTATGCCTATAATATAGTATGTGAAAATCCTCAATCGTTCGAGAAAAAAAAAAAAGAGATAAAGTAAATTCTTGTAGTTCTTGCAAGTGTCCGGCCGTCTCGCGCCACACAATTCATTTATATATAGATTTAAGTGAAATCATACCGTCCGAGTCAGACAACGCGTGGCGAGTAGTACGACTCAACGAAAGTTCAGGCTTGAAACTCGGTGGAGCGAAGATCCGGTGTTTAAAATATTTGAGAATACTTATTAATTCCCGATTCCCTTGATATCGATTTTCATATTTTTGACGAATTTCTGTCCGTACCTATATAGATTTGAAATAAAACGTGAGCCACGCCTCGAAGACTTTTCGTTAAAATGGTGGGAATTACGCGAGTTTGCGCTATATCGTTGCCGTATAAAGGGTACCTATCACTGTTTCATTTTTTTTTTTTTTCTTTCAGCTTCGGGGTCGAAGAATTGAAAAATACACGCTGATTGAGTTCATATGTTGTAATCTATCGAGAAAGAATTCGATTTCAATTGAGTTTCCATCGGAGCTTGATTAGAAGAATATTCTATTATATCCCAGATAGCACGGAATATTGCCTAATATTGTAGCAACATTGCAACATTGTAGCAACATTGCAACATTGTAGCAACATTGCAACATTGTAGCAACATTGCAACATTGTAGCAACATTGCAACATTGTAGCAACATTGCAACATTGTAGCAGCATTGCAACATTGTAGCAGCATTGCAATATTGTAGCAACATTGCAACATTGCAGCAACATTGCAATATTGTAGCAAAATTGCAGCAATATTGCAGTGTTGCTACAATATTGGGCAACATTCCGTGCTGTCTGGGTAGTTCCGCCGCCGAAATTTTCTAGCAAATTTTTCTCCACGTTCATAACAACAATGCGATTTAAATTTCGCGTCTATTTCGCTGAATGAATTGATATAGCAATAATTGCTCAATCAATATTGACGAATAATTTATACCTCTTATAATTAATTATATTGAAGTTAATATAATTTATATAATACTAGCTAATTACCAGCAGGCAAAGTAGTGGAAAGAGGTGGATTTCCACCTTGCTGTTGCTGACCCGACGATTGGCTACCACCAGTCGTCCCGGAAACAGATTTCATTTTTCTTATCTGCTTTTTGTGCTTCATTCGACGATTTTGGAACCAAGTTTTCACCTGTGTTTCTGTGAGGTTCAATGCTTCGGCTAATTCAACTCGTTCAGGAGTACTAAGGTACCTTTGAACCTCGAATCTCGCTTCGAGACCGGCTAATTGTTGGTCACTGAACACCTGAAATTTTATTATTTATCGAAATGTCAAAGAGACACGAACTGCTTCGGGTATCAATCTACTTTCCTTAATTCGCACATATTTTTATGGATTTCTTTATTTATTTTCTTTCAATCTTACGGTACGTGGTGCTAAAAAATACCGAAGAAGTGAATCAAACCATGTATAAAAACCGTAATAGCAATACAAATTGATAAAATATGTAGTACAATCCTTCACAAAATTCGAGTTAAGATTCAATTTAATACGTTCACTGCTCATTCTGGTCAAGTTATACATCGCAATATAAGATCAATGAGTTCGATAATAAAAAATACTGTGAAAAGACACAATTGCAGGGAAATTCAATGACGATTTCATGCACTGCATGAAAAAAAAAAAAAAAAAAATTAATGTAACATAAAACTTTCTGATTGAACAATATTAATTCCTCTTCTTAATCAATTAGGAAATTTTCGACTGCTTAATCTCTCTAATTTACATTTTTCAATCGAAATTTTTTATTTATTTTTTTTTCACACCTCCTACACAATAACACTATCAGTGCAGACGATATAATATCGTCTTTGAATTAAATGATTGACGAAGATACGTGTGCAGTGAAACTTGTGAGACAATTTCAGTTAAATTAAATGACATTATATATAGTGATCGTTTACCGTTCTTGCTTTCCGCCGTCGGCAGTGTTTTAAACCCGCGAGATCAGTCGCCCCAGGAACCACACCCACACCGCCAAAAAGTGGTGCGAGAAAAAACGCGGTTGTTGGTTGACCCGAATGATAGCTAGGTAATAGACTAGCAAATTGTTGATAATGATGTTGTTGAGGATGAGATACGTAAGGATGAAGTTGATGATGACTATGCGGAGGTACGCTGCTTCTGCTTAGGATATCCTCGATCAAAAACGACGTACGACTTGCCGAAGAACCGTTTTGCGGCTGTTGCTGCTGCTGCGGACAAGTCGATTGCATCCTGATCCACTCTTAGTCAAAAATCAGTAGAAATACTAACAATAACACCACAATATTTACGCGGAGATAATTAGAAAGAAATTTGGAATCTTTTACATGATTTCTGCGATTTTATAATAATCCCTAAACACAAATGAGCTCTTCGTTAAATATTTATCTTTTTCTGTTATTTTTTTTTTTTTTGCACTGTGTCGCACACTTTCCTTGATAAATTCACTGAACTTCGAAGAATAGTAGAACCTGCGGTTATTAGTCCATTATTTTAATATAATATATAAATTCTGAAGTCAAATATAATATTGAGGGAAATAATTAGTACTTCAGATTGAGATTTAAGAAGATTTGATTAATCACACAGCTGATTCCATCACTTAGGGAATACGATAATCATCAACGATACGAAAGATTAATAATTTGATGTAAAATCGTTTTTCTTTATCCGAAAAACTTGGAAATTTCTTGGTACTATACACGTGCAGTCGTCACGTCCGACAACGCAGAACGAAATACTGTCACCGATCAACCCCCAATCAGTCAGTCAACCTGCGTTCGTAATTCAAGCATCCAGTACTCGGGGAGGGTTCACGGGGTCGGCGACGTCGCATTGGCGGGCATCGCGACGCTCAACGTCGACGGGGTTGGATCCAGAATCGCGGGGGCGGAGACCCATCCGCGTCTCCATGGACACCCGGCTATCCTGGGGCGGCTAACACCGGAATATATATACCGCGGTGCAGGATTGGGGTGGCGAAAACTTTGAACGTTTTGTGTTCATAAAGGGATTGTGTCTCTATATACCTTCTTTGAAGATCTACGCGGCTTGACGCAATTTAATGAATACCCAAGACGTTTGCCAACTCGCGTATACCTACCTAGCTATAACCGTCTTTACTACAATATTTTCATCTTTAGAATATATATATATCTATATTATATTATATACCACATAGGTAGGTATAGAACAAGTAGGTATATGAGCAAATAATTATATCAAGACCCATCATTTTTCGCAAAATCTACACTGAGCCAAAAAAAAACTTGATTCAAGAAAATGCATAATTGATGGCTCCTTAGAGAATATTTACTAGTCTCAAAAATTATTTTTTTACTTCAAGTTCACATGTGAACTTGAAGTAAAAAAATAATTTTTGAGACTAGTAAATATTCTCTAAGGAGCCATCAATTATGCATTTTCTTGAATGTGAAGTCCACATGTGAACTTGAAGTAAAAAAATAATTTTTGAGACTAGTAAATATTCTCTAAGGAGCCATCAATTATGCATTTTCTTGAATGTGAAGTTCACATGTGAACTTGAAGTAAAAAAATAATTTTTGAGACTAGTAAATATTCTCTAAGGAGCCATCAATTATGCATTTTCTTGAATGTGAAGTTCACATGTGAACTTGAAGTAAAAAAATAATTTTTGAGACTAGTAAATATTCTCTAAGGAGCCATCAATTATGCATTTTCTTGAATGTGAAGTTCACATGTGAACTTGAAGTAAAAAAATAATTTTTGAGACTAGTAAATATTCTCTAAGGAGCCATCAATTATGCATTTTCTTGAATGTGAAGTTCACATGTGAACTTGAAGTAAAAAAATAATTTTTGAGACTAGTAAATATTCTCTAAGGAGCCATCAATTATGCATTTTCTTGAATGTGAAGTTCACATGTGAACTTGAAGTAAAAAAATAATTTTTGAGACTAGTAAATATTCTCTAAGGAGCCATCAATTATGCATTTTCTTGAATGTGAAGTTCACATGTGAACTTGAAGTAAAAAAATAATTTTTGAGACTAGTAAATATTCTCTAAGGAGCCATCAATTATGCATTTTCTTGAATCAAGTTTTTTTTTTGGCTCAGTGTAGCTATAAGGTGCAATATGCACCGGATATGCGAGCCACCCTTTACACTCAAGTGAGTATAGGGCTTTATCCCAGCCGCACGAATCGAGCCAAGCCGAAAAGCTATATACCGCATATCTAAAGCCGAACCCCAAAAGCACTTCGCATCAGTCAATATGTTGCTTCACAGTGAGCGACCGATCGCGCGACGGGGCGCGTCTTTGAACGGATCGAGGGGATGAGCGGGCATCGTCCGGGTCTTTTCACATGTATATGTATAGGGGTACGCGAGTCGAGATGCCAAGATTAAATTACTAGCTTTACCAGGAGGCAGGAGCCCTGCGCAACGTGATGCTTTGACGATATGTATATATCTATTAAGCATATTATCTATAGTGCATCATATAGGTATATATAGGTAAAACGGGATAGACGGTTCCGGGTTATCCGAGGCCTATAGTACCAATTTTCTAGAATTTAAAATGCAATTTAATCTTATCGTTGATTTTACACAGTTTTCAAAAACTGGGTTAAAATTTATGACAGCTGTATATCGAAAGCTCTATTCGAAATTCAACCCTCTGTAGATAATCAAGTCAGTATCAAGAAAGAGCTAACTCCGATGATTAACTCGAATAGATTAATGAACATTGAAATGATGCAATTTTTAGAATTGTCTTGATGAAATAAATGTGACATCTATATAGTCACTTCGATTCATGATTTCGGTGAAATCTAGTCTATAGATGCAAAAATAATAAAATAAACGATTCAAACGTACCTATATTCATTTCTTTAACTCGATCGAATCTTATTCTTCAATATTAAGTTTTGATCCATTTCAGTCTTTTAGACATAAGATTGAAAAAAGAAGTATACCTCATACTATAATTCTGTAAAATTCGTTGCTCAGATTTTTTCTGGCTATAAACTGATTGCAAATAAATAAAAAAAAAAAAAATCGTCTCCTATATTTATTCTATTCATCCATCGCGCGGCTATTTCGATTTGGGTGCCTTGAGGAGAACGACGTTGAGGCGCGTGTCGGCATTTAAACTGACTAGTACTACGATTATTGAGTGAATTAGCGTCGGGGTAATTGTGTTACAGGCGCGTGTCCGTCCTGCGGATTGTGCAGAACGGTCTCTATGTACCCTGTAGAACACCGCATGCTAAAGCCTCGTATATATAGCCCACCCTTTGCTTGCCTCATTCACCCTTGTATGTATAAGTATAGAACCAGCCTATTTCTATATACATATATATATATACACCACAACCGCCTCTCTTGCTGCACCCCCCGGAGACTTGTTAGTATAAAATAGCGTGCTTGTGTTTTGGCGCAGGAACCAACCACCCGACGATAATTCACCGAATACTCAACGCTCCCGGGATCCCTAATACGGATAATACGCCAAATGAGAAGTAATTTGTAACAAGAGACTCCGCCGCTGCATCGATCGGATTAACTTGTCTTCGCGTGAAATCATGCTACGATCGTCGAGTAGTAGTAGTATTATAGCTCTACATCGGAATTATGGTTTAAAAAAAGAATAATTACTAATTTGAGGCGATTTTCTTATCTTATACTTTCAACTGAAACATAATTTCAGATATAAAAGTAATAATTTATTGAAAACATTAAATTGTATGTAATTATTTGAGAAGAAAGTATAGGTACCTGCATAAATGAGAAATTCAAGCTGTACACTGGTCCCCTCAAGAGATTTCTGTTCTTCCATATTTTGCTTCAAATTTGTGGTTTGTGAAGACAATTAATCTCACAACCTGATAATTAATTCTTGAGCTGAAATACCCTGCCCCCAGCGAAGATAAACTTTCGAACACAGATGTATCCAATTCCAATGACAGAATAGAATGAATGTACCTATGTAGAATTATCAACAGTGTGGAGCAGGGTGCATGGCAATGGTAGATAGTTCTGTTTGCGATACTTTGGTGGCTCTGAAAAGAGCCGATTTTTGGTCGTGCGACCGCGAATGAATAGATTAGGTCTCCAAGGTTCGTCACTCCCTTAGTATTTTTTGACTCCAAACCCTCTTTTTTGAAAATGATTATGAAATGAAAGAATGAAATGGTCTGAATAGGAAATGGAAATGAATAGATTAGGTCTCCAAGGTTCGTCACTCCCTTAGTATTTTTTGACTCCAAACCCTCTTTTTTTTTGAAAATGATTATGAAACGAAAAGATGAAAATGAACAAAAAAACAATTAACAGTCACAATGAAGTCCAGGATTTGCACTATTCCTATCCTATTATGTATCGTTGCCTGGAACAAACAAATACGAATGTAATAGATTAGTCATACATACATTGAAATAATTATGAATATAATATAGAGGGTTGTTGAGGGTTCTTGGCCAACTCTGAAGAACAAATTACATAACACTCTCCTGTCTCTTCAGTCCATGGAGATTTATCTGCAGTTCAATTTTTATTAAAAAAAAACTTATGCCCTTATAGGTTCATGAAGGTGTGACAATAAAAAATACTTTGAACAAATCATGAGCAAAAATATTTTGTCGAAAATTTTAAGTCTCACGGCGTGAAGGCAGGGAGTTCTTTGATTCTGAAGCGCACTGGTTAAAAAAATTTTTTGGATCCCCAAATGTGATCAAAAACTGATTTTTTCGTATTTTACAAATGGAAGAACTCCTGAACCAGTTGATATCAGAGCTTATGACTCTCAATTTGTCGTTCGGGGTTGGCCAAGAACCAAAATCTTGCGTGGCACCAAAATCTGTTACCCATGCGCAGAAAAGTTTCCCGGATGAACGGGAATACCCTAAATATATTGAATGTCGATACCTGCGCGGAATAACCGGCTATCTCAGAGTCCGCTTGGAAAAGCGGCTATCTCAGAATCCATTCGAAAGAGCGACTGTAGCCTATGTTATTAATATAGGCACAGGCCGCTTTTCCGAGTGGATTCTGAGATAGCCGCTTTTTCAAGCGGACTCTGAGATAGCCGGTTATTCCGCGCAGGTATCGATGTGATCTCGTTCATATTTTATATAAAGCAGTTGTTCTTCATCATGTGTGAATTCTCAATTCAAAGTTGAATTCAACATATGTGAACTCGAAAAACGAAATAAATGCACCGTACGCTCATCAGAGAAAACATTCTTACCTCGTAGCAGTGTTTACCAGTGTGTTCAGCGTTGACCATGTTAATGTATTCGCTCCGTGCACACCTAACACTCTCACTAAAGTGAGAATGTGTATTCGTGTACATACATTGTTTTTTCCGCACCAAGAAGCCGATTACCTACTATAGGCATCGCCACTGGTATGTATGTATACGACTACACATTCTTACTCTGGTGAGTGTGTATGGGTATGCACGGTCCCAATACAACAAATTGAGGGAATTATATAAAGTAATCCAATTACGGCGATTACACCTACCTGGTGTTACATCGCAAATTTTCGTGTGCTTTTTACGGTTACTTGTATTTGCAAATTCCTTTTTGCATTTTGGGCATGGGTAACAGGTTTTTCTGAGGTGGTATTCTCTTATATGTCGGTCTCCTGCACGATGTGTTGCGAATTCCCCTGCCCGCTCACACTGCTTCAATGTTAGACACATGAGATCCAACTCTATAAGCTTTACACAGAACCGGCACTCGATGCGTGAACCTGATTTTGCTAGAAATTGATTTTCGACAATTTATTGAATCATATACTTATATACCTTCCGAGCCGATGCATCACATATTGAAGGATACCTCTGACGAAAATTTAAACATGTGCAAAAAACTGAGACGAAGGTGAAGAAAAACTATGAAATGAGTACAAGCACCAGATTTGGAATACTTGACTTTGTATTAAATTTCTCTTATTGTGAGTTTCTGATCGTTTTTTATATCTCGTATCACTCAACGAGCAGAACTAAGACAACTAATTATAGGTATATATAAATGCTATGCGGAAAAAAAAAGAAAAACTACTGGGAAAATATCATTATTATTTCAAATCTAGCATGTCTTATATTGAACAATTTCTCTCCTTATATGACTTTTATCAGGTGTTGAGGTATCAATATAAAAAATAAACGCATACCGTACTCCTCGAGCGCCTTTCCGTTGAGCGCGCGTAGTTCCTTAATCGTTGTGATGGATTCATTCTGGGACGAAGACCCTGGAACATACAAATAGCCGAGCATTGGAATTCATGAAAATAGGGACAAAAAATTAATTCAATTATAAGGTAACGAGAATCAATTGGCGATAGTGCACAACCATGCCACCATGGTATTATAGGTAGAAAGAAAGGTGCGCAGGCTGGACGTTCGAGGACTAGGTATAGCTGATGCTCTGTAGACAAGGGCTATCTATTTTATTTCGGTATTACGTATTAGCAACTTTCGAGTAAACAGGAATATACTTTACTGTTTCATGTCAACTCAGTAAATGATTGACCATGATAATTCTTATACTGACCAAGGATTTTCCCTGTGATCGCGCGACCCCTAACAATTTCCCCCAAAAAACACGTCAATCTTTATAATTTTTTCAATCACTCATCCTTGGCGCATGACCTCTTAAGCCTAATTCAAAAAAGCCCTAATTGATTTTAATGTTATAAAGAAGGAAATATCGGTGTGACAAATTGTCACCTTGACTCTAGAGGTTGAAAATAGTACATTATGCTACTAGGGAGGAAATTGCGTACCTCCCGTGTAGCATATATTACTTTTTACCCGACTAGATAAAATTACCATATTGCATCCACTAGTCAAACACAGCAATTTATTCAATCAAACCTAGAATCGGTCAAACTTGGAGTTTTTTTCTTCCCGCAAAATTTACTTTTTTGTCAGCTGAATTTACTTTATTGCCCGCTAAATTTACTTTTTTGCCCGCTAATTTACTTTTTTGCTCGCTAAATTTACTTTTTTGCCCGCTAATTTACTTTTTTGCCCGCTAATTTACTTTTTTGCCCGCAAATCGACTTTTTCTTCCCTCTGGTCAAAAATTGCTTACTTTCCTCCCGTATTTCAGGGATGGAATATGGTCATTTTATCGTAGTCGGGTAAAAAAATAATTCTTCTCTTCTTAGGTTTCTACGGCTAGCTTTATCACCCAACGAATCTTTGACAAAAATGAAAAAATTTCACGCTCAATCGTTTACTGAGCTTGCACGGAATATCTCATTGCCTGTGTACATACCGTTTGATGATGAATCCACCGACGATGACAACGACTCCGAAGCTGCGTCCTCTGTCGATGAATGTTCTGCGAAAGAGATAAGCAAAAATGTAATGACTCTCAATTTGTCGTTCGGGGTTGGCCAAGAACCAAAATCTCGCGTGGCACCAAAATCTGTTACCCATGCGCAGAAAAGTTTCCCGGATGAACGAGAATACCCTAAATATATTGAATGTGATATCGTTCATATTTTATATAAAGCAGTTGTTCTTCATCATGTGTGAATTCTCAATTCAAAGTTGAATTCAACATACCGTATTTACGCGCAAATAAGCCGCACTTTTTTTCGCTTTTTCAACCTCCCAAAATCTGGGTGCGGCTTATACGCGGGTGCGGCTTATATGAGGATACAATTGCGAAATATTGAACAAAAAACGTTGGAACAGCATGGAATGACTGAGCATGGTGTATAAGGAAACGCAATCAGTAAAAATGCCAGAAATACTTTATAACATTTTTTTATCTGAATCAAAATGAAGGAATAGGGGAACTCCCGTGATTCAAAAAGCGGTCGCGCATGCGCAAAGCAGTGTTGAAATTCGAATTTTGTCGCCGGCTTGTGTCATCTATACCCGCGGCTTATACGAGTGTAAAAACTTTTTTCCGCAAATGACCCTTCCAAAATCGGGGTGCGGCTTATACGCGGGTGCGGCTTATTTTCACGTAAATACGGTATTTATGTGAACTCGAAAAACGAAATAAATGCACCGTACGCTCATCAGAGAAAACATTCTTACGCAGTGTTTACGAGTGTGTTCAGCGTTGACCATGTATTCGCTCTGTGCACACCTAACACTCTCACTAAAGTGAGAATGTGTATTCATGTACATACATTGTTTTTTCCAAACCAAGATGCCGATTACCTACTATATACACGGGGAAACATTTGGCACGGCAGCCGTCACGTAAGGCGACGGCAGCGCTTCCACATGCTGCTGAACGGCAGTGGTACGAGTTTTGACTCACAGCTACCCAACTTGAGTGGAGCGGCAGGCGCTCCTCTCTAACAACAATGTGAAAACTATGGTATAACAGACATTCGTCATGAGGTGGCACTGCTACAGTCTCATTTTAGCGCGCAGCTCTACCTCAGTAGAACTGCAGCGACTCAGCGTCGAGCGCCTGGCGCTCCACAACGTGGAATTGACAGAGCTCGTCATTTTGCGCTGCTGACGTTCTACGGAGAACTGCTGCTGTGCCAAATGTTTCCCCGTGTAGGCATCGCCACTAGTATGCAACTACACATTCTTACTTTGGTGAATGTGTATAGATATGCACGGTCGAAATACAACAAATTGAGGGAATTATATGAAGTAATCCAATTACGGCGATTACACGTACCTCGTGTTACATGGCAAGTTTTCGTGTGAATTTTACCGTTGTGTGCATGTGGAAATCCCTTACCGCACTTTGGGCAAATATAGCTGGGTATTTCGAGGTGGATTTGCTTTATATGTCGGTTTCGTGTCGAATATGATTTAAATTTCCCTAATTTCTCACGCTTCTCCAATGGTATGGTGGGATCCAACTCTCCAAGCTTTACACAGAACCGGCACTCGGTGCGTGAACCTGATTTTGCTAGAAATTGATTTTCGACAATTTATTGAATCATATAGGTACTTATATACCTTCCGAGCCGATGCATCACATATTGAAGGATACCTCTGACGAAAATTTAAACATATGCAAAAAACTGAGACGAAGGTGAAGAAAAACTATGAAATGAGTAGGGGAGACTGGAGTCGGATGAAACACGGAGTCAATTGAAACACATCCTCTCAGTTCACTATTTAATATTACTTATCGAAATTTTATCGCTAATCAGTCACTTCATCACACGACAAACGTGTGATCAAAATTTCAGACTAAAGTTCAACGAAATGCCCTGGCTATGCTCATTTGAAAAAAATTCGTTCCTGAATTTTCGCGAAGTAAATTTGTTCACGTCAGAATATTTCTTAATTGCATAGTCAATATTACGTTTAATGACAATTGCACTACATCAATGAGTCCGTTAGACTGCGATGTTTAACATATAACATTCGCATTTTATCCATACATCAAAACCATTTCGATAAATAGTTGAGAATAAAAATTATGGCACGGGCGTCAATTGAAACAGTGTCGTACGGTGTCAGTTGGAACACTGTATCCAATTATAAATCACAAGGACGTAGAAAAATTGAAAAAAAAAAATTGAACATCGCTCATTTTTCCGAGCGCACGCAATCTTGCCGTGACAAATCCAACACGAAAGTTCCAAATTCTCCTCCAAATACACTATACTGCGCTCGTTTCAAAGCTGTTTCAATTGACTCTAGGTGGTGTTTCAACTGACCCCCGTGAGCTGTCAATTGCAACATATCGCTTGCTCATCATTTATGATTTTTATCTCCAGAACTGTTTGTTCGAAAAAATTTAACTATTGATGCTATGTTGTAAACAGTATAAAGAATATGTGCTGAAAATTGCAGCACAGCACTGTTGATGGATTCTGAGTTATCTACAATATTAATTTTTGTGTTTCATCCGACTCCAGTCTCCCCTACAAGTACCAGATTTGGAATACGAGTCATACTCTGGTTCTTATTATTTCGTATGATACTTGACTTTGTATTAAATTTCTCTCATTGTGAGTTTCTGATCGTGTTTCATATCTCGTATCACTCAACAAGCAGAACTGAGACAACTAGTTATACACATAAATTATATGCGGAAAAAAAAAGAAAAACTACTGGGAAAATATCATTATTATTTCAAATCTAGCATGTCTTATACTGAACAATTTCTCTACTTATATGACTTTTATCAGGTGTTGAGGTATCAATATAAAAAATAAACGCATACCGTACTCCTCGAGCTTCTTTCCAGTGAGGGCGTGTAGTTCCTCAAGCGTTATGTCGGATTCATTCTGGGACGAAGACCCTGGAACATACAAATAGCCGAGCATTGGAATTCATGAAAATAGGGACAAAAAATTAATTCAATTATAAGGTAACGAGAATCAATTGGCGATAGTCCACAACCATGCCACCATGGTATTATAGGTAGAAAGAAAGGTGCACAGGCTGGACGTTCGAGGACTAGGTATAGCTGATGCTCTGCAGACAAGGGCTATCTATTTTATTTCGGTATTACGTATTAGCAACTTTCGAGTAAACAGGATATACTTATACATTACATATACTTTACTGTTCCATGTCAACTCAGTAAATGATTGACCATGATAATTTTTATACTGACCAAGGATTTTCCCTGTTCTCGCACGACCCCTAACAATTTCCCCCAAAAGACACGTCAATTTTTTTTCAATCACTCATCCTTGGCGCATGACCTCTTAAGCCCAATTCAAAAACGCCCTAATTGATTTTAATGTTATAAAGAAGGAAATATTCGGCTTTCGGTGTGACAAATTGTCACCTTGACTCTAGAGGTTGAAAAAAATAATTCTTCTCTTCTTAGGTTTCTACGGCTAGCTTTATCACCCAACGAATCTTTGATAAAAATGAAAAAATTTCACGCTCAATCGTTTACTGAGCTTGCACGGAATATCTCATTGCCTGTGTACATACCGTTTAATGATGAATCCACCGACGATGACAACGACTCCGAAGCTGCGTCCTCTGTCGATGAATGTTCTGCGAAAGAGATAAGCAAAAATGTAATTAGCATCGCTAGCTTCATCACCCAACAAATCTTTGACAAAAATGACAAAATTTCATGCTCAATCGTTTACTGAGTTCGCACGAAATATCTCATAATTGCCTGTGGACATACCGTTTGATGGTGAATCCGCCGCCTCTGACGACAATGCCAAAGCTACGTCCTCTATCGATGTATGTTCTGCGAAAGAGATAAGCAAAAATGTAATTAGCATCGCTAGCTTCATCACCCAACAAATCTTTGACAAAAATGACAAAAATTCATGCTCAATCGTTTACTGAGTTCGCACGAAATATCTCATTGCCTGTGTACAGACCGTTTGATGGTGAATCCGCCGCCTCTGCCGACAATGCCAAAGCTACGTCCTCTATCGATGTATGTTCTGCGAAAGAGATAAGCAAAAATGTAATTAGCATCGCTAGCTTCATCACCCAACAAATCTTTGACAAAAATGACAAAATTTCATGCTCAATCGTTTACTGAGTTCGCACGAAATATCTCATAATTGCCTGTGGACATACCGTTTGATGGTGAATCCGCCGCCTCTGACGACAATGCCAAAGCTACGTCCTCTATCGATGTATGTTCTGCGAAAGAGATAAGCAAAAATGTAATTAGCATCGCTAGCTTCATCACCCAACAAATCTTTGACAAAAATGACAAAAATTCATGCTCAATCGTTTACTGAGTTCGCACGAAATATCTCATTGCCTGTGTACAGACCGTTTGATGGTGAATCCGCCGCCTCTGCCGACAATGCCAAAGCTACGTCCTCTATCGATGTATGTTCTGCGAAAGAGATAAGCAAAAATGTAATTAGCATCGCTAGCTTCATCACCCAACAAATCTTTGACAAAAATGACAAAAATTCATGCTCAATCGTTTACTGAGTTCGCACAAAATATCTCATTGCCTGTGTACATACCGTTTGATGGTGAATCCGCCGCCTTTGCCGACGATGCCAAAGCTACGTCCTCTATCGATGTATGTTCTGCGAAAGAGATAAGCAAAAATGTAATTAGCATCGCAATAGAACGTGATTCATATATAATAATCATGTAACATCGTCAATATAAAGAACATCTGATACGAACTTCGTTTACAGAGATTCCCGGCAAGAACAGGAGGCAACCTCTTCTTGTTGGGTGTGTGATCTGAAAATTTGAAATGCGGGATCATTCACACTGGGAGTAAAATAATGCTCTCGTCCATAAAAGACTGTCATGTATCGATCCTCGCTCGTTTCCATAATACATACTATAATGTCTATCATTATTTCTTTTAATACAACATCACTGACCTTCTTCCGCTTGGAACAATTTCAATATTGCACGTAGAATCCAGCCCACCCGCTGGCGCCCATATTTGGCCACGTATGTCCCTAGCTGATTATACCTCCGGTCATGAATCTAGATCAGTCGAAAAAAGAGACAACGAAACTATAAGTTAGAAATACCCTCTGACAATTAGTAATCAAAAATCTTAAAACTTTATGTATACTTTGTCCCAATAAATGCTGTGGAGTATTGTGAATACTCCACAGTCATTGCTAGCCGGCCTTTGCTGGTTGCAATCCGCTATCTAGAAGTAGAAAAAGAGAAGAGATCGATTTATTAAAGGATAAGCAACAGCAACGACAATAATCATAATCCGTCACATGCGAGATCGTCGTGGGGGTTGGGGGCAATAAAATAAAATCGTTTAGGAATGTTATGATATAACATGCTTACGATTAGATTGATCGGCTGTGGCAATACTTCATCGATGCAAGCATATATCTTTGCATAACTCCTATGTTGATGACTGTGCTTCTTCAGACTATCATAGATATTAATGGCTCTGGAAACAGAAACAGTGGACGTTGAGGGCACAGGGTATACATTATGCTTATGATAATGAAAGAGTATGATAGACAAATCCACTATCAATTTCAATTTTCAAATATTGATCTATACCCCTCCAACCATTGTGAACATTGTATCTATAGGTATAGTCAGTGTTGTACAAGTACCTTTTTTTGTACCTAGGTACATTTTTCAGTACCTATACCTATACCTAGGTACTTTTCCTAGCAAGTATCTTGTACCTGTACCTAAAGTATATTTGAGGGATACCTGTACCTATTTATAGGTAAAATGAAAGGTACTTCATTTGCGTAAGAATCTCAGCGTGTGAAATGTGGTAAATGAACGTATACGTATAACTGTACAAGTATGTAATTCACTAACTTGGTTTTCGTATACTTTTTCCACCCTTCTACGTATCACTCTTATGCTCAACGTAAATAATGTACCTAAGTACCTATATATATACACGGAGAGAAATTTCAAGTAAATATTCCTATGCAGCATGGTAACGGTTACCATACTCTATCGTTTGTGTCGCGCCGCTCTTATGTGACCGCTTATACAAACTATAGAGCATGGGAACCGTTACTATGCTGCATAGAAATATTTACTTGACATTTCTCTCCGTGTAGGTACATTCTGAGTACCTGTACCTAGGTACTATTTATAAAGTACCTTTTACAACACTGCACTGTTAAAAGTGATTGTGAATTTACAAATTACATCTGTTATACAAAAGTTTTGCAAAATTACGAATGTGGCGTAGCGAAGTGAATTGCTTAGCTTTTTTTTTATAAATTTCTAAATAAATTCTTGATTTTCACTGAACTTTTATAGGAAAAACACAAAAGTGTGTTTGAATTCACTAAATTGTTAATAAATTTACAGTATTTGTCAATTAATTTTAAACAATTTAGTGAATTCAAACTCACTTCTGTGTTTTCCCTATAAAAGTTCAGTGAAAAACAAGAATTTATTTAGAAATTTATAAAAAAAAGCTAAGCAATTCACTTCGCTACGCAACATTTGTAATTTTGCAAAACTTTTGTATAGCAGATGTTTGTAAATTCGCAATCACTTCTAACAGTGTGGGTATATAGCGATTATCACATACTTTGACGTCACGACTGCCAAGAACCAGTGACTTCTGGAACAAAAAGAAAAAAGAAAACACATAAATGATAGAATTTCTGTGATCATTAAAAGCGACTACGTGAATTGCCGTTGACTTATTTAAAAGACTTGGTCACATCTTGTAGCAGCCTAATTATTGCACGACTGTATACAGATTCTAATCGAAAATTAAGTCCTTGAAGCTTGAAGGTATAGTCGAATAGAATTTTCCCGCTGATCGTAAAGACGCGATCTCTCATAATTCGCAGGGTGAAGTGATTCCGAAATTCTTGCAATTGTTTTATCCTATTTCAATCCGCCATATAGTTCGTAAACTGTAAATTGTATTGGTATATATGGTGCCTTGCAATCGCGAGGGTATGAGCGAGGGTTCTCGATTTCCGATCAGACTAATTGTTATAGCCAGTCATATCTTGAACAGTATTGCTCGAAAATAAGAACGGCAATTCAAGGGCACGAGAGTGCTCATGACGAAGACCCATATTACCTCTGACATACTGGCATTAACACTGGGACTTCATTCGCAACGGCGTCCCGAATTTCTTTTTTCATCGAATCCCTGTCCTCTGCCTTTGGGTCAGTCATCAAGAATTGGACTCGTGAGGACGAGATAAAATGGTGTCCCTTTTTGTGGCATATAGCCGACACCATGACATTAATTGGGCTGTCCGTGATCATTTCACCATTTATTAAAACGTCACATATAGACAGCCCAGTTAAGTCGCCGAGACTAGGTCTGAAAAAGGGTGAATAATGTATTGAGGGACATTTTCAAACATGAAGACTGTACATTACTGTGAATCTTCGGTTTGACAAAGTAATTTGCTCGCGGTCGGTATATATATCTGACATCCATTGGGGGGTCATAAGCATCCTGGGGTCCACTTACCTATCACAGTCTGATGGTGAAAATGAGGGGATTTCCACCTGCACCTGATCTAAAGACATAACAATATTAAAATGCGAATTCGAGTTTTCACATCCTGAGAGTCTCAAGAGAGAGAAGAAAGATGCGGATTTAAAATTTTTTACAGGAACAAATTTAATGTTTTAAAATTTGGAATTCGTGATTTCGTTTCTAACTGCTCAGGAGTCAACTCGACGAAGCAAAATAAATTTATTACAATTCGAGATTGCACGTTCTTCCATACTATACCGTGAATTAAGGTAATTGTCGTGCGAATCCACTTTTCTTAAGAAATTGATGAAACTTATATGAGCTATATGCTGACGCATTATACGTCTGCTGTTAAAATATTTCGGCTTTTGACCGTTCCATTTCTGAAAAAAAGCATATAAAGTTCGTTCTTATACACAGGCTGATATGAAAACTGTGGAAAAATATGTTCAAAAATGACCCCTCGACGAAAACCATTCTTAGCATTTCAACAAAAAAAACATCATATGGTAAATTGTAATCTTCTGAATCGTTTGATTCATCATTCAGCATTTTCGACCGTCTCGTTTAGATTTTATAGTTAAAACTGAAACATAAAGCGGCGCGTATCTCTCTTGCTTTCGAGTGCACTCGTGGCTCTCACTCTCACAGAGCCATACATTGTCGCTGACTATTACGAATATATGGGTTTCACATTTTGAGGCGGACTGTAACACGACAAGAAGATGGAAATGATAGAAAATGATGAATTTGTGAAAATTATAAGATTAAGGTATTTGTCGTGCTACAGTCCGCCTAAAAACGTCAAACCCATATAATATATATGGCTGGTTCTACACTAACGGGAAAAAAACTGCCCAAAATTGTCCCCGACACTTTTTTCGCATATTTGGAAAAATAATCAAAATGAAATCAAATAAAAACAATATTTCTTTTTAAATCCCCCCCCAACCACCACTTTTTTTTGCATGTTTGGAAAAAATAATCAAAGTGAAGTCAACTGAAAACAAAATTTCTTTCTATATCAAATTAACATGTTATAAAACCAAATTCTGAAATCAACATCCCATAAAATTAACTTATTAACAATAAAATTAGAAGAAACTGGCATATTTTCAGGCAGGGGACTGACGACAGGGGACTGACGAATTTGGCTAAAAGACACAATTATGTAGAAACTAACAATATTCCATCTAATAAACTTGCGGTAATAGTAATCCCACACAGCATTGAATATTTCATATATTATTCAAATTGCATTATTACATGGAAACATTTCGGAAATATTTCAGAAATATCCACTCAAATATTTTCTAAAGATTTTGTGAATTGTTTCAGCGAAACATTTTTGAAATATTTCACGAATATTACATGAAAGAATGCAATGCAATGTTCACAAATATTTCAAGAAATGTCTCATAAACATCCCAGGATTATTCCATGAAATGTTTCGCAAAAAGTTTTAGAAATATTTCAAAAGGATGTTTCAAAAATATTCCGCAAAAGGTTGAACTCAACTTTTTGAAATGTTATGTAAAATACACTTGCCAAAAATGTTTCAGAAATATTAAAAAAAAAAAAAATAATAATAAAATAAAATAAAAATAAAATAAAATAAAATAAAATAAAATAAAATAAAATAAAATAAAAAAAAAATAAAATAAAATAAAATAAAATAAAATAAAATAAAATAAAATAAAATAAAATAAAATAAAATAAAATAAAATAAAATAAAATAAAATTAAAATAAAATAAATAATTATAAAAAAAAATATCATCTTTCTTAGTTTTTGTGCGAGATTAACCCTAGAACGGTACACATGGGTCACAGGTACCTTTTCCAACGAAAACCCGATTTTGTGGAATTTTGTTGGATTGCCTCTTCTGCGACAGCTTATAATTTGTTCATTAATCATTGAATTAATTTTTTTCCAATTTATGTGTGTAGTCCACAGTCTGTTGGATCGATTTCACTGGTTTTAAACGAAAAATAATGACAATGGACCATGAATTACTGCCTATTTCCTCACCTGGGTATCACGGACCCATGTGTACCGTAATAAGGGCAAAAAAATATGTGTACCGTTCTAGGGTTAACTTTGTTCCCTTATCGCACCGAACCATTATTTTATAATTATATCCGTTTTTTAAGAATTCGCATCTAATTCCAAAATATTATGGAAAAAACATTTCACGCAATGATCCAGACACCTTTGATAAATATCTCCGGAAAATATTTCGGAAAATATTTCTGAGATATTCAGAAATATTTTCAAGGAATATTTCAGAAGATCTTTCAGAAATCTTTCAAAAATACTTCATGAAATATTTTAAATACATGAGATAACGGACATAGGAACATTTCATAAATATTTCCTTGTAATATTTATGAAATATTTTAATCTTTCACTGAAATATTTCTGAAATATTTCTGAAATATTCAATGCTGTGTGGGATACGACTTCCACCGTTAGGTGTTATCTAGCTGAACAGAGTGAATAAAATGATTCATTCAAAGAAAAAACGTTACCAGAGGACTGATCTTCTTAGGGGTCCAGACACGTAATCATGACACTGAACGCGAAGAAACGACTAAATAAAATAGCGCTTTAGCGTTGTCTGGCATTTGCTATGAACTTCTCAGCGGTAACATTCGATTTAACGCATAAATCGTGGCGAGGGTGCCACACACCATTTAAAAGAATTTTTTTGCTGTGCGACAGGGGACTGATAGCAGAAATCAAGGGACAAACTTTAACTTACAAGTTCGGCATAAAAATAGTAAATTCAAAAATTATAACCATGCAAACTTTGAAATGCCTTTATTATAGACAACTATATTAGAGAAGTATTGAAAATATTATTACTTGCTCACTACACGTCACAAAATAATTTCGATTTTGTATCTGGGACACTCCAGGGGACTGATTTTATGATGTGTTGATGTGGAAATTTTCCTTGTAATGTATTTATTTTAAGATTTTTAGACTATTGGCTGTTTCGAACAACTTGTTAACATCCATTTTAGTAAAAAATGATATCCAATTTGAATCATTTTATGAGTGAAATCTTCGTGGGACACGAAATTTCCAGTTAGTGTAGAACCAGCCATATATATATTCGTGCTAGTTAGCGACAATGTATGGCTCTGTGAGAGTGAGAGCCACGAGTGCACTCGAGAGCAAGCCCACACAGCATTGAATATTTCAGAAATATTTCAGAAATATTTCAGTGAAAGATTAAAATATTTCATAAATATTACAAGGAAATATTTATGAAATGTTCCTATGTCCGTTATCTCATGTATTTAAAATATTTCATGAAGTATTTTTGAAAGATTTCTGAAAGATCTTCTGAAATATTCCTTGAAAATATTTCTGAATATCTCAGAAATATTTTCCGAAATATTTTCCGGAGATATTTATCAAAGGTGTCTGGATCATTGCGTGAAATGTTTTTTCCATAATATTTTGGAATTAGATGCGAATTCTTAAAAAACGGATATAATTATAAAATAATGGTTCGGTGCGATAAGGGAACAAAGTTAACCCTAGAACGGTACACATATTTTTTTGCCCTTATTACGGTACACATGGGTCCGTGATACCCAGGTGACGAAATAGGCAGTAATTCATGGTCCATTGTCATTATTTTTCTTTTAAAACCAGTGAAATCGATCCAACAGACTGTGGACTACACACATAAATTGGAAAAAAATTAATTCAATGATTAATGAACAAATTATAAGCTGTCGCAGAAGAGGCAATCCAACAAAATTCCACAAAATCGGGTTTTCGTTGGAAAAGGTACCTGTGACCCATGTGTACCGTTCTAGGGTTAATCTCGCACAAAAACTAAGAAAGATGATATTTTTTTTTATAATTATTTATTTTATTTTAATTTTATTTTATTTTATTTTATTTTATTTTATTTTATTTTATTTTATTTTATTTTATTTTATTTTATTTTATTTTATTTTATTTTATTTTATTTTATTTTATTTTATTTTATTTTATTTTATTTTATTTTATTTTATTTTATTTTTTTTTTTATTTTATTTTTTTTTATTTTATTTTATTTTATTTTTTTTTTATTTTATTTTATTATTATTTTTTTTTTTTTTAAATATTTCTGAAATATTTTTGGCAAGTGTATTTTACATAACATTTCAAAAAGTTGAGTTCAACCTTTTGCGGAATATTTTTGAAACATCCTTTTGAAATATTTCTAAAACTTTTTGCGAAACATTTCATGGAATAATCCTGGGATGTTTATGAGACATTTCTTGAAATATTTGTGAACATTGCATTGCATTCTTTCATGTAATATTCGTGAAATATTTCAAAAATGTTTCGCTGAAACAATTCACAAAATCTTTAGAAAATATTTGAGTGGATATTTCTGAAATATTTCCGAAATGTTTCCATGTAATAATGCAATTTGAATAATACATGAAATATTCAATGCTGTGTGGGAGAGAGATACGCGCCGCTTTATGTTTCAGTTTTAACTATAAAATCTAAACGAAACGGTCGAAAATGCTGAATGATGAATCAAACGATTCAGAAGATTACAATATACCATATGATGTTTTTTTTGTTAAAATGCTAAGAATTGTTTTCGTCGAGGGGTCATTTTTGAACATATTTTTCCAAACTTTCCATATCAGCCTGTGTATAAGAACGAACTTTGAATGCTTTTTTTTTCAGAAATGGAACGGTCAAAGGCCGAAATATTTTAACAGAAGACGTATAATGCGTCAACATATAGTTCATATAAGTTTCATCAATTTCTTAAGAAAAGTCGATTCGCACGACAGACACTACCTCAACGTGATGTTCAATTCTCGAGGCAGTGTCGAGATTTCCAACTTTGTTTGCGTTTTTTTGCTACCGTTTTTGCAATTCAAATTTAGAAACGTACCGCTAGATCAGTTCATTGAGAGACTTACCAGATTCATCCAAATTTGCAGACATCTTTCGAAGATTTAATCGAGACTTAAGACAACACGAGATACGGAACAACGAAGACACTTTCACAGAACACACAAATAAAATATGAAATATGAAATATGAAATATGAAATATGAAATATGGAATATGAAATATGAAATATGAAATATGAAATATGAAGTATGAAAATATATGGAATATGAAATACGAAGTATGAAATAATGCAAAATAAATATATAATGCGTAACTGGTATTTCTGTATTTACGTGATATCGCAAGCACACGACTTAGCCGAATGAGCCGAATGTTCATTAGGATCGCTTAGCTCGCCTTTGATTGGCTCGAAGGGTACCTTAAGACGTTGCCTATGAGGTGGTGCAAGAGCGCGTAGTGTACAAAAATACGCAGTGCCATTATTTAATCCTAAAACAGTATTTTGTTGAATTAAAAATCTGCGTGTTTTCATCTTCTTCTTCTTTAGCCTATTATTTGGTTATTACTTCTGTCCAGAAGCTATGTACCAGTTGTTTTCATCTAATTTTCAAAGATTTAGACGAGAAATAGTACATTATGCTACTAGGGAGGAAAGTGGGGGTTTTTGCCGAGTGCGAGGTTTGCCGCCCGAGCGAAACGAGGGCAGCACGAGCACGAGGTGAAAATCACGTACCTCCCTGTGGCATACATTACTTTTTACCCGACTAGATAAAACTGATTTTGACCCGTGTGATTTAATATTTATAACTTTTGTAACCAGGATTGTAAGAAAGATTGGAAAGATGAGCTACTTTTTTTTTATTTATTCCGTTGAGGTTATTATTGGACTAGTTGCCACCCAAGTGATTTGGATATTCATATCAATGGATGGCAGTAGTGACGTTTCGAAGTTGTTCAATTCAATTCAAAATTCAATGCAAAGTAAAGAAGGATACGAAAGAATAAGAACAAAAGAATGACAGTATTTCAAATCTGGCACTTCGTGTTCCATAGTTTCTCTTCACTTTATTCCCAGTTTCTCGCACATGTTCTGTGTTCACATCTTAGTCAGAGGTATCCTTCGATATATGTAATGCATCGGCTCGGAAGGAATATAATATATGGAGAATTCCATGCCAACTGGGCTTACTTTTGACCCCGACCAGTTTTGATTTTGTCGTTGATTTTTTCACATGATCACCAAGCTCGAAGTAATTTGGTGCATTTTTTTCAAATTTTTTAAAAATGTATATTTTCAATCATCACTATAATCATTAGAACGCCTATATCATTCGGTTCCTCTGTACGGATTTACAAAAACAATGTGATCAAATTGATCAGCAGGAAACGTAGGTACTTTTTGGAAAAAATATCCGTGAATTGTTATGGCTTAATGTCTTCACAATTGAATTTCAAATCAAAATATGAAATTTCAATTCCCGACGTGTATCCCCCGATTGAAAATTACGAATAAATTCTTGAAAATACCTGCTTCAAAAACAAGAATCTTAAGCCATGTCCGAGCGTGGAAATATCATTCCTTCGTATTGTCTTCGAACTTCCAAGACTTAGGATGATCTGATTTTTTATACACCTTAGCCGCTCAGCACCTGAGACATGTGAAGTAGTTGAACCGAAAAACGTGCTGGTGCAACGATCGTATCAATTAATATGATAACGTGGTTGAATCACGTCCAACGTGATTCTATAATTATTTTAGTAAAGTAGATAAAGCGAACTTTTCCGTACTCGCACTTGTTTCTTTTCAATTATCATTTCAAAAATATCGTTCGAAGGCGTAATTTCTGATGTGCAGAATAACTAAAACTCAATATTTGGTATTTTGACATTTTTATTTATGAAAAAACGAACAACAAAAAAAAAAAAACAACAAATTAAATACATATTTTTGAATGCTTAAAAATTTAGTAAGTCATTGTACTATATTATAGAGCCAATAGCAAATTCTGTTGCCAATTCATTTCCCATAAATTGTTCGATTATTAAGTCACGCAATTATTCATTTCGATATAGAAAATTTTGAACCTTCTCATCCAAAATATAACACACTCGTATTTCGAAGAAAACTAATACTATTGATAGACTAGGCGTTACATCTATACTTTTACCTAAATGTATACATATAAAAAAAAAAGAAAAACAAAAAAGAAAACGAGAAGAAATAAACGAACTAAAATTCATCGTCTCGGTCAGCCCGCTTGTAGAAAGCGCGTGAGAAAGTGGCAGGATTTTGAGTCCCGCAAAAGAAGTATCCCTTTTGCCAGAAAACGAATATCAAAAGAGTTGCTGGAACGGCGAGTAGAACTCCGATCAAAATTCCGACAAGTACTGTGGCGTCTTTCTCAGGTCTTGCATTGTATAAATCAAGACAACGCAAGTGACGACTCGATAGGGATGTTAGATTTTTTCCAAAATGTTCTGGAGGCAAGGAACACGTCAATGAATTCACCTCGTCACCCATCAAACTCTTACCGAGCCCGGGGAGAAGCGATCCGATCTGAAAAAATACGGAAATTAAATGTGACGAATAAAATTGATTGGTAAAAAATAAAAATAAAAAAACTTTCGCCTTTGATCTGGACTGGACTTTGTAATTGTGATACTGGAAAAAAATTCTGCATGTTTTTAATTGGTGTACGAAATATATTCGTGAGTATTTGGGTCGACGTAAAACAACATATAGACGAACTCAGCTCCAGGGGATGCCAAGACAAATTGGAATTAATCACCCTTTGGTAATTAAGGATTTGACGTACGCCAATATTTTAGCTCGAATGAAACAAAATTTTCATTTAATACGAATGAGACAGTGAAAAATAATTTACTTCGGTTCATATAAGTAGGTATATGCGACAAACACGCTTAACCATCTACGGAATTCAATATCTAATCATTAGTTATCAACCTTTAGATTATAGAGGGGGAATTTGATTCAAGGAAAATAATCTGAATTATATTAATTTAAAAATTAAAGATGAGAAATTCTAGTAGTAGTATCGTTACTTAATTCGAGAAATTAGTAATGAATTATTTTGATATTCATAATTTTACCAATATATATCGACAGCCTAATAACATAGTCACGTAAGCGCCATAATTTTGGCCTTTTTTTATATTTATGTGATAGAAACGTATCTCCATTTTTCTTTCATTTTCGCACTCGTCAATGTACTTGAAACATTTTGGCGGTATAAATAAAAATTTAAAACACAGAAGCGTAAGTGCCATTTTTTTGTGTGAAACAGACGTATGTACAGTCTGGTTCGGTAACAGAGGAACGTATCTCCACAAAAGAATGGAGATACGTTACTATGTTACGTACATTTGACACTCGGAAAAGTTGAGACCACGTAAGTGTGGAGTTACGACTGTGTCACACAAAAAACGTGGAGATACGTCACTGTCACACCGAATTATTGATGATGGCTCTATGCATTCATCAAAGAATTTCCAATGCAGAGAACCATTTTTTTGGAGATACGTTTGTCTGACCTCGAAAAAGACCATTTTTGGCGCTTACGTGACTATGTTATTAGGCTGTCGATATGTAGGTATAACGATATAACGTTACTAACCAGGTATTCGTTGTCGCAATCGCAGCTCCACTTATTGTTATGAAGGTCAAGTTCCACCAAATTATCCCATCTTCCGACGAGACCAGCCGGCAAATAATGCAAACGGTTGTCTCCCAATTCAAGGATTTTCAACGGTGGCCATTCGGCAGAAAATTCACCCTGGATTGAAGAAAAACAAAAAAATCATGTTTATTTATTCCCGAAAAAAGCACAGATTCCCATAACAAGACAACAACTCGACGCCCGATAAGAATAACAGCACATTTTGAATTGTGCCAGTTTTCGAGTGAATCTGAAACGTGTTCTTTTCCATATGGAATCTGAAACATGCTCTTTTTCACTCGGAATCTGAAACGTGCTCTTTTCCACCCGGAATCTGAAATGTGCTCTTTTCCACCCG
The DNA here is from genome assembly GCA_943736025.1 of Tenthredo mesomela. Classification (NCBI taxonomy): domain Eukaryota; kingdom Metazoa; phylum Arthropoda; class Insecta; order Hymenoptera; family Tenthredinidae; genus Tenthredo; species Tenthredo mesomela. Next base: position 9,496,412 of record OX031016.1, on the reverse strand, counting down.
GAATTTGAATCGTCCCCTCTTTCACCCGGAATCTGAAATGTGCTGTTATTCGTATCGGGCGTCGAACTCATCTTTCTATTCAAAGCTTGGATATTAATTTCAAGATGTCGAATCGCAGAATGAAATTTCAAAAAATTGAATCAAAAAAAAAGAAGGGTTTTCAAAAACTGCAATAAATGAAAATATATATACGTTGGCTGCGCTTACCTGTCTGCTCAACGCGTTTTCGTCTATAGCTTCGAGCAGCGGGCAACCTTCGATGTGTAAATTTTCGAGATTTTTTAATCCAGAAAATGCACGAGCTCCAATTTTGGTCAAATTATGCATACAACAAAGGCTTAAATTCGTGAGACTCAGCATTGTGGGAAAAGCATTGTTCTCGTCGATAACTTTGATGGGATTTTCGTCAAGTGATACCCATTTTATCGCTTTTCCATCCTCCAAAGCGAGCGGAGGTGAGCTGAACCTATTTCCAGTCAAGTCTATGCTGTTCAAATATCTATAAGAGGAAAATTTCATTAATTGTCTGGAAGAATCTTTTTGTCATTCATTATACTTTATTTATTTATTCATTTATTTATTTATTTCAATATTATAACTCTGAAGAATAAACTAATTAAATATGATCAATCGTTAATTACCTAGGAGTGTGGAATATGTGTTCAGGTAGATCGTTGAGGTCACAGTAACTCAAATCAAGTTCCTCCAAATATGGCAAATTACTGAGCGCTATCACAGTCGCTGAATCTATAACACCGAAAGGATTTCCTTCCAGCGAAAGAAATTTCAGACTTCCTAAATGCTCGAATAGGTCTTGGTGCAAACTGTGCAGTGCGTTGTGGCCCAGATCAAGAATTTCCAATTTAGCTAAAGGAGTGTATGCTTCTGCCGAAAATCGACCCTATAGAAATGAAGAAGAAAATAAAAAAAAATTAATAAAAATACACAAAGATATATGCGTATTAGGGTGGTTAAAAAAAAACTTAATTTCTCAGATGTTGCTGCTCATCCATGAATATGTTGTTTGTGATTTTTAAAAATTATTCCATTTTTTTTTAGCTCTATTGGACAATATTTTCTACTGCCTCAGTGAAGTTGAAATTTCAAAATTTTGCCATTTTTGGCAATTTCAAAGTTCTCAGATCTGGCTACCTCGAGATTCTCATTCAATGAGCATGTTGGTTCAAGATGAGACTCGTACGATAATATTTAGTACTGCCTCGGAGACATTGGAGTTTTTTTTCAATATTTTGCGTTTTTTCGGAGATTCGATCGCCAGGTGCTGCTCATGAGACAGTTTCATCTTACCATTATAAGGAAGAAATCCAAGCAGTTTGCAGTCTGCTGGACCATTTTTACTACTGCCTCATTGAGGGCGGCTTTCCTTCAAGTAAAATTAGCAACATGAGGCAGTAGTAAAAATGTTCCCACAGACTGCAAACTTCGTGTACTTCTTCCTTAAAATGGTAAGGAAAGACTGTCTCATGAGCAACACCTGGCGATCCAATCTCTAAGAAAACCCCTAAATAGTGAAAAAACTTCAATGTCTCTGAAGCAGTACTAAATATTATCGTACGAGTCTCATCTTGAACCAACATCCTCATTGAACGAGAACCCAGAGGTAGCCAGATGAGGACTTTGATCTGATAACTTTGAAATTGCCAAAAATGGCAAAATTTCGAAATTTCAACTTCACTGAGGCAGTAGTAAATATTGTTCTATAGAGCTAAAAAAAAAAAATTGAATAATTTTTCAAAATCACAAACAACATATTCACGAATGAGCAGCAACATCTGAGAAATTAAGTCTTTTTTAACTCAATCTAGGATGATGAAGAATTTATTTTGAATAGATACTTTGTCATTTCTTTATGAGCGATTGGGAGATATTTCATTTCCGATAATCCGCATATAAGATAAGCCTGCATATTGTGATTTTGCTTATTACGAGATTAGAGAGTTCTTGGTTTTATTTACCGCAAAAATGTGGGGACCGAGTAGCGGAGTGGTGAGCTGGTTGTGGCTCAAATCCAATTCGGTTAAATTTCTTATCTCCCGGAAAGCCGCCTCATCAATGGTCGTGATACTGTTCTCGCGAAGTATGAGTCTGTTGATTACGATATTTGGAAATGCTCTAACATGTACAAAAGAGTTTTTAATGAACGAAACCTCCACGATCGGACCCTTCGGCCAATTTTCATCATCAAAGTGATCCTGCAATCCTCTACTACTGCAGTTCACCATGCCACCTGTATTAACAAAACAATCAAAGTTCATGCTTACTCAAAATTATATGACAGAATTTCTAATTTCGCGTTATTCAACACCGTATTTTCGCATTCGCTGGTCAATTTATTCTTATCTAAACGAACATACATAAATACATTTATCAAGTGTTATATGACAGTTTCTTGAACCTTACCCTTCGGAGTAAAGAAATTACTTCATATAGCAATCAAATATGTACTACTATCTTATAATATCCGTATTTACGTATAAAATATGAATATTCTCCGTGAATTTTATTTCATTATTTTGAACCGTTGTATAGAGAAAAAGTGGGTCATATAATGTATGATAAAAAAAATGTAATTTTTCTTTTTAATACTTTTAGTTTAAAGATTGAGTTTAGGTTGATAATTAGTAAATTTTTATCACACGGATTAACTGAAACTTTTGCTTTTTCACGGCATAATTCTTTCTTTTTTTTTTTTTTCTTCAGATTTTTAATTAGCTTTGCGAAGTTTGATGTAATTTCTGTCTTCTCTTTTTTTCTTTTCTTTTTTTTTTTTTCAACATTGTGTACAATGATATTTGAATCTACAATGATAGACCGTTCCTTCGATAGTTGAGTACTACACGAATCGATCGCAGTTTCGCTAACATATACAATAGCAACTACGCGATATAATACGTTACTATACAGATAATAAACGATAATAAGTCTTCCGGTCTGCGTAATCATTATTCAGTATAGCGTAGGTACTATACGACATGGGCAACCTGATCATCAATGCCAAATGACACACCTGTACGAGCTATACGTACTATAGCATCAATTGAATCCATATATAAAAGCAGCGAATTTTTCAGAGACAAAATTTCAAATTCGAATAAGAAATCGCGCGTTTTATCATTATAAAAATTGACGTGCACACAGCTATATCACTTTTAGCCACGTACTCGTTTCTCGATCTAATTTTTTTTTTTTTTTTTTTCTCCTGCATTTTTACAATCGGATAAGATTATATTCTGATAAAATATACACTGTCCGAATAAGAATAATTATTATATGTACACGAATTGTATTATAGATGAACAGAAAATGATATGACAGAATTTGTCGAGGATCGTATAATAAATACGAAGATATATAATTATTAGATTATGTATAATATTATAATATATCAGAGGTAATCTGAATCTGAATGTAAAAAATCGAAATGTCGATCACTTACCGTCGTTGCAGGAACAAACGTCGCACATATTTTGTTTGATCGTTGCCGTTGTGACATTCGCCTCGTCAGTTTCATTGGCGGCCAAAATCCCATTATAGGATAATAAAACAAAGAACAATAGGTGTAAAATCATGGTACTTTTTTTTTTTACGAAAGGTGACACTGAACTGTTATAAGCGAATAATGAAATCGGGCTTCTATCAAGTCTGGGCCCTCCCTGATAACAAACTAAGATAAGATACCATTCGTCGTGTCCACGTTACTCACACGCCTTAAATTCGAGCTATAGTCATATATATCTAGACGTGTTTTAAATCAACGAAAAAAAGTCAATTCGATCGTATATAGGTAGTACCTAGTAGTACGAAACGTTATGATATTTTACGACTTTAGTCATCTGGTAAAAAGAAACTTACGTCTATATTTGTTTTAATGTCTATATATATGTGTGTGTATGTAATGTATATACAATTTAAAAGCATCTGCGTATAGAATATATGCATACTAATGTAATAATGTTATTATTACAACGTGAAGCGTATTTTTGTATAATAAGGCCGAGCGTTTTCGGGTAAATATATATTCGATATATATATTTCGCCAGGTGATTCATTACCTAATATATATAAAATTGTATAGATCTATATTTTGCTTCGAGATAACTTAACACCGATTTACAAAGAAACGGCTTTATGACGCGGATTCTATATACCGAGTTATTATCACGATTGTATTATTTCCTATAATTACGCGACTTACTGTAATTATCACGGAAGGAAGTGATGACGTAGTACTACAATTTAATCTTAATTTTAAAGGAACATTTCAAAGGACGGAAATTTTAAGAATTTCAAAGAATTTCAAAAAAAAATAAGGAAATTAATAATTAACAATATTGTCTTTTATCAAGTTTTTATTTTTACACATATTTTATCACTAGTGCCTATAATGTAAATAAATAAAATTCATAATTAATTAAAATCGCAATAACATATTTGACTGTATACTAAATATTTTTACCAATTGTATAATAAATCATTAACGAAAATCATAAACGTATACCAATAATATTTCTGAAATATAAGATAAATAGGGTGAATGAATTTATACGATAATTTGACAAAGAAAGAATTGGTTTTTTTTTTTTTTCGGCATAGGCATTGAAAAGTCACTTTTTGACGCTTGTTTAAGATCCACAAAGTGTCACTTTATACGGTTGAATTCAGAACTGCCCTATAAAGTCTTTATACGCACGGAAAAAAATACTATTGCTGCACTTACAAAACAAGATTTGTAAAAAAATTTTACTCGACTTCTTGTTATACTGACTGGAGAGGAAGTCATTTTGACTATGTTATCATGTAATTCCACACGCCAGTATTGTTACAGTAACATAGGCATTCGAGTAAGAATATTTAGTAAGCGTTACATTGGAAGCTTGTACATTCAACAGAAGATATTGTAGCTTTAACATGGCAACTTCCACATGACTCAAAGAGTAATATTAACAACTGTAAAACATTTGTTCATTTGACAAAGCATTTTGTCATTCCAACTGATCATGGTTACAAGTTTACCCTTGTTAACGTGACAACAGATTTGGCTTGTCCCCTATTTAGCACAGGAGTTCTGTGAAGTTGACACTATTTTTTGTAAGTGTAACATTTTTTTTTTTTCCGTGCGGCAGTCTGGATGCGCAGTTCGAAGTGCGCATTCCAAAGCTGCCGTATAAAGTCTTTATACTGCAGTTTCGATGCGCGGTTCGAAATGCGCGACAGATCGCACCATAACCTCACTCTTCGTCTAGTGAATCTCAACAGGCGTCAAAGTGACTTTTCATGCCTATTTCGAAAAAAATACAGTATGGGGCACACCCGTAAACCGTTTTTGACTCGAATAATGATTTCAGAACTTGCTTCCGGCTCGCCTTTAGCTCGTCCTGAAATCATTATTCTCGCCGAAAAACACTTGGTTACGGGCATGCCACATAATATACTAATTTATTCATCATTTTTCTTTGATTAAAATACCTACTAGATAAGTTTTTTTTTTTTTTTTGTCTACTACAAGTTGAAATAGCGACTTGAACATTACCCGCGTCGGGCAAAAATACATAGCTTGATCGATAAAGTAGTAGAGCGGAGAGTAACAACGAGATATTCGAGTGTTGCCATCTGTTAATTTTGTGACGAAGTAGTTGAGAGGGTGACGTGCTCCTCAAGCGAAAAGTATTGAGTCCGTGACGTCACCGTTCACAAAAGAGAAGACAGTGGAAGGAGGAGGAGACGGCGGATGGTGCATCGAAAAATGTCTGATTACTTCAATTTATTATCTCTGTGAATATAGTGATGGACGTAAGTGATTATGGAGGCTTATGAGAAGGTTTTATTCACGTGAGTCACGACTCGTATTTAGTTATTACCTACACGTGGGAGATAATTATACTGTTTTTTTAAATTAATATTCGAGTCGCGCATCAACGAAATTTCTTAATATAAGAGGAAAAAAAAAAAAAGAAAAAAAAAAAAACGAAGTAAAACAGATAAAAATACGAAGAGCAAATAAAAAGAAAAAGAAAGAAGAAAAAGGAAACTAAGAAATAAAAATAAAAAAAAAAATAAGTGAGGTCCCCCCTGTTGTGTTGTTAACCAAAAGAGACACCTGAATAATCAACTCATAATTTGGTAAGTTTAAGCGACAAACTAAAACCATTTAATATAAATAATATCCATACTTGATATATTATTTCCGAGAAAAGTAAACAGAGCGTAAAGCTGAAGTTAGGCGATGAGTTTACGCGCGTCTCAACTGTGAGAGTAAAGGTTGAAAAAGTTTTTAGGTTATGTATGTTTTTTTTTTTTTTTTTTTTTTCTACGTCTCTATGGAATGCTTTAGATATTTTAGCTTGAAAAATGTTCATTTTTCACACGAGTCATATAATAAGTAGTTACGCCCATTAATTTGTACTTCAGAAATAGATAAGATCGATGTACAGCTTAGATCAAACCAACAACTCTGATATTCAGAGCGCGGTTACTCACGTTACGCTTGATAAGTTTTACCTGTTCTTTTTTTTTTTTTTTCTTTGTTTTGCTTTTGTTTTTATTTCGTCATTTTTGTTGCTATATTTCTTTCTTTTTATACTAGTAGTAGCAGCAACAGCTTAGCGCAATCTAAATGACATAAATCTTAATTTGGAGAAATTTAGTTGACGAAAATTATTTTATCTACGTTGTAGTTGTAATGTAAAAGATATTTATTATTAAAACTCTGTATATTACTGATAAAGGCACTTGTTTGTGTCATGGAATAGAAATGAATTATTTTATTACTAAATCGCGTGACGAACCATATACTAGGTGAGAGTTTAGGATAATATGTATGTATGTATGTGTGTACGCATGTTATACAATATTTTATTCAAAAATTTAATTTAAGAATTCGTAGATTTTGTCATCATTTATATCAAAAGACAAAATATTCGGATAATTAACTCGTCCAATATCTAATTGCAAACATTTTAACATTCAAAACAATTCATCGAACACGTGTTTCGAATTAGGAATGATTAACGATGACTCTCGTGCCATTGGCACACATATATATTACATACGAATTATAGGTTAGTTACGAATGCGCGTTCTCTGATCGCGAAAAGTCAGGGGGCGCGCGCATTCTTATTTATACTAGGGGTGGGGATGAGGCAGTAACGTAACCGAAAAACTACGTCTCCCGTGCCCCGCGATTAAAGCATACTATCATTTCTTCAGATTCCTTTACTACATATTCTCGTAGTATTATTCAAACCCCTGATCTCTAAAAATCGCAGATTCTGTTCCATACGTATCGCGTATGTTGGAATGAATGTGAATAAAAATTGAAATCATCGGAAAATATTTTCTTTCTTTTCTTTTTTCTTCTATTTTATTTCTTTTTGATATATTTTCCGCAAATAATCGAACGCTACTAGTGTTAGCGAATAAAATTGCGGGGGAGTCAAAAGCTCCCAAATATCGCGTCACCACTTACGGCCCTCTTCAACATCAGAGTAGCAGCAGCAGCAGCAGCAGCAGCACCACAGCAGCAGCAGCAGCAGCAGTAGCTCCGTAGTTTTTGCTCCGCCCTCTTCGCATGAAAATGATTGTTCTGGTTCGAGTCAGGGCGGGGAGGGACTTCGGCCATTATTGACGTTTGAGTGACAGACTCCGCCGCGGGTCTGTGAAAAATCGACAGCCATTGAAGGCTAAGGGTGGAGGGGTGTCGCTCTGACTGACAGATAGTAAACACCTAGTACGGTGGCCCGTTGATTGAGCGATTCAGCTAAAAACACGTGGTTAGAGAAATAATTCTCTTCAAGAATAGACTTCCATTACAGTGTCGTAAGGAGATTTATTAATTAGTCTGCAATTATTATATTTTTTCAATAAATATATAATTTTTTTTTTTTTTCTTTTTTTTTTTTTTTTTTTTTTCTTTTCTCTCATCTTCTTCTTCTTCTTCTTATTTCTATCTCTCGAGTGCGCGGAGTTTAAAATAATGCCCCGCCTAATATATCTTATAACTAATTAATTATTATAAAAAAAAACAAAAAAAAAACAAACAAACACAGTTTCTAAGATTTGTAAAATAGTAAAGTGTAACTAAATAACATACAAATCTTTATATCCGACATGATTTCTTACACTGAATAGCAGAAAGGTTTGTAAATTTTTCGTTATCATTAACTATAAGGTGTATACATATGTACCTATATATATAATATTTACATCCTATAATTATATCGCATGCTCGTGTATATCATTTATAATTCTATATACGATAAGTATCAAGTATAATTTAGAAAGAAAAACAAATTTTATATCTAGACGATATTTTCGTCATGAAAAATAATACATAAGTACGTTTTGTTATTTGAACTCTATATTTATGAGGAAAAATTAAGAAATATTATATACAAGCAGAAAGTGAAGAAAAAAAAAATTTGATGTTTGGTAGTTTTTTCGTTTATTTATTTATTTATTTATTTACTCTTTCTTGTCCAGAAAAAGAAAGATCTTAACATATTTCTTTCCCCCCCCCCCCCCCCCCCCCCCCCCACGCCGCGGTATGCATGTAGTATTAATTTATTTTATTGCCGACAGCGCAGTTTGTGTATAATTTAAATTGTTCGTAAAGACCAAAAGTCGAAAGATAATTAGCAGTCTTCGGCGAGAGTGTTCAACATTGTGGAACGACGATAATTACAGTTTTCAAATCCTTTTCCTGCTTATATGATTATAACAAACACGTCCCCGCTAAATAAGGATTGTTATTTAACGTACTATATATATACCGCACACTAAAATACATACTTTGCCAAATCGTTATACAATAATTATATAGAATAACAACTCGAATAAAACCAAAAACTTTTTAGGCGAGCACATATAGTTAAGTTCTTTTTTTTTTTTTTTTCCTTTGTTTTTTTTTCTTTCTTTCTTTCTTTCTTGGTCATAAAATGTTTCCGTTATAATTATTTCTGATCATGAAAAAAATAAAAAAAATACAATCTTCGATTAGACGTATCGTTTCTATCTTTCACTCTATATATGTAACTCATAGATAATATGTGAATATTATAAACTGATGATGGGTTGAACTAGATTTTTAAAAATTTTTTATATAGTATATTATGATATGTATTTAAATTTGGAAAAAAAAAAACAAAAAAACATAACGTAACGTAACGTAAGAAATTGTTACCCTTTATACGGGACGTTAAGGCTCATTGGATTAGTTTCGTCAAGCCACCTGTTTTGTATATTTATAAGAAACCCTCCGGCTTCCGACACACCTAACGTGTTGAATTTTGAATAAATTCATTTCTTCAAAGATTTTTACCGGTCGCGTTGTATTATTATATTTAAATAGTATATAAGTTTATTATACGGAATGAGAATTTTATTACTATATTATCTCTGTCTTTTTTACAGGCACTGGATATATATACCTAATCTATAAACATATAAACACGGTTGCATATACTACATATACATATACATGTAGTATAATACTCATCTAGTATGTTATTAATTTCTACTTTTGTTTTGTTTTGTATTGTTTTTTTTTTTTTTTTTTTTTTTTTTTTTTTTTTTTTTTTTTTTTTTTTCATTTATTTTTCCACTTGACCTTGCCCTTTGCAAATAAACATTTTTTTGCAACTCGCACTTATAGACGTATATATTATAAGCATAAATAATATGATGTTATCATATTTTCAATCGATAAAAATTATATACACGTTCGTATATAGATATTAAAAGATATATATATATATATATATATACATACAGAATATATTTACATAATGTATAATCAAATCGTAAAAGATTAAGAAAAGTTTTATATAACCGCATGTTATTTAATCTATATATATACAATAGACGTCGAGGATATTTTTCAATTTTTTTTTTTTTTTTTTTTCTTTTCTATATTATTTCTTTCCTCTTATATCTTTTTATAACCCCGGGTGAACTCCATTGCGCTGAGTTGGGAATTGTGGTTTTGGGGCGGCTTACGAATTGCCTACCCAAAGTGTCCGCAAAAGCAGCAAGGAGGCGACCCTGTGCCCGCGTGTCGTACAGCCAATTTCCACATAATTTCACACGAGAAGTCATCGTTCTTGCGAGCGTTAAATCCTCGAATTAGTTGTCCGTTAACTTATACAAAATACCGCTTTACCCTTGTATATATATGTGTATGACTCTCATACACAGAAAGAAAGGTTAACTTGATTCAAGACAATTTTGCGGTACAAAAATGAAGACCGAAATTTTCTCGGATCAAATCAAAAATTTTTCTCGAACCAAGAAAATTGGGACAATTTTCTTGGTTCGAGAAAAATTTTTGATTTGATCCGAGAAAATTTCGGTCTTCATTTTTGTACCGCAAAATTGTCTTGAATCAAGTTAACCTTTCTTTCTGTGTATCCACTCGCATCCTTAATTATACCAGAATAAATAATAATAATATAATTTTTCATGAATTTCTTTCATCAATATCACATCCCTATATATTTATTATATAAAAAATATATATAAAAAAAAATCAATAATGACTAATGGAAATATACATCGCCATCAATTTATTCATTCACGATATGTTTATGATTTGTTTTTCAATACATTTATAATTTATTAAAAATTATCCAATTTTATATCAAATTGAGAAATAAAAGGTTCAAATATATTATTATTATGCTTTATCTATACTGATGTTTAAAAATTTTGAATTTTTTTTTTGTTTAAATTTCTAAAAGCATGAATATTCTGGAGCAAAATATATATATATATAACCAATCCTTTCCTTTCTCTCTTATTCCTTACGAGATCTCATTTTTATTTCTATAGGTAGGTAGGTAGGTAGGTAGGTGGGTACAGGTGGAGAAGTTGGAACGTGAAACGTGAAACTTGAAACGTGAAACGTTGGGGACCTTTTGCGGGTTTCCTGTCCGGGGTTTTTGTGCCTATAGTAGGTACTACCTCTGTCAGCGATAATATTTTAAATGAAACCTTGGCCGCGGCTGCGGGCAGCAAACCTGGGGCGATAAATATCGGCTTTGTCGGAAAGATGCGCTCCGAAAGCGCCACTTGCAAGTAATGGCGCCTTGTCCCCTTTCGTTTCCCTCCCATCCCCCAAGGCTCCGACACCCTCGCTTCGTCGTGTCTGTATGTCTGTCTGTCTTCTCTCCCCCCTCTCCCCCTTCTATATAGCTTCTCGCGCCGAGCTTTGCTCTTTTCAGTGTTCACCGCCTTCTATATAATACATATACTACATGTATAGAATTTCTTGGATCTCGGCAAGAGTGTCGGAGCAGAGAGGAAAAGTAGCGATAGACTTAAACTGACACATGGTACAAACAATAATTGATCTTTTTTTTTTTTTTTTCCCCTCTTCTTCTTCCTCTTCTCTAAGCATAGTCATATATCTTAAATAATTTTTCGTTCTTTTCAAACTCCCTCTATATCGAATCAGAGAAAATATAACAGGTTCAAAAAAATTTCTGTTCTATTTTTTTTTTTTTTTTTTTCTTTTTTTACAGCTCTACATTTATTGTTTTGTTTCAACTATAAGCTTTTGGAGATAATTTTCGCTGAAGAACGAGAGCAAACGAATCGTATCGCGGTATAGCGTTCGGGAGCAACGGGATAATATATATGATACCTATACCTTTACGGTATATGGGCGTACATACGTGATTACTGGCAAAGAATTAAACAGACGCGAAATGTATGCGTAATATACCATATTAACGTCGAGTTAGCAGCACTTATATATATATATTTTTAAATATCTCTATGTATAATTGTATATTATATATTTATATTTTAAATATGTTATAAAATCGCATTATTATTATTATTATTGATTTTATTTCCTTACGATACAACGACACACATATATTCATGTTTGAATATATTTATTTATTTTAAGAATAATCTCTACGATCATCAAATATGTAAATTATGTGTTTAAAAGTTTGAACCTGAAAGTCTTGTTTCTGTCATTTCCCGCATCTTGTGTTTGCAATGTATATAAATACTTTGAGGTGTTCTTATCGTAGTAAGTTTTCGCCCGGTGGTAGAATTTGATTAAAAGTTTCCTCGACTCCTCCATCTTTAATTAAACCTCCGAGAAATTCTTGATGTCGGTATGGGAGGGTAGCCAACAGCCGTGTACCTACTTCTATCTACGGTTTTTCCTTTTCTTTTTTTTTTTTCTTTTCCTCATTCCTTCCTTTCTCTTTCTTTCTCTTTTCCTTTTTTTTTTTTTTTTTTGTTTTTTGTTTTTGTCTTTTATAAACGCCCTATTATTGATAATTATTATATCCAAAAAAAAAAAAAATAAAAAAATAAAAAAATCGATCCAAAAGTAAAACTATAAGATATTGAAATAATTCGTTTCTCCCTAAACTGAGCCTGACAATATTTCGTTCAGATTTCGATGCACGTTCGTCGGTAGATTTTATATAATATCGGAAAATATATACACCTAACATATGTATAATATAGCCCAATATGTTGGCTTGCGTTGAGGCGAGTGTTGCTTATTTTTTTTTTTAATGAATTTTGTGTCTTTTCTTGTTTTTTTTTTTTCTTTATTTGATGTTTTTTTTTTTGTTTTTTTTTTCTTTTTTGGAAAATTTTCACATACGTTGTCGCCGTTGCGCAGTATTTTATTTATTCATGTGGAATCGCGAGGGGCGCCAGGCACCGCCAAGGGTTTGGTGGTTCGAGAGCCGCCGGGTGAAGCTTCTAATGATGACATTTAAATGCAGTAGCGCGAGTCTCATGCTTGCTGCTCTGGTTGGCGGCCAGGCTGGCGACTTTCGTCGCGTTTCGTATAGTAGTTGTGTAAAACTGAATTCACACCGAGCAAAATGCTAACGTTAGCAGCAAATATTGTAGGGAAGGAAGTATATAAGGATGGAAGGTTGCGCAGATCGACCTGTACCGTTTTTTTTTTTTTTTTTTTGTTTTTTTTTTTACCCCCCGTGAATCCTATTACTGTTTATACCAAATGTCACGGATGTTATTAAAGAAAATAATAAAAAATAAATAAAAAATAAAGAAATAAACAGTTTCCTCAACAATTTAATGAGCTATGCGAAACAGAGTTTAGAGACTTCTTCGTCGTAAGAGTAAAGCTATAAAAAGTTTGGGAAAGATTTGGACAATTTTATTTCAGTAATACATATTTAAGTATATAGTTTAGAGATTTATTTCAGTGTGAATCGACCTTAAAAACAGCGACGTTTTTACCGAGCGAATAATTTCCTCGAAGATCAGCACGAATTACTCTCCCTGTGGGTAGACACTAGCCAGGCGAAGAGAATACATTTTAAATTAACTCGGGATCAAAATCATTGCTTTGCTAATTTGCTTTTATTATACCTAGTCGACTATATGTATTTTTATTTATTTTTTTATTATTTCCTTCCTTCGTTCGTTCTTTTTTTCCTTTCTATATACTTACTTACTTACTTACTTACTTACCTACTTTATCTCAAAATTGACTACATGCAGCGATATAAACTAGCGATAATATTTATTGCTAGGAATTTCATGCGCTAAGTGGCTATAATAAAGATTCGTCAAATTCCATTCCGAAATAATGAATAAATAAAATTTATCAAGATAATTATATGCCTTGGATATATATATATATAGAAGAAGAAGAATATCTAATAAAGCAATTCGTCAACTCGTAAAATGATGACTAAAGGTCAATTGCCAAGTCCCATTAGTACAAGATTCATAAGAAATCGTCAAAGTTATTGATTTTTTAAGAATTCTGGTGCGCGCCATTCTTCCAAACCGGAAGTACTCAGAGCTTGACAATTTTCTTATTAGAACTTTACCGAGAAAATTACTTTTTCACTAAATTTCAGCTTTATTGATGTTATTACTTATTACGTTAATGTTATTCGTTTTTTTTTTAAGTATTTTTAAGTAAATTTTAGTTTATTTATCATTTTAATTATACCAACTAGCGAATTATTATTCCTTAATATTTACATCATAAATATAGAAATTATGAATACAGTAACACCTTTGGTTCATTTATTTTCCATACAAATTCTCGAAATGTATTTAATATTTCGAAAATACTCGAAAAAGCTCAATTTTTTATATATATATATATATATATTTTTATTTATTTTTTTTTTTCTTGCAGGTGGCAAACATCAGCCTAAGCTGACCCTTGAAATATTTTTGACTAAAACCACAACAGGCCCCGGAGGACCTGGGACAATGGCGAGTTTAAGAGTGGAATGATAGGATGCAAGAAGGTAGCACCGCAGTGGCGCTAGCAATGGTCACCCCTGGCTACGATCAGGACCCTGCGAGCGGGGTAGCCGACTATACAACGCATCAAGACCAGGCTCAGTTTGAGGCAGACAAAAGAGCCGTGTACAAACATCCTTTATTTCCATTATTAGCGTTACTGTTCGAAAGATGCGAGCAGGCAACGCAAAGCTCGGACAATTCAACGTCCGAGAGTTTCAACATGGACATTCAGGCGTTTGTCCAACACCAAGAAAGAGACCGAAAACCATTCCTTATCAATGACCCAGAGATTGATGGTCTGGTACGTCTCATTCACATTCTTTACATTTCACTAACCAATATCACAGGTCTAGAAGAGAAACCAATTTCACATTCGACATGAAAATGTTACAGAAATCAAAATGCATGTGTTGAGTACTTTACTCAAGATTGAATGTCCAGATTGTGTTCGACCCTTGAAAACCTCCTAGCAAAAATTTCTCATTTTTCTCAGCCACTTGATTCTCTATTATTGATTCCTGCATGTATTATAAAATTCGTTGCATTGAAACAAAAAAAAATGTCATGGCAATTATGTTGCCAGGCTCGAATTTGCAAACAAAACGATGTCGAGGTAAACATTTGAATGTCTGAAATAGCTTGGAGACATTACTGTTATTTTTCAGATGATCAAGGCCATACAGGTGCTAAGAATCCATCTATTAGAATTGGAAAAAGTCCAGGAGTTGTGCAAGGACTTTTGCAACAGGTACATAACTTGTTTGAAAGGAAAAATGCAGAGCGAAAATCTTCTGAGAAGCGACTACAGCCATCAGGGACACGACATGGGTCCTTCAAGTGGCAGCAACGGAAGCAGCCCACTACAGGTTAGTCGCATTATTATGCTCAGGGATCCCTACCCTGTATCCTTTACCTAACGTAGATCATCCTATAGTATTGGAGGTGTGCAAGTACCATTATCGTTCTATTATAGTACATTCATAATCTACCGATTACTGATGTTAGACCATTTTCAGTTTACTTATTCCTAAAAACATCCTCAAACCACATAACGCAGGAATTCAATAGCTACAAAAATGACAAATCAATAAGAAATGATCATTCGTATAATCTAACGGTTTTTTTTCCAACACAAATCAAGCATTTCAAAGCATGTTTCTATGGTTACCGACCAAACAAAGATCCTCATTTTTTCTCACTAGTTGTTTAAGGAAATATAATATACGCACCTTGAAATCCAGAAATATTGATGTATGTATTTCAATATCGTTAGACTCCAAGGTACGTATATCCCCTCGAACTTATGATGGTAGTAGAAGTCGTCGATGTATTATCACATGTAAAGAAATGAACATTAAAAGTATGGTAATGTTGTTGTTTGATCTGAAATTCGGTAATTGCGCACCTCTTCAAGCGTAATAGTGTCCCAACCCCTGCTCTCTGACGGCTAGTTGCGACATATATTTGCCAGGTGCTGTCATCTACAGGCAATGATGTTGAGCCGGGAGCTAACGGACTCGGAGTGAGCGGGGGGGATCCTCTGATGGAGAGTAGTGCGGGTATTTTGGTGGTGCATGGAGATGGAGGGAACGACCGTCCCTCCTCAACTAGGTCGTCTTCCGCCACCCAACACTCGAACAGATCCAGCAGCCAGGACAACGATGATCCACCCTCGCCATCTATGGTCCATGGAAGCACTCCCCTTTCACAGATCGGGGCTCATCCTAGCGCGCCTGCCAATGATATGTATCTTGGACAAGGTTGGTGTCCATTCATATCATTTTGGCATACATCGATCTTTCATTTGTGACTATAATTTCTTTGGATTATTCGTTTATCGATAAGAACAGTTACTGACCATTTACATTCTTAGACGAAATAGACAACGTCAATACTGCTGACAGAATATATTTGGAAGAGGCCGGATACTGGGGTCTCATTGCTTTGCAACAACGTGAAAATCAATATGTCAACGTTCCCTATGCTAATGACCAAAAGTACTTCGGTTAGAAGTTATCACATATTTACCGCAAACATTTTTCTCTCTTGAAAAAAAAAAACCACTGCTTCTTTCTTGTTGAATTTCTCATCAAACTATCATGTATAATCTTCTGTTTGAAAAAAGCGACTGAACGTTTACTTCAATTTTGACGACTCACATCATTTCCCCCTTTATTTAAATTCGGTAATCGCTAAACATGCATTTATCACGTTTTCACAAACATTATTGACTCTGGTCAAAAAGTATGCTAGCAAAATCTGATATTTTGCAACTCTAAATGAACGCTGCTTAGATATTACTGTTACAGGCTCCCCATCCCCAGCACCAAGCGAAGATGAAGACGAAGGTTGCGGTACAACAACTTCTGGTCATAGCGGCGGTCACAGTAGCGCTAGAAAGGGTAGACAGAAACGAGGAGTACTTCCTAAACAAGCCACTAGTATTATGCGATCTTGGCTTTTCCAACATTTAGTCGTGAGTATAGATATCTATGTCTGGGTCTGATTTTCTGTATATTATGTAAATGGTGATAAAACCTTTTTTTTTTTTTTTTTCACAGCATCCGTACCCAACCGAAGATGAGAAACGTCAAATTGCAAGTCAGACAAACCTAACGCTTCTTCAAGTCAACAACTGGTTTATAAATGCCAGACGTCGAATCCTACAACCAATGCTAGATGGTGCAGGAGCAGAGGCGATACCTCGTGCTGGTAAACGACATAAAGTTGCAAAAACTGTTGCACAACAGCAACAACAAACTCAACAACAACAGTCAGGCTGGCAGTCGGAAGATTCAGGGAGTGATTCAGGTACCACAGACGGAGAAATTGATGTCGATAGAACTAAGGACGGCATTGAAAGCGACGAAGACGATCTTCACTGACCTCTGTCGACTCTAATAAACTTCAATCTATCCGCGGTACCTTCACACCCAGTTGCTCACTACAGTATTAAGGCATTCGACGTTATATTTTGCTTTAACTGTTCGATACGTAATCATTATTGCAAGTCAGAGACTCGTAGTCAAGTATATCAAGCCTTTCTATTCTTATTATACCATCAATTACCATTTGTTAATTTTTTACAGTTATTTGTTTGTTTCTTTCTCAGATTTTTCCTTATACATTAATCTCCTTCAATATTACAATCGTTGAGGAACTACCGAATGCAATATAACTCCACTCATTTGATTTGTAGTACCTATTTATATCTGAATATGTTTTATCAGGGATATAGTTTGAAAATATTGTGCCATCGAAGAGAGCGCTTGGTAAATTGATAACTTGTCTCTATAAAAAAAAAAAAAAGAAAAAAAAAAAGAAAAACCAGCTCTGCATTGTCGTCACGTAGCAAAGTGCTGTCCCTCCATGATAATAAATAACTAACTAACTAACTACTTAAATTAAAAATATATGAGTATATTTTTAAACTCTAAGTGTCGTCTCTGTGCGTGTACCACAGCTCGCGGGCTGGTACTGCTGTAAATAGTAATACATACATACCTAAACATAAATTAAAATAAAAAAATAAGAAATAAGAAATAAGAAATAATGTTAAAACAATAATTATTAGAAATTCGTAATGAAAAAAAAAAAAATTTAAATATTACGCTGCATATACTATACAACTGAAGACATATTAATATTATATTATATTATATTATATTATATTATATTATATGATATGACGTGACGACGCAAACGCGCGCGACCGAACGCGAACGCAAACGCAAAATGCCATGCATAGAGGATAGCGACACGCTGTCTACATATGATAATCTCGTTTTCATATTCACATTCAATTAAGGAAATATATTTTCATTGAAATTGTCCCAAGAGTTCAGAATGTATCTGTTTAATTCCACATATTCCAATTTCACGTAATTACATGTGTGTATGTATGTGTATGTGTGCGTGTGTGTGTGTGTGTGCGTTAATAATTTCAACTCTGCCTATAACTTTCTATAAAAAAAAAAAAAAAAAAAATTTAATCGACGATATAATAATCAATCTAGTACTCTGGAATATTGTTGGAATATATAAAAAAAATTTTACAGATCCGCTTATATGTGAGAAATCAAGCTAATTTTTATTCTATAGTTATATTTTGTGATATTCAATTGGGTATGATGATGCCACGTGTTGCATTTTTTGGTCTATTCATAACGTTGTTAATTAATAGATTGAATGACTTCGTGTGTTTTAAGACGTGAGGATCCAGAAGTGTAAAAGATCTTCTGAAATTCTATATACATACCAGTTTAAAGAAGAAAAAAAAAAATAAGAAAAAGAATAAAAACTAAATATAACATAAAATAAAATAAAATAAAATAAAAATCAATAACTAGCTCGTAAATGTACTTATATAACTCGGAACGCCATCATCAGTTGCAGACAGCACTGTACGATATAGCTTGGTATCAGGTTTACCGAATAATGTTTAAATAATGTTTGTTTTTTTTTTTTTTTTTTTTTTTTTTTTTTTGAATTAACATCCGTTCAATAATACATAATTGTACCAATAAAGGAACCTATCGCATAATTCGGATAGCTGTAAATCTCGTACAAGGCTATATTATATCTTATATAATATTTCTACATTAAGAGAAAGAAGGAAGAAATAATAAATAAAATAAAATAAAATAAAATAAAAATACTAGGATATAAGAGGTAGGTTTTAAGGCTGAACCACGTATACGTATGTGCTGCGGCACCAGACAACTGTGATAGCTCGGTGGGCGGTGCCCAGCCTCCTACTTCATACTTGTATACTGAATGAATACTAATTAATAGTAAATACATATAATATTAAGAACATAACTATGCATATGGTTCGAACATATGCAGAACATATTGATCAAATTTTCCATTTGATTATTAAGAATCCATTATTTCATCACGGGATGCATTTTTCATTGATAAAAATTTAGAAATTATCTATATTATGTGTGTGTGTGTGTGCGTACTGACCCTTTCAGCATGATTTTATATCATTATTATTAACGAGTTAGGAATGGAATGTATAAAACATAAAATCAATTATTTCCTGCCAATATCATAATACAGCTGCAATTCCATTAAATATAATAATCATTCATCACGTATCATTGTCACGTTTTCAAAATTGATATAATATGTTACCAGTATTACAGCGAATGATTATACCAGAAACATTCGTTGAGACGTTAATCGCATAATTTAAAAAGAGCATAAATGAAATCTATGTTTTATTTGTTATTCAAATGTATAATTGCTCACTACTCTCCTTATGTTGAAGTTATATATTTTTTTCCTTTATTCTCAGTCATTGAATGTTATCGAATTTTTTATTATTTTTTTTTTTATCTTCTCTTCATTAAAAGAATAATTTCACACTTCAATATACCAGGCAGATTAATTCTTGACCATTCCTAGCTCAGTTAGAAAATATAAAAAAAAGAATTGTAAGGCACACGTACTATACATACTATAAAATGCATCGCATACTGAAATCAAAGAAATGAATACTACTCTCTCTCTCTCGTGTACATCTACGCTCTGTTAATTAAGTTTATTGATAATAAATGCCATCACGCTTGCAAAAAATTTTCTATATTCATTACTACATCAAGTTACAATACGTATAATTACCTATAATTACATATTATGATTACAAAATAGTAGTTTAAAGTTTATTTAATCAAATTATTTAATACTATTATTAAAAAATTTTCGCGTAACTTTCTGATTGATCTTCACGCTTCCATAGTCGATATTGTATGAATAATATATCTATTAATTTATTATTGTTAATGTTCATATTTATTGTTAAAAAAAAAAAGCATAGCCCTTCGCTGTTTCATTATCAAAGTATTCATAAAGGGATTAATTTTCAAAAGCTAGGGCAAATAAGCGATAATCAAGCCTATGGAAGTGTAGGAACTCTGTAGAACATTTTTTTTTTTTACATAAAAATAAGCTGTTTACAATCTTCTCGGCAGCTTATTAATCATTTCCAAACAAAAATTTACCATCATTTCATAAGTATTCGAGTTTTCAACTTCTGCTAGCTGTTGATACTTGGTGTTTCTACTTGACTTTATAACAGAAGCACACAGTTCTTGTAGTCTGAAAAAATTTGCTGGGAATTTTGATATCTCTTAATAGTTTTACAAGATATATACACCTTTTACGACTATTTGTTTTATCGCTTTCTTTTATTGTTGCGATAACTTGTCACTATGTCAATAGTAGAGATATCACTGTGTAATAATTCCCAGCTTAGATATACTAATCAAGTTGATCTACAAGATGAAAAATTAACACAGCTCTAGATTCTGGTGTTTTAAAACTCAGGAAGAAAGAAAAGATGGAAAGAAAATCCTCGCCATTCTTGCCTACACCAAGCATCGAGTAACTGGATGATATACAGCAGTGTATTTAATTTCAAAGTACTCTGATCCCAGTATATGATCTAAATCAAAGAAATTTATAGTCATGAACATGTTGTGTTATGATCATAAAGATTGGTCAGAATTATGTTAGTTAAATAATTAAATAGCAGATTAGTATCATTGTAGCAGAAGAAAATCACCTCATTAAAAGCAAATATTCTATTCCATAATATTATATTGCGCCCATGTATAAAAGCAGCGTTAATTTTGTTATGAGAAAAGAAATGATAGGGATCGCTTCGTCGTTAATATATTTAGATAACTGAGCAAAGCCAATATAACGTAAATCTAATCTGTGTAAAGGATGAAGAGAATTGCGATAGAAACTGCTCCGATGATTGATTGTGAAATGAAACAGAATTACTATCATGAATATTAATACAGTCACCAAGATTATAACACAGCAATAATACTAGACAGACAATATCTCAGGTTTACACATTAAGAAGAACTAGCAAAGATAAAGTCTGTAATTTCGAGAAACGGATGAGGAATAATTAATTATCTGACCGGTTCTAAGCGTGATATAATAATCAATTGTGTTAATAAATTACCGCTAAACCTGAGATACATATTTATGCTTTCGATACTTGACGTACGACAGAACACTTGCTCATACAATGATAATAATCGAAGTTCAACTATGTACTTCAATGCATTTCCTAAAATTAGAGAGCGATCAGTGAAAGTTAACGAATGAAATTCTTATTTTTTTTTTTTTTTGCGGATAAGATGAAGTACCTCTTTTCGTTTTTTTGAAAATCAGTCGAGATTTTGATAAACTATAGAATTATTACTATACACTTTTGTTAATAAAAGTGATTACAGAAAAATTAAATAATCAACAGTTAATATAATAATTATTCACAACGGTTTTACACTAGCCATTGCGTTTTTTTAAGTGTACGTATTTAATTATTCTAATTTAATGTATATTATAGAAAAGTGGGCGACAACATACGCTGCTGGATGATCCCATAGTTATAAATAAAATACTACAGATAATTAATTAGTGTTTACAGCGACAAGTCATGGATCTATATAATTATCTGGCCGAAATATTAGAAAAAGGCCAAAATTGTGTTACCCCACAACATTAGCATATTTACATGAGAATTTTTAAAGTCTATAAGTATATCGTAAGAACTGATTCCGAGGGCGTAACCACACAATTGTTTGTTTTTTTTTTTTTTTTTTTTTTTTTTAATTCAAAGACTAGTTACTGGAACGTTACGTTCATCTCGTCGCATATCTAGCCTGGTCATTGTCATGTGGTTCGCGGCGTATCCCTAGCAATCCGCTGTTCCACTGAAATAATTTAATCTCATTGTGAAATCTAAGTAACTTCAATACTAGAGACCAAAATTGAACCACGAATGTATAAACGAATATTCACCACATGAAATAATCTCTCGATGACAAACGTTTAATAAAAAGCCACTAACACCATTTTTTTTTTTTTTTTTTTCAAACAAGCTACAAATAATTTACACAATTTTCTTTACTTCTAAACACAAAAGTATGTGATCCTGATGAATGACTCTCAGCTAGGATAAGGAATACATAATTTGCCTACAAGCTCCCCGTTTCGCTAAATATGAGATCAAGTAATGCGTGTAGATTTGAATATGTGATAAATTTGAAGTATGAATCCTTCTATAATCACAAATGAATGACCTTGCATCTGGGATATATATTTGTGGTTCAATTATACTGATATGGCATATTGAATAAAAAAAAATTCATTCAATAAAGCATCTTGATTTTAGCTGATTAATAAAAATGCATAAGCTCTAAATGGATAATGTGTTAGAGAATGGAAACTTACGTTGAATCGAAAAGCAGATCGGAACGAGACTGGATAAACCAGACTACAATGAATGAGATAATTGTAACTATACTTCCGAGGATCATACTCAAACGTTCTGTTCCTACAGAAGGCTTCAGAAACATCCTCATGCTCAATCCTTGCCATACAGATTCTGTCCATGTTGAATAAACTCCAGATTTCATATCGTATCCTGGAAAGTATAAAGTTCAAAGATTATTCCACTTCTTGGATAAGGGGAAAGAAAAATTTCACAACGTGATAATTACCGTCTATTATGAAAGCCGGGCTAGTCGCATCGCTGTAATTAACTGTAGAGTTAATACAGACACCTTTAGAATCTAATCCGTCCATCCAAATGAGATGCTGCTCTTGGCAAGTTGTTATATTGTACTCTGGTACTTTTTTACCAGTTAATAAAGCCAAAAGTTGTCCAGTGTAGCTTGTAGCCGGACTCGACCATCTATTTACTCCTACGTACAGCGGGAGATTATAATCCGGTAGTTTTTTACCCGGCGAAGAAGCAGCCTTGAATAAAGGACACCTTGCGCTTTCCAAATAGCATGTTAGCATAGATGAAATGTTAGCTACTGAGATCTCAGAATCGTTTAAAACCGCATTTTTTCCAGTTACACTGACGTACAGTTGATTAGCAAGAGCAAGGGCAATTTTATGCAGGCTAGTTGCGAGGCCACTTTCATTGCTGTAATAAATAAATAAAAATAAGAAAACAAGTCTTCGGCGTAATTAAATGCAGGGCTATACTTCAGAATTCAATATAACATTTTTACCTATTGAAATTAACATTCTGCACATCGTCCAAAATACTGTTGTAATATTTGTTTGAAAATTGGTGATCATGATTAGCGATGACCGTTGCACTGATGCTTGAATTAGCGACTAGAAAACTTTGTATCGAAGCCGGGGGTACGCTGTCTTTCAACAAATGAGCCGAGATGTTATTTCTTAGTCCTATTATCGTTGAATCACTTTCAGCATTGCTTGAGTGAAAATATATATCCCCTTCGCCGAGCTGACCAAGTTCAATAATTGTCTTGATTTTATCAAGTCTCAAAGTCTTTCCTCCTAATGAATTGAAGCTCCCTTCTTTAAGGTCGTACACCATTCGACTAGAGCCTATATAGTCGAACGCCTCGCCGTTGAATAACGAAAATAGAACGTTGGTTTCTGTAAAATGAAAGTTTTTAACGCTCGTATTAAAAAATTATGACAAACTAGATCCCAGAGAAGAGAATAGAATCACAATTTTTACAATACTCTTCAATTTGAAGAAAAGAAACTAACTTCCAACGGTCGGTTTCATATGATTTAAATAATACGCAGTAGCAATAAGCGTGACAAGGCCTGTAACTGTGCTTTCAGCGCCGGGTGATAATTCGTCGAATAAAGATGTGGCGTCAAGTCTAGCCGTTACCATAATTACAGATTCAGTTTCATTATCCAAAGGTTTTAATGGCCAGTGAATATTTCTGTCTCCTAACGGATCGCAGTATTGTGGTGGATTGAAATTTATCCTTGGTTCATTACGTCTTATACAAGTTTCAGAATCAACGGCAGAATACATAAACGATCTCATTTCCAATGCACAAAGAGACCGTTTACTCTGACTTTCACGGTCGTGTGAATTAAACTTTTCAAAACAGGTTTTTACCTCCTCAAGCTGGGTCTGATTCTGAAAAATATTAATACAGTACAAAATGAAACACAAATAAATTGCAAAAATGAACACAATCAATCAATTATCAACCTCTTTCTCATTTTTACCTGTAAATAAAACATGGGAAAAGGCCAATCTCTAACAAGCAACGCAGACCCGTATGGATTCCAGGGTTTAACTACGTCGCATTGTTTAACGCCTGAATATCTGTTGGGACAACTATCATCAGGTGAATAATAAGACGGTTTTTCAGAGCCCGTAGTATTCCTTGCTAGTAAAACTCCGTTTACATTATTTGTGTCTCGTAATCGTATCAGAGTATCATTTGTAAACATTGAGAATGGTACAACGGCTGTGTAGGGTCCAGCGTCGGCACTTTTTTCCAACCATATAAGTTCGTCTTCGTTTTCTACTATGTGAATTACGCCCACGCTACCGGATCTACTCGCTATATGAAAGATAATATAATAAGTATTTCTTACATATTATTTTATTTTTATTATTTTTTTTTTTTTTTCACAATCTGTATTCATTCGTTATATTTACTCACACGAACAACCGAATTGATGCGTTCCATTGTGCCGACGAAAACATGCTGAAACACCTTCCAGAGGCGTGTATATCATGTCTTTGATTCTTTCGGTGTGAGCTAATCGCAGATATAATTATTTGGTTATTTAATTTAGTTGATTAGGGTGTAATTTGTAATTAAACTAATGTCAATCAACTTACCGGCATTTATGAGAACAAATAGTAGAATAAATCCGCGATACATTATCGCTGCCATTTCTATTTTAGGTTTTACTATAATAATCAACCTGTCAAATAACTAATAACCTTCTTTCTTTCTTTCTTTCTTTCTTTCTTTGAACTTTAAGGCGCGGTTATTTAAGCCGTGCTTATCGTTCAAAATAGAATCGATGTAAGCAATATGAATTATTTCACTCTTATTTTATTTGATTATTAAGAGCGTTTCTTCTTTATTCCTAGATATCTCATGATATCATCATGCACATTACGCATACCTATAGAGTAAACCGTATGATAAGTCGCTAAAGAAAGAGAGAGAGAGAGAAAACAAGCAGAATACAGTCAGAGAACGTTAAGCCGGATTTCCAACAACGTGACGTGTTATAAAATCAAAAATAGAATTCTACGATTGGTGGAAGAAGCGGAAGCTTGTGGTTCGTAATTAAGTAGTGAGAAGATCTTCTCGTCTGATTTCGTTTACTTTTTTAACCCCACCGCCTTGTGTCAACTCACATAAGGAACGTGTGATAGGTTATGTTAGATTAAAATCGAGCAAAATGGCACTCTTCGTAAGATTGATATCTGTGCTTTTAATAATCTGTCAAGTGAATAACGTATTTGGTGAAAATGATGAAGAAATATCAACGGACCTTTACGTTATTGAAGGTAAAGTATTCCCGTCTGAAAATTCCGTATTGAATGGATGGCAACTTATGACACACGTAATGGCCAACGGTGGAGAACACTTTGGATATCTTAGGTAATATTCAGTTGATAATTAACGATTCAGGAATATATTGCTTCCGCTCGTTTTTAGAGAATGTTAAAAGCTATGATATTTGCATGTTTTCGAATTATGCATATAGCGACGTGTATGTCGATTTTTAGATAATAAAAACTATATAATTTGTAATATTTAATAACAGGGAAGATGGCTCATTCACGATCTCGAATGTACCGTCAGGTTCGTATATCGTCGAAGTTGTGAATCCCAACTACGCTTACGAGCCTGTAAGAGTTGAAATAAATTCAAAGGGTAAATTTAGAGCTAGAAAAGTGAATTTAATTCAAACATCGCAAGTCATTCAGGTTCCTTATCCATTGAAAATGCGACCTTTCACACCGTTCAGATATTTTCAACTAAGAGAACAGTGGAGGGTTACTGATTTCTTATTCAACCCAATGGTAAGCCGATACTTCAGAGCTAAATTCAGAATAAATTAAATCGACGCTTATCAACAGGATAAATATTTTTAAACATTTTTTTTTTTTTTTTACAGGTTCTTATGATGATATTGCCACTTTTATTGATCATGGTTTTACCCAAAATTATGAATGACCCTGAAACACGAAAGGTGAGTAGAAAATGTTCGGTTTTTTATTATACCAATTGCAATTTTCCTGAAAAAGGCATAAGAATTGATAAGAAAGAGAGAAAAACCTGTATGGAAGTTTAAACAGTTTTATTAAGTTTGTTCGCACTGATTTGTTACAGGAAATGGAGCAATTGAATAGTCTAACAAAATACGACATGCCTGAGATGTCAGAAGTGTTGACATCGTTCTTTGCTGGTGGAGATAAGCAGAAAACAAAGGCTGTGAAAGCTGCTAAAAAGCGACAATAGAGACCAAAATGAAAAAAACACGTTAATATATTGTAACTTGTTTCTCTGTACACAATGGAATTGTAATTTATATTAGCAAATTTAGTCATTGTCAAATAATTGTTAAGCCTTGTTTTTAGGATTTAATTGTTTTAAAGAGTGAAGAATAATGTATTTAAAAATACTTATATCTTCACTATTTACTGTTTAAGGAATACAATTTTTTTTTTTTTTTCTTTTTAGTATTACACAATTTTTCAACCTACAGCATATTTACAGAGTTAATATTCTTAATATTTGTCTATATTATTGATTTAATATTCGGTAAACGTTATAATAACTAAAGAAATTTAATAACAACAAAGAGAAAAAAAATTTATTCCGCATGAATTTAGAAAACTGCAACAGATTCTTTTCTTATTTACTACTATAAAAATTTCATTTGAAAAACAATACCATATCTCCTGAATGTATTAACATTTTTTTAAATCTACTATATCATTGAGCTCACAGTATAGTAGTATACATAGTAACATAATTTATATTTGTTATAATTGATTTAATAATCAAATCCTCTATTCTCAATTTACTTAGAATATATATATATATATATATATTTTTTTTTTTTCTTTTGTTATAGAAAAAAAAGTTTAGGGTGGAAGTTTGAATGATTGCAATAATTTTGACACAAGTCACTAGTTTTTATATGGAAATAAAATCATCGGTGTCCATACTATTCAGACATGATTTTGTAGTATATTATTAAAGTCATTCCACCATTCACAAATACTTCTAAGCATCTAGTTTTATCAATGTCACATTGATTAGTCTGATAATAATTTACTATCACTAAAAGTTCTTCAAATGACTAATATAAATCATTCCTTCTTTGAATGTGGCTTAATTTGCACAAAAAATAATTTTTACAAGACTCAAATTGCAATTATATTATCAATATTGTGGTCGAGATGTATGAATAGTTGTTCCCTTTCATTCTAATTTAAATTTAAAAATAGTAAAGGAGTAAAACGAACTTAGCAAACAGTTTAATTATTGTATGAATTTATATTTTTACTTTGAAACAAGTAAATTACAGATTATATATAGTTACAATTTTTCTTTCTCTTCTTATTTTTTTTTATTCTTATTAAGCCTAAAATATATTACAGAATTATTTTTATATTATAATTTTATTCTTATTATATAAATATCATTTATGAAATTTCACACTACTCGATCGTGGTAAAAATTCATAACAATATTACTGATGTTCAGCCCTATTGCCAGGGTGATTATATATATCAAAACCATAACCGGTAGCGGAGCTAATATCAAGTGAGTTTTATGTAGGATCTGTACACCTGAGAAAGACAAAAAAAAGAAAGAAAATTATCATTTGTTAAGATTTTACCATTTTTTTTTTTTTTTTTTCAACTTTTAAAAATATTAGAATAGCATATAAGGCACACGCATCAAATTATCGTTTAACAGGTATTTAAAATACTTTTTAAATGACTAGAATCGTGAATGATAATTTCGATGACCTTTAAATGTTTAATTAAACGATCTATCAGACTCACTAGCGTATCCAAGGAAGGTAATGTAAATATAGTAGCTGACAGCAATCAGCCAGAACGTATTTCCAACGAATCGAGAAAAGAAACCCTCGTGGTTTATCAGACCTGTATGATGTTGAAAAAAAGTGTTTGTCATTGTTTTCACATACTATTTTCCATACAGCACGGGAGAATATAATATCTAATATTAAATGTAGATTGAAATAATTTTTGGCGAATTAAATTTTAAACACAACACTCACCATTGTACAAAAATAATTGTATAAAATGTAGAATCGTCAGAGGGGGAAAAAACGCGTTGAGATGAATGTCGAACGCGTATCCCCACTCCACGTCTTGGACATTATTGACTCTTAAGTAGCGGTTACTTATAAACCTGTAGATAAATGAAAGTTTTTTTAATTAACAATAGTCTGAGATATTATTGCACGAAATTTATTTCTCGATTTCTGTTCCTGTTGTAAGAATAATAAAAGATAGTATTATCTCAGTGAGTTTAATTAAATGAAATTCTCACCAAAATAGCGTGGCTACGATAAGCCCTGCCCCAACACAATCGACCAAAATAACATAAAACAAGAATTTAAAAAACTGGAAGAACCCCAGTCCCAATATAACAGCAAAACCTATCGATGAGATGCACAACCAGCAACTCAATAATACCAAAAACGCAGGATCGTCCCTAGCGAATTGTGATTTAGTCTCTGTAATAGAAAAAAAAAAAACAATAATAAACAAATTTTATTAACAAAATTTAATACTCGTGTAGTTATGCTCGAATAACAATTATCATATCGTATAATCTTATTATGTGTTCGATGCGCAAATCTTCATACTTACGTTTTCTGCTTTGAAAGTTTCTGTATACTTTTTGCGGGGCGGTAAAAAGGTACAACATTTGCCAGAGAGCAAACTCAAAGTCCATTTGCTCAAACTTTAATAATTTCCTTAAATATTTATAGCATTTTGTTGCAGCCCCCATGCAATCCTGTCTGTAAAAATAATTATCAATCGCACACGTTATAATTAGATGAGAAAAAAAAAAAAAAAAAATAGCCATGAGACGGGATAAAAAATTACCTGTAAGTCACTGGCATTGGCAGCGGCGAACCGGATTTAAAAGATAGAGGAGAAGTGCTTCGACTCGTCGAAGGAGAGGTTGGGTACTTCATTTTCCAGGGTTTAATAAACTGGCCTTTAACGTCGAAAATAACAGTAAATTAATTTGTGTCGAGTGATTTTTACGCGTAATAATAATAATAATCGCGGGTTTCTTTATATTCATAATTCAAAATTTTCGTTAATATATTTGAGGAAAATAAAGAAATATGTCTTAATTTAGTAAATAAAATTAATATAAATGAAATGCGCCAAACCTTAATAACGAAGACATCAAATTGTCAAATCCTTATAGGTTAGGTTAGATTACTGCTATGTGACTGCATGTAGAAATCCTTCGATATTAAACATGAAAAATCGACCTCTATTATTGGTATTTTTTTAATTTCAATGCCATTCAGGTAAATTATACACTTCAAAGTCTGTTATTGATACCATTTTTTATTTTTTATTTTTTCAATCGTTATTATATTATAAATGAATCAGAAACTTGAATGACACTATATTGATGACGTCAAATATGCATACATGACATCAAGCCGGTATTTTCTCTAAATGTCACATGGGACCCACATGCAATGAACGCGACGCGACGACACCAATAGTTAGACATTTCTTTTCGTCTAACTTCAACATCTGCGCATATCTATGTTAGAAATAATCAATGGTCATTGCGTCTGTCAGTATTTGGTTTGTGTTTGGTTGTATTCGGCGTATTAAGGTGTAGACGTGAAACGTGTAATTGATAAAATTTCACGGATTGATAATTATAATTACGTTCTAAATCGCTATAACTAAATTACAACAAGTTTTGTACATTAAACTAAGAAATATTATAATCGGTGAATAAAAAATTCTGAAAAAAGGTTTGTATTCGCTAGATATATATTTTTTTTTTTTTTTTTTTTTTTAGACATATTTATACTAACTCACGCGCTATAAGTAACCTAAGCGTTTTATAAAACATATTTTTCTTATAATATAAACTTCGAGTATAGCTAGCTGTTCGAATTACCAATCCGTGTATCAACGTGCTTTCTTTCGAATACCCACATCGTCAATGTGTCTTTGAAATTATAACCTAACTTTGATATTATCTTGCGGTATTCTAACCTCAAAATATCAGTCAAATTTCTTCTTGTTTTTCTCGAATTTACGATAATTTACGATTGAGACACACTAAAAGTACTTCGATATAGTAAATATAGACACTTTTTATTCTTATAATTGATTTTATTTATTAGTAAACCGAATTGATGCACAACTTCGAAATGGACGACGATTCGGATTACGTTATGATAAAACGTATAAAAATGGAGCCAGAAGCAATATTGTCTCAAGAGGACGATATAATGGCTCAGCTTCAACAGGAAAGTTCCGATTTAGAAGTTGAGCCAAGTTTTGCATTGGAAGGTGTTACCAATGGAGACGATGCAAACGAAGGTGTACTCATGCAGCATATGGATATAAGAGAGCCTTTATCAACGCTGAGAAATTTGCTGGAACAACGACTCGGCGTTGAATTAACAGACTATTCTTTCTGGCTTCAGGACGCTCAAATGGTAATAAAAACTATCCAATAATCTTAGAATGCATCATTTTTATTAAACATTTATCAAAATCTCAATCGTCCCAACAGCTTGAGAGTCACAAAAATTTAGTTGACCAATGCGTCCAAGGAGAAGGACTAGTGCAAGTTAATGTACAAATAAAGGCCAATCAGAGACGCATAAATATAGTTGATGTGTTAAAACCTGCCGAAGATTATATCGAACTAGCTGAAAACACATGTGAGCGTATTTTTTATTTATTTTTATTATTTTTTTATTTACACTACACTAAATTTTGATTCGATATGATTTTTTTACCTGTTATTATTTATCTGCTATTATACAGCAGAGCAAAGTTCAGCAGCTGCTACACCAAGCGAAGAAGGAAAACAAAATGTTATTAGATGGATGGTTGATGCGCAGTACAAAAAAGAACAGGTGATTAATTTATTCATTTTGTCAATGAAATAACTTTCAATTATTTGTAAAATAAATTTGATTTATTTCTACAGGAACGTCTGAAAATACCAGCAGATCCAAAAGACTGGTCTCAAGCTCATGTTAAACACTGGCTACAATGGGCTGTGAGACAGTTTAATTTAGTTTCATTGCGACTTGCAGACTGGAACATCACCGGTACACAACTTTGCAATTTAACTCTTGACGAATTTCAGTCAAAGGTTCCATTGGATCCTGGCGATGTTTTTTGGACGCATTTAGAACTGTTGAGAAAATGCAAATTCGTTGGTAAGTGGTTTGTTCGATACTTTAATGAATTTTCATTTATTATATCAATTATGTGGTTTACAGAATTTATCATCTTTATTACCTCAGGTTTTGTATAAATGGAATCTCTAATCTCTAATTTTGTATATAAATAATTAATTTTCAGCCGTTGTTCAGAAAGACCCTCCGATATCGTCGAACGATAATGTCGATGAAGCAAAGTCGGTTAAAGTGAGAAATCAGACTCCTGGAAAAGGTCGTAGTATAAATCAGCAGCCGAGATTAGTCAGCGTTCCAATGTCGAACGTTGATTCACCTTCCATAACTATTGCGACTCCGAACCGAACTGGAAGCAACGGTCAAATACAGCTGTGGCAATTTTTGCTGGAATTATTAACAGACAGAGAACACAGAGGAGCGATTCAGTGGCTGGGAACGGAAGGAGAGTTTAAACTAAATCAGCCTGAAGCAGTTGCCCAGCTTTGGGGCGCACGGAAGAACAAACCTTCAATGAATTACGAAAAATTGAGTAGAGCGCTTCGCTATTATTACGACGGCGATATGATATCCAAAGTTCATGGAAAGAGATTTGTTTACAAATTTGTTTGCGATTTAAAACAACTGTTGGGATATTCTGCAGCTGAATTAAGCCGGCTTGTCGAAGAGGGTAGAAGATACTTTTAGAATAAATTTAACTCTGATAATCTGCAGATAAAACTTGCACGTTATTAACATTCGAGTATTCCCTATAAAAAGCTAAATACAAGATACAAGAATACGAATTTTTAGATACACTAAACTTTAAAAAAAAAAAAAAAAACAGGTTGTTATTATGATTCGAATCCGAATCAATTCAGAATTTATAATTATAATTATCTAAACGGTAGAATTTTTCTCAGTTGATTCACTGAAACGTGACTAATGAATTAAATCTCCAAAATTTGATTTTTTTTTTTACCTTGTAATTGTCACATATCGACATAATTAATGTACCTACTTTGCGAATTGGATTGGGTAGAAAAATTATTGTTTCAGAAATTAGATTTACAGAATTTTGGTATTATTTTGATTAGTGAATCGTTTTAATTCGTTTTTGTTATCAATAATAGTAATAGCTTACATAGTTTTCGGTTGTAAATAACTTTTTTTTTTTTTTTTTTAAATAAGGGTATAACAGTTATTATCATTTCTATACGATTTCTACAAAAGTTTTTTTTTTCTTTCCTTTTTATTTTTCTTAGATCTTTGAAGGGTTGAGTGATTGATAAAACTATAGATCTGTTATAAACGTGTTTTAGTTGATACATATATAAATAAATAAACAAATATATGAATATATATATATGAATACTACATATATATATATTTTTTTTTAGAAAGAGAATAGCAAGCACTCAAAAGTACACATTTATGAATACTACTATCACGTGAATAAAACTAAAGAGCTTTTTTTTGGGACACTATAATTTTAAAAACGTACTTGTTTACAGATTAGTTGTTGAATATTAATTCTATAATCATATTAGGTATATACTACTATACTAATATAACATAAGTGATTTATTATAATAATAAATTACGAAATTATACAACGTCGTTATAAGGCACACGGCATTAAAAATTCTGTATTTTTTTATATAAACGAGATAGTATAGATGTATAAAGTAAAAGTTCTACCAAATAATTTAAGACTAAATAATCCCAATTATTTTTATTAATATATAGTATATAGTATATTATATATATATATAGTATATACATTTACCTATGCAAGAAAAAAAAAAAGTTGTAAAACTAAGGATTCTGAAAATATTTGAATAAAAAAAAAAAAAATCATAAATAAACCAATTGTCAGTTTTTCATCTTTTTATGAAGATTTTCACTTAGTATATGGAAATAAACAATTATCGTATACAAAGAAAAAGGCGGACTTATAAGCAGAATATAAAAAAAAAAAATTACAATATAAGAGTTTTCGCGTGACAAATCGCAACTGACAGACAGATTACTTATTGGCAAAGGCAGCACTCATCGCCAATACCAGAGAATCTAGCCTGTGAGATATCGGATGCGACGTCACAAGTTAGGGTCTCAGGGAATCGGCGACGCGGCAGGCTAAACACGCCCGCCCGCCATGCCTTTCGATTTTTCATATTTCCTCCTCCATCTTTTCTTTCCTTTTTTTTTTTTTCGTATTTTTTCCTTTTTTTTTTTTTTTTTCTTTAATTCCTTCTTATTATTTCCTTCCTTAATTTTCGTCGCGTATTTATTCCATTCCATTTCATTTTGTTTCGTTTCGTTTCATCCTTTGTTCGCACGTCTCGCGAGATCGAACGGATCACGATTCACGATTCACGATGATTGATGTGATGATGATGATGATCCAACGTCGGGGCGCCGACGACCGGGAAAGTTAGCAAGCTGTACAGTGGACTTCGTATCGTCGAATTTTCATTCCCTACTATACAACCTACTACCTCACCCAGGCGCCGCCGCAAAAACTTTATAATATTTGATTTAATTTAATTAAAAAAAAAAAAAATTATATATATTTTTTTGTTTTTTTTGTTTTTTAAAAAGTTTATACGACTTATATGTGGGAGTCAGGCGACGAATTTAATTCACTATCTTTAAAATATCCCAATCGATAAGCTTCTCTTATTTTTCATCGTTATTACATTTTTTTTTTTTTTTTTTTTAAATTTTTTTCTCTCAGTTTTTTTGAAACTTTGACGTTACACGAACTTACGAAGAAAATAACTTTTTTTTTACGTCACTTGTCCCCCGCTCATAGTCTGTATATATAATGTATACGACACGAACGAATTTCTTGAATAATGTGAAAATACTTTGATAATTCTTATATATAAACAAAAAAAAAATAAAAAAATAAAAATAAAAAAAATAAGCAACAATGCGAGATGAGGTTTTGCAAATAAAATTTCTACACGTTTTTGTTTGCTGGATGAATATTTGGAAAATATATATATATTTTTTTTTTTTTTTCAAAGTACCAATTTTTCTTCAATCTTGTAATAGAGGGTAAAAATATTTTTTTCTTCTTTTCTGTTTGCTAAATTACTTATGTGAATAAATAGTCAAAATTAAACAATATTTAATAATATTATATTATAGATGAGCTCAGAAATCGGGATTCGAATAAGAATCAATCTCATATTCAAAGTAAAATTCGTTCGCGTGTTTTTCATTTAAAAAATGTGCGGTAACCGCCAAACGATTAATAATCATATTTGGAAAAAGTAATCCATGTATAAAATCGATAAAAGAAAATAAAAAATAAAAGATAAAAAAACTGTAGCTGGATGGTTGGGCATACGCATATATCTATATATATGTAGTTGTTACACTTTTCTCGAATCTCGATTAAAGTCCGAGCGTTGGTAGTATGTATATCATCAAATCGACGGCCTGACTACATGTACCGGTAGATAGGAGCTTGCGGTGTGCAAATTAAATAGCCCACAAGTTCGGATCTACGGGTTAGTGTCATCAAGTAACTGTTGAGCCGTTGGTATAGGTATTTTCATTTTCTTTCTCCACCAAAATATTAGAAGACACATCAGTGTTGCTCTAGTCGTTATAGAATAGGTACAGCCATCTATGCGAACCTTTTGAATTATTTTTTTCAAATCGTCTTGTCTCGTTGCATTCGAATGAGCGTAAGAAAAATTCTGCAACAGAATTACGTAAAGAATTTTAATCTAGATAATGTATCTGGAAGAAAATAAAAGGAAATTAAATAACATTTAAAAGACAAAATATTTGAAAAAAAAAAATTTTCTCTCATTTTTCATATTATGTTTGAATTTTTTTTTTTTTTTTTTTTTTTTTGCACACCCTAATACATATATCTATCCGAGTGCAAGAAAAATCAACAAAGTATAAACAGAAATATATAGAAGCAATGAAAAAAAGAATTGAGAAACAGAAAAAAAAAAAAAAAAAAAAAAAAAAAAAAAATGTGTGCAGAGGTAGGAGAGGAAGAAGATGAAGAAAAAAAAGAAGAAGAAGGGTCCCGGTTTAGCGTTCATATTCTCGTTGGTTTCTCTTTTGTAGACAGTTTAATGGCCCCTGCAGAACGCAGCTATCTTCTCAGCTCTCGGGTATAGAACCGTATAAAAGTAGGGTCTATTTCAAATTATGTCCATTTATCTCTGTGGAGGGGTATTAAAAACCCTCACCTCCCCCTCGTAATAATCTATATACATCAGGATCTTCAGAACCGTTAAAAGAAAAATCCTTTAAATTATCCTGCGATTAAGTATATCAAGAATCTAAACGTTAAATAATCATCTACGAAGATACATACTTAAAATGCATACCGCGAGGACCAGGTGAAAGAGAATGGTCCATCCGCCCAGGCAGATAATATTTCGTATTTTTAGGGGGATAGCCACTCGTTGCGCTGAAAAAATCCCTAGGGTGATTTTGGCGCGCGGTCGATGCAACTCGGCAGCCATTGTTGATACAAGCCGGCTGACTGTCAATACATCGCGGAAGGTAGACAAGTGTGGTTATGTTCGTTTATTTGAAGCAAATGATAAATAAAGTGAATAAAACCTACGTGAATAAGCTAGGAATATTTATCAAAAATCGATCAATCAGTTTTAAATGATATCTTAATGCAATCAACGAATTAACCTAAGCTATAACTGGAAATTTATCAGAATCAAAGAGTTCATCGAGAACAACCAATTCGAACAAAATTATTGATTGTATCCTGGGGTTGAGGCATCAATAAATATCCATAGCTCATTCACGTAGGTTTTATTCACTTTATTTATCATTTCCTTCAAATAAACGAACATAACCACACTTGTCTACCTTCCGCGATGTATTGACAGTCAGCCGGCTTGTATCAACAATGGCTGCCGAGTAGCATCGACCGCGCGCCAAAATCACCCTAGGGATTTTCAGTGCAACGAGTGGCTATCCCCCTAAAAATACGAAATATTAGCTGCCTGGGCGGATGGACCATTCTCTTTCACCTGGTCCTCGCGGTATATGCATAAAAAAGGTATAAATAGATCTACATAGAATATGTATTATAGATACGTTTATATTCAAGATGAACTGTGACCAAAAAAAAATAAAAAAAAATAAAAAATATTATATGTAGTAAAAAAAGAAAAAAAAAAAAAAAATTCGCAACGTGAATAAAGTCACTAAATTTAACCGATTCAAAGTACAATATAAAGGACTATATGTATAATGAATGCATTTCATTCATACGCGTAAGCCAGGAGCTATATATCTATACCTCACGTGTATATAAACGCACGTAGAATTAATCGTTTCTATTTCTAATAATATATAGGTATACTATATACCCCGTATATAGTCAGATTATATATATATATTAGGGTGGCGCAAAAAAACCGACTATTTTTTTTTTTTTTGAGTCTCGGGTGAAAAAATGTTAGTTTTTGATGTTTTAAGAGCCCTCTCCAAAGGACAGCTAAAAAAAAAATTTTTAAGAGGTCGCTCCAAATTTTTTTAAATTTCAAAAATCGTCAAAAATCGATTTTTTTTTTTTTTTTTTAAATTTTTTTTCTCGTTACGGTATAATTTTACAGTCCAAAAAAAAAAAAATAAGTTTCTGAAAGTTTCAGTTCAAAATTTGAATTTTGAAAGGTCGCTCATAATTTTTTAATAATTAAATAATTAAAAAATCTAAAGTATGCACTGATAAATTAAAAAAAATTATGAGCGACCTTTCAAAATTTAAATTTTGAACTGAAACTTTCAGAAACTTATTTTTTTTCGGTCTGTAAAATTATACCGTAACGAGAAAAAAAAAATTAAAATTCGAATTAGAAAAAAAAAATTCCATTTTTGACGATTTTTGACGATTTTTGAAATTTAAAAAAATTTGGAGCGACCTCTTAAAATTTTTTTTTTGACCTGTCCTTTGGAGAGGGCTCTTAAAACATCAAGAACTAACATTTTTTCACTCGAGACTCAAAAAAAAAAAAATAGTCGGTTTTTTTGCGCCACCCTAATATATATATATAATTTTATTAAGAAATCTCTGCACGTATATTTAATACGTTGAATATCCATATATACATATATAGAAATAAAGGTTGACTTTGATTAAAGATAATTTTTGCGGTTCAAAAATGAAGACCGAAAATTTTCTCGGATCAAATCAAAAAATTTTTTTTTTTCTCGAACCAAAGAAAATTTGAAAAATTTTCTTTGGTTCGAGAAAAAAAAAATTTTTTTGATTTGATCCGAGAAAATTTTCGGTCTTCATTTTTGAACCGCAAAAATTATCTTTCATATCGAGAATAATTTTCTTGGCTCAAGTTATAATCTTTTTTTTTCCGTGTATGTGATAATATATATTCTGATTCGAGATGGAAAAATCTAGTATAATAAAAGAAATATATCATCCCTACATAAAACGATAGTCTATATCCCCTCAAGTTATATTGGTATATTTAATATACATATAGGTATATCCTCGTACCTATATGAATCCCACAATCACCCAAAGGACTACATCCCACAATTGCCAGTAGTCAAAGGGTCCTTTCTTCTCCTCTTTCTCTCTCACTCTCTCACTCTCTCTCTCTCTCTCTCTCTTCCTCTGTCTGTCCGTCTCCCGGTATACATACATATATACATGTATACTATATACGCGTACCTTACGTATCCCCTGCAGTCATGATGATCGTATATAAAACGAGCTAGTGAGTACGCGCGTTCCTTTGTAAAACTAGGTACATAATATATATATAGGTACGATATAAAAGTGAAAAAACCAATATTGTTATATCTTATATTATATATATATCATATAGGTACATATGTATGTATTATACCAATAGGCAAGATATATCCCTTATATACAATAACATCTTTGTGTTCCAACCAGGACATTATATGTATACATACGTTTATGTATTTGTCCTTTTCAAAATATGAAAATTCTAGGCTACTTGTATATAAATCGAGAAACTATATTATATAATGTATATTAAGGTGTGCCTGAAAAAAAAAAAAAAAAAAAAAAAAAAAAAAAAAAAAAAAAAAAAAAAATTCAAACGCACATCAACATTCCAGTAGAGTATCTCAGCCAAATATGAGCTCTTAATATTGATATTTAGAACTGCCTAACTCAGTTTTTCCATTTTTGATTCGAATAACACCTGAAAAAAAAAAAAAAAGAAAAAAATTGGAAAATTTTCAAATTTTTTTTTTTTTTCTCGTAACCGGCTTGATTTAAAAACTATCTGAATACAGATTCTTATAGGAAATTTCACGCTCTACAAAAAAGTACTGAGATAGAATTTTCCTAACTCTTACCGATTAAGAGATATTCGACTATAAACATTGAGTCATAGCGTCATAGAATCATACGACTCTGTGAAAAACAGTTTATTTTTCAACCGCGCATCAAAATTTTGGTAGAGCATCTCAAATAGAACATCTCAGCCATAATATGAGCTCTTAATATTGATATTTAGAGGTCATATTTGGCTGAGATATTATATTTGAGATGCTCTACCGGAATGTTGATGTGCGTTTGAATTTTTTTTTTTTTTTTTTTTTTTTTTTTTGGCACACCCTAATGTATATATACAATTACGATAGATAAACTCATGTGTATCAAAAACAAAAAAATAAAAATAAAAAAAAAAATGAAGAAGAAAGGTCTACGTGTTTATAATAAGTATAACGGTGTAATTCCATGATTATAAGCGTCAAGCATATATATATATATATACATATACATATAGTAGTAAGCTTTGTCGTCTTATCTATAACTCGACATTCCGTTCGTCTCGCGGAGGTCGTACTTTGAGGAGATTTACGCTCACGCCTGTTTGTGCACCAGTATACGAGAGGAAGGGAAGGCTTCGTATTCGGTGGGCGTAGGACTGGAGGGTCCAAGAGGAGGGGAAGTTCTCTTGGTAGGGGGAATTTAGCGGTATGGTAAGGGGGAGGGGGTAGAAGAGAAGGGAACCGTGGTATAGAGAGAGAAAGGAAGCTCCCCCCGATCCCCACGATCCGACCCCCCCCCCCCCCCCCCCCCCCCAACCACTCCCCGCGACGACAGAGGGGAAAGAGAGGAAAGGAAAGGAAAGGAGATGTGAGAAGAAAAGAGAAGAGTAGAGTAGAGTAGAGTAGAGAACCGCTTGTAATCGCAGGGGCGTTGGATTAGGGGGACTACGAGGTCCAAGTTCCTCGCTATACTACATCGGAGTGGGGGAGCGTAAAACTACCGCCATATTATATTTAGCGAGCCCGCCGTGTGAATGAACTGCGTAACAGGGACGCACTTGGCAGGGTATTATGGGGGGGGGGGGGAGTGTTCCCCACGGACTGACGCGCTAGAAAGATCCAACGTGTTACGTTTTGTATATGAGGTATTCCACGCCGTTTCGAACGGTCAAAAAAATCACCGCTTCCGAAAAAATCGTAATTTGGTCCTCGAACACAACTATATCGAAAGAATTTTTGTGAATTTTTTCAGAATTTTCGGATTGCATTTGTGGATTTTTTCCAAATTCCAACTTTTTTTTACAAACTTCCGTATCTCAAAAGTATAAGATCCTACAAGAAAATTTATGAGACACAAAAGTTGCAGTTTCGAATCAACTTTGTGAAAAAATTTTTTTGGGAATTTATCGAATCCCAAAAATAGCAATTTTTATCAAAAATACACAAAAATCGATTTTTCAATTAATACGTCACCTTCGATTTGCCTCGATAAATCACAGAAAATACTCTCAAGTGTGAAGAACAACCCCGTATTTTTTTTGAGATGGGTGGCGCAATCGTTTGGAAGATATGCTTTATTAATTTTTTTCTCAGAAGAAAAAAAAAAAAAATTTCAGAAAAAAAAAAAAAAAAAATTAATAAAGCATATCTTCCAAACGATTGCGCCAACCATCTCAACCAAAATACAGGGTTGTTGTCTACACTTGAGAGTATTTTCTGTGATTTATCGAGGCAAATCGAAGGTGACGTATTGATTGAAAAATCGATTTTTGTGTATTTTTGATAAAAATTGCTATTTTTGGGATTCGATAAATTCCCAAAAGTTTTTTTTTTTCAGAAAGTTGATTCGAAACTGAAACTTTTGTGTCTCATAAATCTTCTTGTAGGATTTTATACTTTTGAGATACGAAAGTTTGTAAAAAAAGTTGGAATTTGGAAAAAATCCACAAATGCAATCCGAAAATTCTGAAAAAATTCACAAAAATTCTTTCGATATAGTTGTGTTCGAGGACCAAATTACGATTTTTTCGGAAGCGATGATTTTTTTGACCGTTCGAAACGGCGTGGAATACCTCATATATATGTTGCAGATATTAAGAGTTTCGACATGTATAAGGTATAACCAGTTGTTTTTTAATTAACTAAGATTTACGATCTTATATATAGTACAACATGCTACTGCACTTCTTATATTTATCCTCATTTTGATATATATAAATTATTTTGTATTGATTTTTCGAGGTTTCAAATCAAAAATTCGTACTGGGTCTGGAAATAGTCGTAAAAAAAAATTTCCAAAGAAGCAAAATGGAGGTGAATTCGTCCACTTTAAACCGCGGCTTGGAAAATTGGGCTATTTCTATTTTTGACTCCGCTATCTAACTTTTAGTGCGGCAAGAAATTTCGACTATGGTGAATACAAGATTTTGGGATTGGTCTTAAAGAAAAAAGAAATTCTTTGTTGAAAATAACAAATGGAAATTCAAAGATTTTCATCACCTTATCTTCCTTCTTAGTATTATTTGGGAAACCGCTGAAAAAATATTTTAAAAATGTCGAAAAACGTAATTTGGAGAATTGAATCGGAGTGGTTGTAGAAAATAGAAAATTCTTTGTGCAAACTAATTATTCATGTGAAAAAATGTAACCCCAACCGTTAGAAAAATAAATAAATAAATAAATAAATTAAATTAAATTTAAATGACGTTTTTGCGAAAATTGTTCATGTTTGACGCGCTATAACTCCGAAACTACTAGTTGTACGGTCTTCGACCACGGAAACATTTTTGTAGAGAATTTAATTTCCTTTACAAGCTATACGAAGGTTTTTTCGAAAAAAAAATTTTCAACATCGAAAAATTCAATTAAACAAAAAAAAAAAAAAAAAGAATTTTCCTGTGTTATTTAGGTGGCAAATCGAATTTTTGAATGAGCTAAGCCGCTATTAACCTCAAACCTTTCACCAGGCGGCGATATTTTTTATTTTCTATAAAGTATAAGATTTTCTGGTATATCATAGAATAAAAAAATACTGCCTAAAAATGAAACACCCTAATATACTTATACATAACATATGGGGTATTCCACGTGAACCGGGCCGGTTTTTGGCAAAAAAAAAAGTAAAAAACGGGAGGCTGGAAATTTGATCACTTCTTTGTGACACTTTGAAGTAATTTCGGTGAAAATTTCAAGGCAATCCGTGTGACCCTTCAAGTAGAAAAAAAATAAAAACACATATTTTCCAAGTTTTACATGCTTCGCTGGTTTTTTGAAACAAAAAGAAGAAAAACGGGAGGCTGAAATTTTGATCACTTCTTAGTGCCACCTCGAAGTAATTTCGGTGAAAATTTCAGGGCAATTGGTGTGACCCTTCGGTAGAAGAACAAAGAAATCGCATATTTTCAAAGTTTTACATGTTCAAGAATTCCAAAAATAATTGCAGTGCTACATATTTCGAAGGAGCTCATTTATGCGCGTAGAATGCACTATGGGAAGTTATGATTTTGTTCATGCATGGCTGAGATAAGTGGAGTTGAAAATGTGGTAATTAAATGTTTGGCATAATTATGATAGCGATATAAATTGAACCAATTATTTTTAAGCTCTGTAACTGTTGGGGGCATCTCATGTAGTAACAAGGAATCTGAATCTGCATTGGCGTCAAATTCGATGACCTCAGGCCAAAAACTAGTCCGGTTCACGTGGAATACCACATATATTATATATCCTATACACGCAGGTTTATAATTTTTCAATTTTCATTCACAACTAATAGTTACAGGAATCGTATACCATTCCACCATTTAATCGTAGTAGGTAGTATATAATTTATATATCGTTCTATATCTTTATATATTGTACCTGATAGGTGATTTCTGTATAAAAAAAAAAAAAATCCAAAATAAAAATCTCTTCGGATATCGAATTTGTTCGGAGATCTAAATTAATGAAACGATTGTGTATGAGGTATTCCACGCCGTTTCGAACGGTCGAAAAAATGACCGCCTCCAAAAAAATCATAATTTTGTCTTATATGACACAACTACCTATATCGAAAGAATTTATGTGAATTTTTATATGTGAATTTTTTCAGAATTTTCGGTTTGCATTTGTGGATTTTTTTTCCAAATTCCAACTTTTTCTACAAACCTCCGTATCTTAAAAGTAGGCCTATATAAGATCATACAAGAAAATTTTTATGAGACAAAAAAGTTGCAGTTTCGAATCAACTTTCTGGAAAATTTTTTTTTTTTAGAATTTCTCGAATCCCAAAAAATACCAATTTTTATCAAAAATACACAAAAATGGATTTTTCAACCAGTACGTCACTTTTGATTTGCGTCAATAATTTACAGAAAATACTCTCAAGTGTTGACAACAGCCGTATATTTTTTTTTTAAATGGTTGGCTCAATCG
Source organism: Tenthredo mesomela (assembly GCA_943736025.1). Taxonomy (NCBI): domain Eukaryota; kingdom Metazoa; phylum Arthropoda; class Insecta; order Hymenoptera; family Tenthredinidae; genus Tenthredo; species Tenthredo mesomela. The sequence continues at coordinate 9,453,191 of OX031016.1, read as the reverse complement.
TTTGGAACGTATGCTTTATTCATTCTTTTTTTTCGAAGGTATGTATGCTTTATTAATACTTTTTTTTCGGAAAAAAACAGAATCAAAAAAGCCATACGTTCCAAACGAAAAAAAAAAATATGCGGTTGTTGTCAACACTTGAGAGTATTTTCTGTAAATTATTGAGGCAAATCAAAAGTGACGTATTGGTTAAAAAAACAATTATTTTGTGTATTTTTGATAAAAATTAGTATTTCTGGGATTCGAGAAATGTCCCAAAAAAAAAAAAAAAAAAATTCAGAAAATTGATTCGAAACTGAAACTTTTTTGTCTCATAAATTTTCTTGTATGATCTTATTATATACTTTTGAGATACGGAGACGTTTGTAGAAAAAGTTGGAATTTGAAAAAAAATCCACAAATGCAATCCGAAAATTCTGAAAAAATTTACATAAATTCTTTCGATATAGTAGTTGTGTTACAAGACAAAATTATGATTTTTTTTTTTTGGAAGCGGTTATTTTTTTTTTTTAGACCGTTCGAATACCTCATATATACAGGTATAATGTATATGCTATTTAATTATGTATAGGTACACGTGAATATTGTAGATTCTTTGAAAATCGAGAATATATTTATTCCTATTTCTATCATAAATCTAGTTTCCTCAGTTTCCTACATCGGTAACAGGAACAGAAGTATTACAGCTATTTTTAGAAACCGTAAAATTATAACAGGCATAGAACTGTCAATATACACAGTAGGTACATATACATAGATGAGTTGGTCAAGCCGTTAAAATTTATTACTTATTTTTATCGATGTGCAAAAAAACGTTTCAATTAATTTATACATATTCCAATTCCCGCCCTATATTGTGTGATCCCAACTAATTATTAAAGGGAAACCCGGGGCAAAATAGGACACCATTTTTGAGTCAGCAAGAAAAAAGAAAAAATGGCCCCCATCCCTCGGAAACCTACGAAAAATATGGCGTCTCATTTTTCCCCGGGTTCCCCTATACCAACGACTATTCTACGAACGTACATCTTACACGATCATCAATCGTCCCTATATAGACACAGAATATGTACGAATGAATAAATTTTCATGTCTTAATAATTATAGAAAGTAAATCGATGATAAGATTGTTTTAATAAAATTGTCCAAAAGGTAAAAATTGCAATTATATACATGCATACGATAATTAGAAGGACATTGTCTTGCATTGCTTTTTGATTTTCATTAAAACTAGTCTTTTGAATTTATTTATTTATTTATTTATTTTATTTAGTTTTCTTTTCAGATAACCGATTTTTCCCCAGTTTTATCCCACATAAATGCTAATATATGTATTAAAATTGAATACTATAGTTATAGAAGCAATGAATCAATTCGAAGAGAATAAATTCAACAGTTGAATTCCAAATTTTATACATTTTATACCATGGATGCAACATGGCAGTCACAGTTAAGCTAGTTTCTGAAGCACTGTGGCAGTTGCAGCAGTGCAGGCTGCAACAAAACTCGGAAATTTTTACAAGAGAGAGAGAGAGAGAGAGAGAGAGAGAGAGAGAGAGAGAGAGAGAGAGAGAGAGGTGGGGCAGGGAGAGACGGAAGCAAAAGGAATGAAAGAGAAAAGAGAAAAGAGAAAAGAGAGGAAAGAGAGGAGAGAGAGTTGGAGAGTCAGATACTGGACGGAGAAACTCGTCCCCATAGCAACACGCGAAGCAGACTCTGACTGCATCATGGGCTTTGGTGCAGCACAAAACCGTCCATAGTGCGTCCTTTATACGTAATATTATTTGTTAGGTAGTACTATCAAATTTCCTTATTAGGACCATAAAATCTCCCCAGTGATCATTATGAAAAAAATTATTATTTTCAACTATTATAATTATTTTCGATAGGTTTGAACACCTTTGATAATAGCTATAACTTGTAAGAAACGAAAATAGAAAACGAGAATAGAAAATAGAAAATAGAAGAGATAAACCATTGATTAAAAAAAAATAATAATAAAATAAATAAATAAATAAATAAATAAATAAATAAACGAAGAATGACTTCAACTGAAACGAAAATTTTGTTCACTGTTAAAAATTTTATTGTGAACTTCCAAAATTTTATTGGTAGTTACATGAGTAGTAAATTTACAAGATAATTCCTTAAAATTTATTTACAAATATTTCAAATTTACTAAACAATTTAGCGAATTCAAAAACAATTTTGTGTTTTTCCTATTAAAGTTCAGTAAAATCAAGAATTTATTTGTAAATTTATGGAACAATCTTATAGCAGTTTTACTTTGCTACGTCACACTGTTGGAAAAAATATGTTCCAGTAGGTCCACTATCATTTTTATGTCAATTTCAACACTTTTTTTTTATTAAAACAACATTAATTTCACTTGAACCACAGATTTTTCTGTTATTTCAACTAAAAAAAGTGTTGAAATCAACATAAAAATTATAGTGGACCTACTGGAACATATTTTTTCTAACAGTGCACATTTGTAATTTTGCAAAACTTTTGTGTATAGCTGCAAATGTGTTGTAAATTCACAATCATTTTTAATAGTGTTCGATTGAAATAAAAATTGAATAAAACCTTCTGAAATCGCATGGAATTTTTTCAAATAAATTATGAAAATCAATTCAAGAATTGAGGAATTATTAGTCAAAAGATCTGCAGATCGTTCGACCGCACTGTTTCATTAAATTAACCGCATAGGTATATTAACATACGGTAATACAATTCTTTAAAAACTACTACGCATATATACGTATATATCTTTCGATCAGATAAAAATGGCAAAAAAAGAATGAAAAATAAAAATAATAATAAAAGCAAATGGCAAAAAAAAAAAAAACGTATGTGAAAATTACTGTTCCCGCGCTGTTATATGCGAATTGTAATATATGATGACTAAGAATCTTAATTTATGGATAATTCCGAGCAGCTGATATGCGTCTTGACTGCATATAGGGTATCTAAGGGTATAGTAGCGACTTCCAGTAATAAATTATTTTTGCATACATATAGTTTTGTGCGTATACACTCAGAAAAAGGTCTTGTTGACACATCCAAAATTTGGTTATTATATGAACAATCACATTTTTTGTTCAGTAAATCAAATTTTTTGTTCAGTCAACCAAAAATTTCGTTCGGATAACCAAAATTTTGTTGGGACAACCAAAATTTTGGCTATTCCAACGAAATTTTTGGTTGACCGAACAAAAAAAATGTGATTGTGCATATTATAATAACCCAAATTTTGGTTGTGTCAACAAGACCTTTTTCTGAGTGTAGGTATATTATACGACTATTAATCGGTAGAATTTACACGTCTCTTCCGGATTACGAATTGCCGGCTTAGCTATCGCATATCTGTTGATTTCGCAACGTGGGACATCACGAGATATTTATTATCAGCACGACGAAGCCGTGTTTTAGCGCACATTGGAGCAGCTAATGCCTGTATACCGATTTTCTATACACACAGCGATCATATAACCGGCGGGAAATTGAATAATTGATTAGCTGTAGCCATCAGAGCCCAAAGTTCATATTATTATAATGTAATTTATAGTATAAACATGTATCAGCTAATGTGAAAATTTGATTATAGAAGAAAGGCTGCGTAAAGTCTGCTCCAAGCATAATATAATTGTGAATGTGCAGTGTGCGGAATTATTTCACTTTCTACACGGAAAAAACAGTGCTGTCGAATTTACTCTGGAGCAGTAAATATAGGGATAGCATTTTTTTGCAGTAGAAATTATCACAATTGTGGTAACATTCACTCATATAGACATTGAAGGCCACTTGTTCTAATGTACCCAATACTAGAATTGTGATAATTTCTACTGCAAAAAAAAAAAAAAAAATGCTGTCCCTATATTTACTGCTCCAGAGTAAATTCGACAGCACTGTTTTTTCCGTGTATCAAATTTTCCTATATAAATTGATAAACGCTCAACAACAAAAAAGTGGACAAAGTTTTTTTGTTAGATGATAATAAATCGTGTTACGAAATATATTGCTTTTAGTGAAACGCAATTCTATGTATAGTGAATTTAGCCGAAATTGATCCACCTGCGCAATATACCAAGTTATGCGGTAATGAAATTTCAAAGCGCTACCCCTCGCACATTTGATTTCAAAATTTGACTAATATATTATTATATATGGGCGAAAAGTTCGTCGCATCGAATAGTACACAGAAAGAACAAAGGTTGACTTGATTCAAGATAATTTTGCGGTCCAAAAATGAAGACCGAAATTTTTCTTGGCTCGAGAAAATTTTTGATTTGATCCGAGAAAATTTCGGTCTTCATTTTTGGACCGCAAAATTATCTTGAATCAAGAATAATTTTCTTGGCTAAAGTTAACCTTTTTTTCTGTGTAGGTACCAAATGAAGTGGGAACTAAATTTGATAAAAATCGTACGGATGCACATCGAGATATTAATACTTAGTGTGTATTTTTTCATACCGTGACATTCTAGTGTGGATGTGGCCTAGCAGGGATACCAACCCAAAACTGGTTCGCAGTAGTTTAGTAACTTCTAGTAAAATCACTCAAAAATCTAGTGATTTTAGTAGAAATATCTGGTGAGTTGATCAAAGCTGTTGCTAGCGAGTTTTGGGTTGGTAAAATAACCCTGCTGTGCCGCATCCAGAGACTGTCACGGTATATAGAAGCAGATTTTTCTTCCTTTCTTTCGCAAACTTTCTGACAAATTCTTTCTCAGATTTGATACCATATATAGATGTATAAATAATTCCGTGTATTCCGGTAGAAAAATTACGTTAAAATCGGTCAACTTATTCGAAAGTTATATTCGACCATGTATGCAAAACTGACGAACTATATACATATACATAGGTATACATACCTATACTGCAGATATACAACGTGAATAACTTATAAGTGTCCCACTTTCTTGGAACAGTAAAAATGAACAGATCACTATCGTAATCGGTGTGACATAAAGATCTCAATCTCATATATGTAGGTACGACAGATTACATAAATTAGATAATGGATTTCTTGTCGCTGATAAGGAATAACATATTGGTATAAGTACATTCAGAAAAAGGTCTTGTTGACACAACCAAAATTTGGGTTATTATGTGCACAATCACATTTTTTGTTCAGTCAACCAAAAATTTTGTTGGAATAGCCAAAATTTTGGTTGTCCCAACAAAATTTGGTTTTCCCAACAAAATTTTGGCTATCCGAACGAAATTTTTGGTTGATTGAACAAAAAATTTGATTGACTGAACAAAAAATGTGATTGTGCATGTAATGACCAAATTTTGGTTGTGTCAACAAGACCTTTTTCTGAATGTACCTATATATGAACCTATACCTACCGATATACAAAATAAAAATTTCAAATTTCATCATATTTTCCAGGATTTTCATTGACAGTGGCTGCACCGACCTGATATGAGTAATAAATATAAATACTTCGAATAACGTAGTAATTAGTAACTGAAAAGCGACGTACCTACCTACACTCAGAAAAAGGTCTTGTTGGCACAACCAAAATTTGGGTTATTATATGCACAATCACATTTTTTGTTCAGTCAACCAAAAATTTCGTTGGGATAACCAAAATTTTGCTGGAAAAACCAAAATTTTTGGTTGACTGAACAAAAAATATAATTGTCCATATAATAACCCAAATTTTGGTTGTGGCAACAAGACCTTTTTCTGAGTGTACCCACCTTGTCGAAATATGGAAAATAAAATGGTGGATAAAATTTAGAGGAATATAATTTGGCCCGTGCATGCGTATTAGGATATAATCCGCGTTTTGCAGCCTACTATACGAATATATATATATATCGCGTTACTAAAACCAAAAGGGCGTATCTCAAATCATACGCCCTTTTGGTTCTGCAGAGCCAAAAGGGCGTATAAAAAAAAAAAAAAAATTCTCTAATCAACCTAGAAATGTTAGAAATAAGGAAATATATTGAAAAAAATGAAAAAAAAAAAAAAAAAAAAAAACGATACGCCCTTTTGGTTTTAAGAATTTTGTTTATTAAAGCCAAAAGGGCGTATCTCAAAAAAAAAGTTTTTTTCATTTTTTCAATACATTTCCTTATTTCTAACATTTCTAGGTTGATTAGAGAAATTTTTTTTTTTTTATACGCCCTTTTGGCTCTGCAGAACCAAAAGGACGTATGATTTGAGATACGCCCTTTTGGTTTTAGTAACGCGATATATATGTTGTATATGAATGAAAATTGAATTATTTCCGACGTTTATTTCTCGTTCGTACCTATATATACATATACCTATATACTATATAGGTATACGTTTCGGGTATTCGTGTTTCATTTTTAACGGATATAAAAGAATAAGGGATATCAAGTCAAGTGTGATAATTGTAAGCGGGGAGATAAGAGAGATTCGATAATAAAAAAAATAAAAGGTAAAAAAAAAAAAAAAAAAAAAAAATCCCCCTCTATTATATACATAGGTACGTGGTATACATACATACATACATACATACACAGAATCTTGCCGCAATCGCGATATGAACGGTTTGATCCAATTTCCTCCCCGTCGTAATTATATGGTTACTATATACATATATAGGTACTGACTCGAAATTACATTACATGAACGTATATATAGTAGTATACGTCATGACCCGTGGAACACGATCACCATACTGTAGCAGCAACGCAATCCCCGGTATACATGTGTATAATATAATAATATGTATAATAATAATATATAATATATATAATATATAATATATATAATACGTCGGTATATAAAAGAAATGAAATTTGATGAACTGCAGCAGGAATCCCCGCAGACGTCCGAGACGCCATGCACGTTTGAAACTCTGCAGTAGCTACAGCAAGACCGAGCCGCAGCAAAACTCTACCTCCGAGGCAAGAACCGGTAAAACACCATTTTTTTGCCGATTTTTCGCAACGCTTCAACCATATATAACATACACACCTCCCTACAACGATGAAAAAGCCTCGCTAACATGGCATAAGGGTGCGCTCACACCTCGTACATGTATTAACAAATAATTATTTTCGTACAGAAAAAAAAAATTAAAAAAATCATATAAAAAAGAGAATAAAGGTGTAATTCACGAAAACAAAAAAAAAAAATAAAATTGATCATTAGTATATATTTTTCTAATTTTTTCAATCATGACCTCATGAATTCGTACACAGAAAGAAAGGTTGACTTGATTCAAGATAATTTTTCGGTCCAAAAATGAAGACCGAAATTTTGATTTGATCCGAGAAAATTTCGGTCTTCATTTTTGGACCTCAAAATTTTCCAAATTTTCTTGGTTCGAGAAAAATTTTGATTTGATCCGAGAAAATTTCGGTCTTCATTTTTGGAACGCAAAATTTTCCAAATTTTCTTGGTTCGAGAAAAATTTTGATTTGATCCGAAAAAATTTCGGTCTTCATTTTTGGACCTCAAAATTTTCCAAATTTTCTTGGTTCGAGAAAAATTTTGATTTGATCCGAGAAAATTTCTGTCTTCATTTTTGGACCGCAAAATTTTCTAAATTTTCTTGGTTCGAGAAAAATTTTGACTTGATCTAAGAAAATTTCGGTCTTTATTTTTGGACCGCAAAATTTTGCAAATTTTCTTGGTTCGAGAAAAATTTAGATTTGATCCGAGAAAATTTCTGTCTTCATTTTTGGACCTCAAAATTTTCCAAATTTTCTTGGTTCGAGAAAAATTTTGATTTGATCCGAAAAAATTTCGGTCTTCATTTTTGGACCTCAAAATTTTCCAAATTTTCTTGGTTCGAGAAAAATTTTGATTTGATCCGAGAAAATTTCTGTCTTCATTTTTGGACCGCAAAATTTTCTAAATTTTCTTGGTTCGAGAAAAACTTTGACTTGATCTAAGAAAATTTCGGTCTTTATTTTTGGACCGCAAAATTTTGCAAATTTTCTTGGTTCGAGAAAAATTTAGATTTGATCCGAGAAAATTTCAGTCTTCATTTTTGGACCGCAAAATTTTCTAAATTTTCTTGGTTCGAGAAAAATTTTGACTTGATCTAAGAAAATTTCGGTCTTTATTTTTGGACCGCAAAATTTTGCAAATTTTCTTGGTTCGAGAAAAATTTTGATTTGATCCGAGAAAATTTCGGTCTTCATTTTTGGACCTCAAAATTTTCCAAATTTTCTTGGTTCGAGAAAAATTTTGATTTGATCCGAAAAAATTTCGGTCTTCATTTTTGGACCTCAAAATTTTCCAAATTTTCTTGGTTCGAGAAAAATTTTGATTTGATCCGAAAAAATTTCGGTCTTCCTTTTTGGACCAAGAAATTTTCTCGGATCAAGAATAATTTTCTTGGCTCAAGTTAACCTTTTTTTCTGTGTATACGAATAATATAAAATTGATTTTTGTCTCGATATTTTTAGGGACGTTTCTTCCCGCTCTGTTAAATATGTAATAATACTACGATGATCGCTAATTTCCTCGGCTATAAGTTACTCCACGTGGTTTGGTGTCCGCCATTTTTTATCGCTAGACTTTAACCAAGGTCCCCTTTGTGAGGGTCTGACAGCCGTTCAGCCGTCAGTGAAGCGCAGTGCTCTAGGGTCTAGACCTCCAGACAAAGTGACGCACTCGCGCAAGTTGCGCCTGCGTCCTACACTATTTGGTGTGGGTTCGTATAACGCGAGGGTCGCCCGTCCGGGTTCTATGCACCGCCCCGCTGCAGTTGCATCTCGATTCTAGCATGGCGGAACCTCTTACTTAACGCTTTTCCATGGGAACTTCCTAACCCCCCATGGGCTCAAATCAACCTCGACTCTTTTGACCCTATCCCCGCCCACCTTCTACCACAATCTACCAATGAATGACCGCGTCTACTCTCTCTCTAGGAGAAGTATAGAGACCCGTTGCTATACTGTAGGCAGCTGGTTCATTTTTTACACCGTATAGGTATATATTATACCTTACAGATCCGTATATTACAAGACAGTCAAATTTACTGTATTAAAACTACCAAAATGGACTTGATATATTTTTTTTTTTTTTTTCTGTTTTGCTCATTCAACATTTCTAGAATCTTGTCACTCATACGTTATTTGTTTTTAGATCGGAAAACTGTTAACAGAAAAAGAGAGAAAAAGATGAATGAACTGAGATTTTCATTTATTTTCACTGATAATTCGCACATTTTTTATTTTTAGACATTTTTTTTTTTTTTTTTTTTTTTTTTGCTTTTAGGAGTTCGACATTATTCGATACCCCGGATAAAAAAAAAAAACGAAAAAACATTTAGAAAGAGAAATCGTCTGCTTGTTAGAATTTCGCGTCACTAATGCCATAAGGTCGTAAGCGCAAAAAAAAAAAAAAAATTTCGTGTTTTTGGTGGCAAAATCTTTTTCGTGCCATATAACATTGTTTGGGCATATCCGCAAAAAAAATAATTTTTTGGCGCTTAGGACCTTATGGCATTAGTGACGCGATTTATTTTTCTTGCGATATTTCAGTGCATTTATACTATATATAGTTGTTAAAAACGTGATTAACGTTATATTATCTTCTACAAAAATCGTATATATTTGCGTAATGTAATTTTGTATAATATGATATTGTATAACAGATAGTGTGCTTATAGATGCGATTCTATATATAATTATAATACCATGCTGATGAATGCATCAGGTATATTAAACCACACATGCTATATAGATTTTCGAATCACTTATACGATTAACTATTCACATACCAATCCAGATTTGAAACACAGGGAGATAATTGATAATTGAATAATTCGACTCTATACACAGAAAGAAAGGTTAACTTTATTCAAGACAATTTTGCGGTCCAAAAATGAAGACCGAAATTTTCTCGGATCAAATCAAAATTTTTCTCGAACCAAGAAAATTGGGACAATTTTCTTGGTTCGAGAAAAATTTTGATTTGATCCGAGAAAATTTCGGTCTTCATTTTTGTACCGCAAAATTGTCTTGAATCAAGTTAACATTTCTTTCTGTGTGGGAAAAAATCACAAAATGAAAAAAATTACTCGCGAATAATGGGAAGAAGCTGTTAATTTATATATAAGGACGTTGTCAGTACTAAGTAGTTGAATATAGTCGATGGTGAAAAGGGAAAGAAAAATAAAGAGGAGAGAATTATGTAGAAGGAAAAAAAAAAAATTAAAAAAAAAAAAAAAAAAAAATCATTTATACTTGATTCAATTTTCATATCCGGTTTGGTTTGATGCGATAGCGCAAAACTGACCTAGACCACGGGTGTCAAACAAGAGGTAGTTGTATAGGCAGGGCTGGGCTGGGTTAAGCATCAGTGCAGAATTACCTAGTATATATATATGTATTTATATATATATATATATATATATATATATATATATATATATATATATATACTCACTCGAAGCTTGTACTCGCATGCACGCGAGATTCAAAGGTATATATATATACGCCGGCCGAGAGACAGTCGTTGCACAACTTGGGGTATTGATCTTGGGCCCGGAACTAGTTTCCGTTTTCGTCATTTTAACCCAACCCAACCATATAGCAAGTCTCTTGCCTCTCTTGCTGATGTTATATTTGCTCAAAAACACCTAGGTACTTCGTATTATACATACGTATATATCTATATGTCCATATACATCGGTTATATATTTATATGTATATAGCATGCCGATAGTGATATCGCGTCACTAATGCCATAAGGTCGTAAGCGCCAAAAAAATTTTTTTTTTTGCAGATATGCCCAAATGATGTTATATGACACGAAAAAGATTTTGCCACCAAAAACACGAAATTTTTTTTTTTTTTTTTTTTTGCGCTTACGACCTTATGGCAGTAGTGACACGTTACTAATGCCATAAGGTCGTATGTGAAAAAAAAAAAAAAAAAAAAAAAAAAAAAAAAAAATCGTGTTTTTGGTGCCAAAATCTTTTTCATGCGATATAACATGATTTAGGTATATCCACAAAAAAAAAAAAAAAAATTTTTTTTTGGCGTTTACGACCTTATGGCATTAGTTACGCGATGTTATTTATATACCTGATCCGCGCTTGGGAATAAATAAAATCTAATTTCCGTATAACTTTAAATATACAAAACGATATTAATATAGGATCCATTTTCGATACCTAATATATAGTTTCGAAAGATGATTATAAAGTACTTTCGCAGTATAAATAAAATCTTTTTTTTTTTTTTTTTTGTTCGTTTTCTTTTTGAAGAAGATGGAATACATCTATAACACGATAAACGTAATGAGGTTTATTGCCTATATACTCGTATAGGTATAATAAACCTGAATCGAATTGAAATAGTTGATACTTACCTAATTATTTTCTATACATATTAATTTACTATAATATAGCTTTTAATATAAATTTACTTCGCGTTAATCGCATCATACGACTATCAGATACGTTGATCGGTTTATAAAAACAAAAATAAAATGATATAATATAAGAATAAGAATAAGAATATAAAAAGTAAAACTAAAACTAAAAGGTGAAAAGAAAACTTTGTGATTATTTGATATATATAGTAAAAAGATACATATATAATACAAACAAATGAAATCTTTGGCTTGATCTTTTTACCTCGTTACACAGTTTTCTCGCGTTCGTATCTAGGGGCGCCAGACTAGCGCCGGTGCCAACGACTTTGGGGTTGAGGTCGTTGCCTCCTCCGTCTCCGCCGCCGGACCGATTGTCGTTTGTTTTTACTTTCTTATACGCGTGTACTCTCGAGTTCAACTCTCTCTCTCTCTCTCTTTCTCTTTTTCTCTTTTTTTTTTTTCAAAATCAGAATCAGAATCAAAATAAGAGTCTAGGTCGAATAATTGTTGCAATTTATAACAATTTATATATATGTATTATAATATCACTATAATATCATTCCCTACGTATATATATACAATATTATTTATCTATATAACATTCTTTGCGGGGTGATAATAAAGCCGAGCGTCGCAACAAAGGAAATCGCGAAACGTATCGTCGCGGAGTCATCGGAAAACGGCAAAATATGTTACGTTATGCTACTATACTTGTGATGCTAAACTTTACGTATTATAATACTATGCTACTGTTTTTCAAGAATTCACTCCGTACGCAGTTTAATATTATATATATATACGGTGTAGACTTTACGTTTTTTTTTTTTTTTTTTTTTTTTTTTTTTTTTTTTTTTTTCTAGAAAGAAATATCAACGGATGTATATTAAGGTATTGGATTTAGTAGACAGAAAGAAAGGTTGACTTGATTCAAGATAATTTTGCGATCCAAAAATGAAGATCGAAAATTTTCTCGGATCAAATCAAAAATTTTTTTTCTCGAACCAAAGAAAATTTGGAAAATTTTCTTTGGTTCGAGAAAAAAAATTTTTGATTTGATCCGAGAAAATTTTCGATCTTCATTTTTGGATCGCAAAATTATCTTGAATCAAGTAATGAAGTCAACCTTTCTTTTTGTGTAAAATTTGATTAAAATTTACCAACTAACCAATATACTATACGAAGAACATTTACCATCACGACCTACTTCAGAATTTCTAATAACAATAAATGTGCGTGTGTATAGCTTAGCCGATAATCTTTATAACTAGATTCGTATATTTCTATAGATTCTATATCATTATAGACTGCAGTAAGCTGGTTTGAAAAATATTAGTAGAATTATATATATATATACGTGTAATAAAAAATAATATGTTCTGTTTCTAGCTTCTTGTCTTTCTATCTTTTCTTTTTTTTTTTTTTTTTTCTTCCAATCGAAATTCTATTGCTTATTAAACGAGAAATTTACGACTGCATATTGTGTGTTTCGTACTGTAAAGAAGTAGGTACACGTTCGAGAATTTTTCTCAATTTTGATTTTAATTTAATCATTTTTTGTTTGCTCGTTGTTTTTTTTTTTTTTTTTTTTTTTTTTTTTTTCGGAAGAAACGAAACGATAAATCAAACTGATATTATTAAATTGAAAATTAATATAGTAGTAGTAGTAGTAGTACTCCGTATAGAATATATTATATATCGCCATGTTTCAACGGCGGAGAAAATAATAAACTTACGAAATCGCAAGAGCATCGATGAGTATAAGTATATAATGTGAGGATGCACTATAAAATCGATATGCAACAATCACGCAAAGAATTTGATAATATATATGTAATATAATCAAATATTGAATATCGTGAAATTATAATATACGAAGAAACGATCGAAAATTATTCACGTATTACCGCGGGGTGGATACTATAAAAATATATAAACACGAGTCAACGAAACATAAACCGAAAAACGTAACGTTCAGTTTACCAATACGGACATTTTGGTACCAGACACCATCTCCTCCGAGTATAAAGTGACAGAGGCACTACTATGCCGTTGTCACATGAACGAAGAACGAAGAACGAAGAACGAAGAACGGCGTACACGACGCCGTCACTAGCTCGTTCCACCATAACTTCGTTTCTCCACAACGTATTGTTTATTGTTATTATTTTATTGTTATTTTCGTTTTTTTTTTTTTTTTCTTTTATAAATAATTTTTTTTTTTTTTTCCACAGTGCATTCATGGGTGTATATATATATATATATATATACATGTATTAGCGTCGTTCTGTCATCACTCGACTATCATCACTTAATATGGTTTACAATATAAAATATTCGTATATTATACACGTTACAATACGCGTATCAAGTATATGATATTATATATCTATATGAGGACGCGTGTCGCGATACCCGCGAGTCACCACGCGATCAAATGTATATATAAATATAAAAAAGTATATTTTTCTGAATGTATTATTTATTTATTTATTTATTTATTCTTGTTATCAATCTCTTTTCTTTTTTTTTTTTTATTAACAAAATTGAAAAAAATTTCAATATATTTTTGTATATATATATATATATATATATATAGTATCTATATACCCAAAAATATATTTATCAAAGTTCAATGACATAGAGTAAAATTCACTTTGCGCGTGGGGGTTGGTTCGTTGTTGCAGCAGACAGTTGGTTGTGCCAACGCCGCGTTCGGTTGCCGGTCGAGCAAGAGTTCACGACGAACCATAGAGGTAGGTGCACTCAGGGCCGCTACCGCTACCGCCACCCCCGCCACTGCTGCTGCTGCTGCTGCTTGCTTGCTGCTGCTACCGCGCACATGACATTCGCCTAGTGCAAATTTTCCCTTTCAGTAGCGTCACAAAAATTTACTAATTCATTAGAATTTTAAATCTTTCAAAACTCCGACGAAGCAATAAAAATAATTAAGATTAAGAAATATTGTGAAAGAATCGAAATGAAAATTGACTATGCGATTGTCGTTTTTTTTTTTTTTTTTTTTTTTTTCGCTCTCGCTATTTGAATGAAAAATTTCCATTGATAAATAATTATCATGTTAATTATTATAACGATGCAGTAATAAGAGTCGAATAGTCGATAGAAATTAAAACGATTTATACTTGACGCGTTTTCTTTTTATAAACTCTGAGAGGTTCCGATCAGACTGCGGGCGCGATGCAACGGTGCAACGTTTCGCTACCGAGTTACTCGATGCACTTGTTTTGCACTGTGTGTTAAATCGACTAGGTACGGGTATGGTACGAGTCTTCGTGCATCTCCGTAGAACCTCGGCGCTTATATTGATCACGCGACTGCACGATATTCGAGAATATGTTGTAAAGACTCTATCCGCGCGAAATATAATGGCGAACACTCTAGCTGAGGCCGGTGCACTCCGAGCTCTTGCCTCTGCGCTTCGGAGGCTGCAGCTGGCTGCATCCAGAGCAAGGACGCGAGATTTATTAAACAATATTGGGGCCTCGTAAAACAAAAAAAAAAAATTATTTCAAACAAATTTTTCTACCTGTTTAGAAGAATTTTTTTTTTTTTTCTACTATGAATTAAGAATGAGTAAAAAAAAAATTGAAATAAATGAATAAAAAAAAAAAAAAGTCTCTTCTCTGTGTGTGTTATATAAATAATACATCGAAAAAGACAAAGAAATGACGACATTCGTTTGGTATATTGTATAACACAGACACACATAAAATTTAATGAAGTAAACAAAAATAGATATTATTTATCGTATTTTTGTTTATTTTACGAGACAATCAAAAGAATGGTATAAAAAAAAAAAAAAAAAAAAAAAAAAAAAAAAAAATTTAAAGAGTAAATATACATATTATTATTATATATATATAGAAAAAACAAAACGGACAAACAAACAATATTTGCCAGTTTATTGTGTGGTCATGTAAATTTTTATTAATCAAAAAAATAAAAAAAAAAAATGTAAATAAATTGTCCAACATTTTCGTATACAAATTATAATCCTTTTTTTTTTTTTTTTTTTCTTATTTCTTTTCTTTCTTAAATGTAGTTATATAGGTAGGTAGTATAGAAGAACAACGATGTTTGAAAATGATATTTGTGCATATTAAAAGAAGAAATTAAAAATTAAAAATTAAAAATTAAAAAAAAAAAAAAAACAGTACGACGTATAAAAATATCATACGAAATGTATATAAGCGTCTACGCGTTCTGGTTTTCGAAACCCAAAGCTTCCTGCGCGCGTATGCTAAACTCTTTGATTCTCCTCTTATATTATAACTTTGGGATATATACTATATTTTAGTATACATATAACGACGAGGATCCGATGCGGCGACTAATCCCAAAGACTCCTTTGCAGCATCCCTCGTCTGCTTGGGGCTGGGCTGGGCTGGGCGGTACGGTTAGTAGTGGTGGGGGGCTATAGAGGACCTTGGCCTTTTCGCTTGGCAAAAATAAAACCTGTTGATACGGGAGTGCAGCGCTGCTGCTGCAGCAACGGGAGAACCTTTTTCTATATTATACTGAGGGCTTGCGCTGCATCACCAAACCTAACCGAAGTATATTACTATAACTTTATCATTGTTATATACTACGTCATTTTTTTTTTTTTTTTTCGCATACAAAAATACGAAAAAATGAAATGAAATACGCTCGTTAATGACTTACTGATAGATTTTACGTTATAAATGAAGAAATAAATTGAATAAAAATTAAAAAAATTGTGTTACGTAACAATTAATGAACAATTTTATCATACGACCAATTTATTCGGATTGTTAACTGGGCAAAAAAAAAAAAAAAAAAAAAAAAAATGGATACAGAAATAAATGAATAAGCAAACAAAGAGCGGAATTTGAAACGAGTAAATCAGACGCACGTTTGATTTCACGGTCCTATGAGGTTACTAACTGAAAAGCTGAGATGCGATTACATGCGAGAGAAGACGGCGGCAACTTTCCTGCCTACGTTCGTTCGTTCGAGGTACAACGACGGCGGACGGGTCGCACGAAGAGCAAAGGACGTAGCAAAGCAGCCAACCAACCAACCAACCACCAGCCGGCCGACCGGCAGGCCAGACTGCTTCGGCACCACCACCACCACCACCATCACAATCACAATCACCTCCTACCAACCACCGTAACGTAGATCCCCGTGGCTAGGAGAGTAAGCGAGTAAAAGCGG
Source organism: Tenthredo mesomela (assembly GCA_943736025.1). Classification (NCBI taxonomy): domain Eukaryota; kingdom Metazoa; phylum Arthropoda; class Insecta; order Hymenoptera; family Tenthredinidae; genus Tenthredo; species Tenthredo mesomela. The sequence continues at coordinate 9,436,661 of OX031016.1, read as the reverse complement.
TGGTGGTGGTGGTGGTGGTGGTGGCGGCAGGATCAGCAGCAGCCCAGGTAGTCTGGCTGAGTGACTAGACAGACGAGAGACAGAGAAGCGCGGGGCCCCCGCGAGTTGGTTGAGTTCGCGACCTCTCCGAGTCTCTCGAACCAAACGCGTCGAGTCGGCCACCCCGTAAAGTAAACCGTAGAGCCCATAGAGCCGTAGGCTCGTACGTACGAACGTAGTACGAGAAATGATGCGCGCGCGCGCGACTTTTCAGTCTTTACAAAGGGAAGCCTTGGCCCAGAGGCCTACCGCAATATTACTGGTTACATATCTATGTATATACCCCCCCGTATTATAATGCGCGTCTGGTTTAGGCCGAATTACAATACAGGATGGGGTTGCGAATTACGTATTACTTATATATTTCTATATTAAGATAAATAATTGAACAGCTATACTAGTCGTAGAGAGAGAATTTCTTTGTTCAATTTTATTTAACATATTTTTCGGTAAAACGATATATTTTTAAAAATAATTCACGTGTTAATTAGCCATTTTAAAATACGGACTGTTGTTTACGATCAAAAAACAACAATTCTATAAAAAAAATAGAATCAGATTATATTCGGGCCCTGTCGGGGATAAAATTCAATGGTAGTATTATTTTTCATAAAAATAAATGCCGAAGACGTTGCGATGTGATATTTTTATTGAATTTATGCAACGATCAGTTTTATATGATCATCGCGGAATCTCTTTACATATACTTATTATTATTATTATTATTATTATAGGTTTGAGTATTTGTTACAAAATGAATATTCAACGAGAATTCAGAAGGCATAGAACATTCTTTTTTCCGTTCTTCTCGTACCGGAAATATTTTTTCGGAATCCCTTAAAGTCCGGTAGTTGAAAATTTCATAATAATATACTTATAATCACGATTTGTATGTATATTTGTAACGAATATATATTGGGATTATTGGAATGGGCGTGGCTTTGAAATTTTAACCTTCTTTGAGTAGTTCTATTTTCTGCCACTAGTTGGCGTATCGAAGTTCTACACAGAAAGAATAAGGTTAACTTGATTCAAGACAATTTTGCGGTCCAAAAATGAAGACCGAAATTTTTGATTTCATCCGAGAAAATTTCGGTCTTCATTTTTGGATCGCAAAATTGTCTTGAATCAAGTTAACCTTTCTTTCTGTGTAAGGTTCCCAATATATATATATATCGCGTTACTAACGCCATAAGGTCGTAAGCGCCAAAAACTCGATTTAAGTGCCAGAAGGTCGTATAAAAATTTTTTTTTCTGGATCCGCTTCGAAATCACCAAAAACGTGTAGATCAATTGAAATTGGGAAATTCGAAAATTAAAGCCAGAAGGTCGTATGTCCAAGTACATACGACCTTCTGGCTTTATTTTTGAGAAAAAATCAGGAAAGATAAAGCCAGAAGGTCGTATCCGCCATTTTTTTTTTTTTTTCCGGAATCGTCTGGAAATTGACGAAAACGCGTATTTCCATTGAAATTCCCCCAAAAAAACAATTTTTGGCGGATACGACCTTCTGGCTTTATTTTTACGGAAAAATCACGCAAACTAAAGCCAGAAGGTCATATCCGCCATTTTTTTTTTTTTTTTTCGGAATCGTCTGGAAATTGCTGAAATTCCAAAAAAAAAAAACAATTTTGGTCGATACGACCTTCTGGCTTTATCTTTCCTGATTTTTTCTCAAAAATAAAGCCAAAAGGTCGTATCGACCAAAAGTGTTTTTTTTTTTGGGAATTTCAATGGATATACGCGTTTTCGTCAATTTCCAGACGATTCCGAAAAAAAAAAAAAAAATGGCGGATACGACCTTCTGGCTTTATCTTTCCTGATATTCTCTCAAAAATAAAGCCAGAAGGTCGTATCGACCAAAATTGTTTTTTTTTGGGGGAATTTCAATGGAAATACGCGTTTTCGTCAATTTCCAGACGATTCTGAAAAAAAAAAAAAAAATGGCGGATATGACCTTCTGGCTTTAGTTTGCGTGATTTTTCCGTAAAACTAAAGCCAAAAGGTCGTATCGACCAAAATTCATCTTTATGCTCTATTTTATCTACTATCACTTCCAATTTATGTTTTTCTCATGGATGATGTTATTTCCAACATTTTGGTCGATACGACCTTCTGGCTTTAGTTTTCGTGATTTTTTTCGTAAAACTAAAGCCAGAAGGTCGTATCGACCAAAATTTTCGATTTTCGAAATTTTGACGGATTTATCCATATTTGAGAATTTTTAGGCGAATGGCATAAAAAAAAAAAAATTATACGACTTTCTGGTTTTACGAAAACCAAAAGGTCGTATAATGTCGCTTACGACCTTATGGCATTAGTAACGCGATATATATATAGGGGTGAAAATTTTTCCCTATTATAAATATATTATAAACTGTCCCACGAAGAAAAAAAAAAAAAAAAAAAATTGATAAATCCATCCCGTAAAAGTCAGATTTATTAAAATGGTGGATTATTTCCACTGTCTCTATATTCTTCTCGACTCGTCTGTAAACTTGGGTCGAAGGTATAATAATTAGAAAAGTATTTTTTTTTTTTTTTTCTTTTTACTCGATGAATAAATAAGAGCTTGCTGTCTGAATCGAGAAAACGATCATAGTAAAAAAAAAAATTAAAGAATATATTATATAATAGTACGAGAAAAAAAAAAAAAAAAAACATATCTGAATTTATTCAAAATCGCTGTCGATTATTTGACATTTTTCTTTTTTTTTTTTTTTTTTTTCTCTCATTCAATTTAAAAATTATCTCGTAATATTATTCGCGAATAAAAATTCGCCGCGAACACGCGCGCGCGCGCGCTGGGGTTTCTCGTATAGGCCTAAAATCCAACGTGATATATACATCGCGAAATTTACGATATGTAGATTATTGTGCGTGTATATATATATATTTATTTATATATAGGTATATATATATATATAAAATCGTTTGAATTCCAAATAACCAAATGAATTCTTATCTTTCGTGAATTATTATCGTATATATATATATATATATATATATCGCGTCACTAATGCCATAAGGTCGTAAGCGCCAAAAAAAATTTTTTTTTTTTTGCGGATATGTTCAAACGATGTTATATAGTACGAAAAAGATTTTGCCACCAAAAACACGAATTTTTTTTTTTTTTTTTTTTTATTTTTGCGCTTGCGACCTTATGGCATTAAGTGACACGATATATATTATATATTATGTGTGTAACATTACTCTTTAAGAAACTGAAAATCTATTAGAAAATAAAATGAATAAATCTTAGCTCAAGGCTGCAATTTATCGAAATATGTATAGATATATATTTAAGAAGTTATAAATTCCTCGGCAATAATATATATATATATATAAAACTGCGAAAATATATTCGAATTATAAAAAAAAAACAAAAAAAAAAAAAAATCATTAATTCTTTACTACTGATTAATTTTTCCAATAATTTTTATTCAAGCGTTTATATAAATGAAATATATATATATATATATATAGGTATAATAGTTCAATTGCGCAAACGCATATATTGGTTGTAATAATAATATAATATATAATAGAATAATAAAATAAATTTGAGAATTAATTGACTAAATAATATGCGTACGTGTCACACCACGTGTCGTCGTATAACATAACGACGACGGAACGTGTTAATGTATAAAATTTCAACTCGCATTATCTAATATAGTTATATACTATATGTTATAGTTAAAAATTTATTTAGTTTTTAAACCCGTGGATATGTTGTGTCCGTATTGATTTTTTAACGACATTTGGTAGTTGGTATATATATATAATACGTAATGATCATAAAACGCGCGCTCTGTCTGAAAAAGAAATTATAAATTACGCCTAGCCGTCGTCGCGCAGCAGTTATTACGAGTACACGACGCGCTATATAGAAATAAAGTTTAGAACCGATTGTTATTCGTTACTTATATATATATATATATGCGAACAGGGTATAGTTTGTATCGTCTATTTTTTTTTTTTTTTTTTTTTTTTTTATCAATTATAAAAAAAAAAAATGACGACGAGCTGTTATTTTAAGATATTTTCAATCAAAGTATGTATAATACGTGTTTGAATATAAATAAATATGATTGAAAGAATTATTATCATTTTCATATAATAGCAAAAGGATGATTATTTTTATTTCATAATCTAGAAATTTTACTTTATTTTACTTTCTATGTTAAAAACGAATAATATATATATGTAATATATAAGCTAAGCTGCAGCTATACGTCGAGACGCACGCATATAAGACCGCGTCCGTCCTACATGCTGCACGCGATATATTCCGATGCACGATGAAAGTGGTTTTTAAAATGGCGGCGAGAAGAACCGAGTTTTATGTTACTATAATATGTATTGTAAAATCGGTATATTTATGAATGAAAATAAATAAATTTCACTATTATTTTTTCTTTATTTATCAACGATATACTATAATATTGGTAAAATTTTATCCCATATACACAGAAAGAAAGGTTAACTTGATTCAAGACAATTTTGTGGTCCAAAAATGAAGACCGAAATTTTCTCGGATCAAATCAAAAATTTTTCTCGAACCAAGAAAATTGGGACAATTTTCTTGGTTCGAGAAAAATTTTTGATTTGATCCGAGAAAATTTCGGTCTTCATTTTTGTACCGCAAAATTGTCTTGAATCAAGTTAACCTTTCTTTCTTTGTCCCAATTTTCTTGGTTCGAGAAAAATTTTTGATTTGATCCGAGAAAATTTCGGTCTTCATTTTTGGACCGCAAAATTGTCTTGAATCAAGTTAACCTTTCTTTCTTTGTCCCAATTTTCTTGGTTCGAGAAGAATTTTTGATTTGATCCGAGAAAATTTCGGTCTTCATTTTTGGACCGCAAAATTGTCTTGAATCAAGTTAACCTTTCTTTCTGTGTATGAATAAGGCTATGCGAAATATTCGCTTATCTATATAAAATTGCGAGACCATTTTTTTTTTTTTTTTTTTTTTTTTTTTCTTTTTTACCATGAATCTTTATTTTTCCACGCACGGGTGTTGTAGTACGAATACTTTACTCTGTGCCTGGGAATACGATCGTAGCAGAATAAATATATATATACTATATCATTACTTCTAGGATCTTGTTATAGGTATTGGAAACGCTAATAATATCTGTATATATGTATATATATATATACTGTACGCGTCGTACGTTAGAAAAAGAGAGAAAGACAGAGAGAGAGAGAGAGAGAGAGAAAAGAAGAAGAAGAAAAAAAAAAAAAAATTTCTAGGTTAAATTTCTGCTTGCGAGCTTATTATTTGCGGTAACGACGTTGTTGGTAACAACATTAGGTTATGATATGCGGTGTAGAAAAATCATCTTTTACTATATTAATATAATATAGAAAAGACTATCGCAATAAGTCCTATATATATGAATATAGAAATATATACGTAGGTATTTATAAAAGTATAAATAAAATATGTAAGTATATAGATATATGTATAAAGTAGAAAATATAACGTCAAATAATAGTAAATAATAATTTGAAAAAATATATTATGTATATTTAGATTTAATTTCGATATATATATAAATAATTCATAAAAGAAAAAGAAAAATAAAAATTGAACACCACATAATATATTGAAAATAAGAAAATGAAGAAAAAAAATAGACAAATTCTTTCAGAATAATAGGCCTATGCATATATAGAGCACTAAGTGTATAGAAACTTTTTTCACTTTAATCAGCATCGAGTTTTATTTATTTCGATAAGTATTCAGAGTAGCCAACTCGGTGGTAAAAAAAGAATTGAAAAAAAAAAAAAAAAAAAAATAAATTGTAAAAAAATGTAAAAAGAAAAATAAATTGTCGTTCGCAATTAAAACTAAGGAAAAGCATAGAAAAAAAAAAAAAAAAAAAAGAGGTACTACACAGTTCGAGTTATAAATGGAATAGAATTTCATCGAATAGGTACATGATGTAATTTTAACAGTTGAAAAAAAAACCTCAAATTTCTATTCCATTTAAGTATCATTGTCAGAATATTATTTGATTCGATTTCGATTTGCGGTATAAAGTATGAAAAAGATCGCGTGGCTTGGTCCAACCGCTAGTTATAATTTGGGTAAAAATATGAAAGAACGTTGCTATTCTACAAATTGATCGACCAACCGCTTCTATTAAACGTATAAATATATATATATATATATCTATATATTTATGTATGTATGTATATCTATATATATATATAAATGGTTAGAAATTCAGCATTTCAAAGTTTGAACGACAACGAGGCTAGCCAATTGATTATAATCAACGAACTGAAACGGCTCATAGTTTGGTAAATATATATATATAAAAAAAAAAAAAAAGGTAATAATTAAATATGTAACGTAACGTAACGTAACGTAACGTAACGTAAAGGGTTGATCAAAGTTTAGTGTCTTTTACCTCTATTAGAAAACTGCGAGGTGTCACAGTGTCTGGTAATATCTGGATTGTGAGAATCCTTGTCCCAGACTCCAGCCTGCAGCCAGCCAGAATCGCCAGTCTGCGTAGCGAGGAGAGTATATCCTATATCTATGGTTGGTTCGCAGGTCGCCGCTCCCTGAGAGATCACTGCCCTCATCCGTAGCCAAGTCCTCTTAGTTCTCTTAGCTTGTAAATACTCTTCAATGATAGTATAATAAGATTCCTTTTCATTTTTATTACTTTATTTTTAAATAAAACAATTTATTGTTAAGCGAATTATCGTATTTGATTTTTTTTTTTTTTTTTTTTTCTTTTCTTTGATTTTTTTTTTTTTTTTTTAATATTATTATTATTTTTTTTTTTTTTTTCGAAAAACCATTCATTCTCACATACGTATCCCTCCTTTTTAACAGTACTCAGTATTTCCGGCCTGTACGGACCACTCGGCAACAGAGCCTATAACAGCAGCACGCGAACGCAGAAACACGGCACACAACGGGGGCCTCTACTGATCATTTTGTATAAAGTTAGTTTTTAATCGTTAACTTAAATGCTATTATTGACTTGATTCTATCGATATATAATACAGTTATGTTAGATTATTTAATACGCTAACTCCTTGGTGTAAGGAACGATCTCCTTAAACCGAAATAACACTGAAACGCGAGATTTTTCGCGGGAGGTCTCGCGTATTAGAGAGACAGCGGTGGCGGCCGGCGAGGCAAGCGACACTCGCGAAATATCACAACGTACACTAACGCACAGCTGAAAATCCCCGCACGCAACGTGTGCTGATAGGAACAACGTCGCCATCTGGTTGAGAGAGGGAGACTTAAATTTTGCGAATGCGCGATTTAGCTTTCGCAACACGCGCGACGTTCGTATATTAAGCTTTATTAATATCGTAGGGATTTTTTTTTTTTCGCACGAGTTTTTCATCCTACGGTAACACCTATATCACCGATTCATTTTTCATTATTCTATTATCAATCATTCGACATAGCTACATGCATACTTCCGATACTCCTGTGAATTTACCTTTATATAGATTCTCCATATATACAATATAAATAATAATACATATGAATGAATTGTGATTGGTGGCGAGTTGTGTAAGACAAGGATATATAGATGTCTTTTATTCTATCGTGACGTAATCTCGACCACGTGTTTTTTTTTTTTCGCAATATTAGTCTCTCCTGGATTTTATGACTTTGGCAAATGAACTGTGAGGCCCGACTTGCACGCGCCATTTTTTTTTTTTTTTTTTTTTTTTCACTTCTTTATACACTCTAGCTAATTATTGTGTAGTCATTTTATGCTATTAGGTACTAAATTCAAAATAATAAAATTTATTATTACCATCTAGTCGATCGCTGATCGATAAAAATAAAAAAAAAAACAAAAAAAAACTAGACAGTTACCTTATAAGTACAACGAGCGCTCTTGACGATTATCATTAACTTCCGTTTTTCTTGACTCATGATTCATTATAATATTATATTATCGGTAAAATTCGATCGTTATATTAATTTTCTAGTTTTCTCTTATTCACCTCATAAATTTTTCATACTTTTTTTTAATTTTCTCTAACTTGTTACGTACCTAACAATTTATTTTAGCTATTTCAATTATATTATATTAGTCATATGCATGATATTTCGACGTTACTTTCCCGCGAAAATTCACAGACTCATTAGTCAGTGCGTATGAATTATTTTCTAAAGATATAAATATCGTTTATTATTAATTAAGAAAAATAAAACCAAAAATTGTAAAAAAAAAAAAACAAAAAAAACAACAACAACCATCTTTTTCAATTATTTTATACCTTATCGCTCTCCTTGCATTATAATCCTTCTCATTATAAGCACTACTAGTCAAGACAGGTGGAACATCTCACAGATCCATTTTGATATTTCCATGCGTTCTGTATGCTCAACTAATCGCAGTCAGATGTGGCTTCTACGACTTTGATGTATATACTTCTTTTTTATTAAGTCGAATAAGCAGTTGCTAGCTGTACCTTATACTTTATAGGATTATATTTATTGTTTATATTCTTGTATTATTTCCTTCTTACGTTGTAAATATTTCGTTAAAATAATTCACTGATACCGAATAAATACGCCATGACAAAAAAAAAAAAAAAAAATTACTTCCGAGAGTTTATGAAGAGCGTGATAATCTCGTTCGAACCTAATTCTACTTATTTGATATTAAATGTTCGTAGAGAGAAAGTAATTGTGTATAAAAACAGAAAAAACAAAAAAAAAAAAAAAAAACAAAAAAAAAAAAAACAAAAAAAAAACAAATGAAAAAAATTCAACGTTTTGAATTCGAACTTATACAAGGCTGATTAAACTCGTTCAATTATAGTATATTTCACATAGGAATGTGTTTAAGCATTGAAAAAAAAAGAAAAAAAAGTTAAACGGTACAACAAAGAGTTACATAGAAATCGTGACAATTTCATTGTCCGCTCAATTTCCGCGGACGAAACGATTCACTCTTGTATTTGGGTATCCGAGCATAAAAGCGGACAGCATTTTATCCTCTTTCAACAATATGTTACATCGTTGAATACACGATATCTGAATTCACATTCAACCGATTCTCAAACAAAAAGGAATTGAATTGAAAAGGAAGAAGCAGTTAATTAAATAATCGTAAAAAAGATAAAATATACGTATGTAGATAAAAAACAAAAACCCATTACGTCGAGAAACATCTGCATTGTATTAAATTTCTATCCAAATGTCTTCGAATTTCAGAATCTTGAACAATGCAAAATTTCATTTGTATTCTCCTCCGTTGTTTGTTCCCAGCTGCACTATTTATAATACGAACTAATAGCAATATGATGCTTCTTATTCACCGTCAAACTATCAAAATAACCATCAGCACTTTAGTTTTCACGTGAAACTATTCAGAATACTTGAGCATGTGTTTATTTTTTTAAAATACGATCTGCATAACGTGCGACCAATAATTGATCTCTGATTTGTTTTCCCGAAAATACTACATCGATATTCAAATATTAAACGATCGGTGATCAGTATAAATCAGCTCAAAACAATTTCTAGGAAAAAAAAACAGAGTCCAGAAAAGTCAGACTATATTTTTTTTTAACTAAATAGTTTTCTGAAATTTGTTTTCCACGAATAATTAGTTGTAACAAAAGAAAATAGAAAAAAAAAAAAAAAAAGAAACATAAGTAAAACAAAAAAAAAAAACATAATTTTTCTAAATGAAAGGAGTCTTTTTATGTGATGAAATAAACAATAATTATCCAAGAACCTCATCTCATCTTTATTTGCATGAATTTTTTTTCGTTTTTTTTTTTTTTATTTGTTTTTTTTTTTTTTTTTTTTTGTTAGTTTTATTCATAATTAATATGTATAATAATATATATTATATTCATAAATATCGTATATATTAATATTTTTATTCCATCATTATTTTTCTTCTCTTTCCATAAATTAAATAAATAACTCTCGACTGTATATAATATAATAATTAAACAAAATATTTTACAAAAGTAAATAGGTAGCCGTAGGTAAGTGCTTAGGTAAATGTTTGGTGAAAATTGGGATAAGGGATGGGTTTAGGTAAAGGTGAAGGAGGGTCAGGGATCAGAGAGGATATAAGAGTTAAATCACCAGTTTTTAAAAGCAACTATACACAGATTTCACATTAAAATTAATAGAATCGATAAAAAAAAAAAAAAAAATAAGTTCAATCCATAAAAAGATTTGAATTTCTCAATTTTTAACAAACCAAAGAACAGATATACAATTATTGACAAACGAGATAAATAAATAAAATATCTTATGGACGTCGTTTAGTTACTAGAAAATAATTAGAAAAAAAAAAAAAAAAAAAAAAAAAACAAAAAAAATGTAGGTAACTAAACGACGCTTTGTATCTTATTTAAGTTATTATAGCAATATTAACAATAAGTCACTCTAGTTTCAGTCTATAGCAAATTTTTCTCTTATTTCTCACATATTTTTATTTTTATTTATTTTTTCTTTAGAAACTGATAATTTTGTAATCGTTAACAAATAATTCCGTGTATAGAGAAACGATGCGCGAAAAATCCGGGGTGTGGGGAGGGTGTCAAGATTTCTGATAAAAAAAAAAAAAAAAAAAATGTGTGTTTATATATAAAATAAAAATTCTATGAATAATTGTATTATTTTAATGATTTTATATATTATGATGTTTGATCAATGTGATGTGATGTGATTAGTAGTCGCTTTTTAAAACTGAAGATATAATTAGGTATTAAATGGATTAAGTTGAGGTACTTTGAGGCAAGATGGTTCTAGGCTTAGCGTAATGTTACAAATTCGAACTATGTGGCTGCTGTTCATAAAACAGTACGTATCCCTCGCTGGAAACAACTGATCTTGCCGCAATAGATGATACTCTGCTGTCGTTGTATTCGTGCCACTCTCCTGAGTAAGGGTGTTTACAATAGGCTGTATAATGACCGGAGTAAGTTGTACCGGAGTGATTTGCCACTCCGTATAAATTGTAGGTACATCCGGCTACTCTAGGAGCTGAAAAGGCACCCAAGTCTAATCCTGTTAGGGGAAAATCAACTAAACCGTTTAGTTTACCCCGAAAACGTTCCATTGGTGAAAAACGTTTCAGATCTGATAGTTAATATCTGTTAAGGAAAATTCCATCATTTTCAGAAAATATGAAAGTTGCGAGATTTCAGACTAAACTAATTAATACTATAAAGAAAAAAGAAAATAAAATCAAAAAGCAGGAAACGAATTTTGAAGGATACGTATAACCAGAATCTTGGGAAACTTCTGAATTCTGAAACTTTTGGTGCATTTCCTCCTCATTTGGCACTTGGAACAAGTTGGTTTTTCATCACCGTCAAGGACTTCTTCCTTGGTAAAATGTTCCAGGCACTGATTAAGCTTGACTGTTCCGCTCCTAGACGGTATCGGTAAACTCAAGTCCCAGAATGGATCCAAAGTAACGGAGACATGCCCGCACGATGTACAGTGCAACGACGATCTCAGCTGGCCAACAAAAACATCGACAATTGTACTGTCCTCGTTTCTTAGGTAACGTTTCCAGCTTTCGGCTGCTTTCTGGCTATCCCTGTACATATTAGATAAAATTCAAGGATAAATTGGAGCTTCATTTTTTCATCGGTATTATTCAATATGAAACATAATTTCTATTTTATATATTCACAACGAGCAAAATCTTACGTGTAATGTTCAGGTATATCGGTGTGAATAGGCTGTGGTTTGACTGTGACCCTATTAACATCCTCGTGAAGGCCTTCTAGTAAATATCTAAGAAATTCTTGGGCGTCTTGTTGACTGTAGCCCATAAAACGTGGTGCAAATCTTTGGATTTGAGACTTGAGGGAAGCGGTGTTTACTACATGATCACCGCCTACTTCCCAAAGTTCTTGTATAACTTGAGAAAAGGCCTTTATCAATGCACCCTTCATACTTGATGTCGCTGTATTGATGTCAGCTAGATACTGCTCGTTTACTAAATACTCCAGCAGCGGTCTCGTGTTGCTCAGACATTGGATCACGCTGTTCATAAAACACTGAAATACAGTCATTGATAAATGCATCCATAGTATTTTTAGTCACCTAATACAAAGAATTAGGGGGATTTACCAAAGTCGAATAACAAGAAACGTTAATGTTTTATAAAAAAAGGAAAAAAATAAAATAAAAAATACAATTAGTAGTCATTTGATGTACACGTTGAGTTATTAGGTCTATAAAAAAAAAAAAAAATATATAAAATGACTACAACAACTAAATCTTATTTTTCTAATTTAGAAATGAAGTTATTAAAAATTTCTTTTCAAACATTAGACTACCCCCTCAATTATTTATAATATTTATAACTTTTTTTACTGTTTCAAATGTGTATATATATATGTATTGATATAAATTTCAAATGAGAAAGAAAAAAATCAGCAATTAAATATATGAGTTTGTATGAATTTGAAATAATATTATAGAGAATTCTTACAGTGTTTCCGATGTTTCTGAGCCCGTTCAATCCACATCGTTCGTCGCGAGGAGCTTGCAACCGATTTCGTGGGGCCCGAATCGTCGGACTTCCTTCCTGAAAAAATAAAAATATATATAAAATAAAAAAATTAAAAAAAAAAAAAAAAAAAAAAAATAAGTAAAGTAGTTAGTTAGCTTGATTTCAAAAAAATAAATATATATTTCGATGTGTCCTTAATCACGCGTATGATTCTGTTGCATATTATTCGATTACTGCAGATTTGTGATAAAAATTGAGAAAACGAAAGAACGAATACAATCGTCATAAATATTAAAATGAATCACGATTATTATTATTATTATTATTATTTTTTTTTTTTTTTACGTTTATTGTGTCGTCCGGTTCATTTTTAGCTTTATTTTTATTTTTTTAATTCATTCATAATATATCTTTCACATAATATAGTGGAACAGAATTTGAAAAAAGAAACGGAGGGGGAAAAGAGGAGAAGGTATTATGTGATCGGTTGCATAAAAGGTATTAAAAATATGATTAAAGTATCGATTAGATAAGTATAATATTATAGCTGAAGATACCAGTAAAAGTTGCATTCTATTAAATTAAACGAAAGAGAGAGAGAGAGAGAGCGAAAAAAAAAATGTTTATACCTTTTTTTGCAGCTGACATAACTCTTCGTAGAAATTGAGTAGGTTTATTATACACATTTTTATAATATTATAGAGTCTATATATCATTTATTTCAGTTCAGTCTCCGCCTTCCTGTCTAGATATTTTGATTTTTGAACTACCACGTGTAACGTTATCAAATCTTATCTCAATATAGTTACGACTTGAAGAGAGAGAGAGAGAGAGAGACAGAGATTAAAAAAAAAAAAATAAATAAAAAATTATATAAAATGTAAAAAGAAATACGACTGCAAAGATAATTGCTGAAAAGAATTGAATAAATAAATAAAAAAAAAAAAAAAGATATCACTCAAGCCAGAGGCCGCAGTATTTGGAGAAAATTTAGGACAGTAATTAGACTATAAGATAAGAGCGTGAGCGAGGGACCGTGATTTTTTTTAATATAGTAATAAGATTTTTTTTTTTTTTTTCATATCAAATTATTAACACGACGCTAATTCAAACAACTCATTAAATTATCGTATATATACATAGCAATTAGCGATTACGATGATCATTTTTGCGTCATAGTTATATATATCGTTATCTGCAGAGAAATTTTAAGAATAAAAACGAAGGCGTTGAAATAAAGATTTTGAAAATTTCTTCGAAATTTTCTATATATAGTCTCACGCTGTATGAGACTGATTAATTTTTTTATTCGCGTAATCATAACAACAATAATTGAAAAATCGTACATTTTCAAGGAGAAATAATACCAGCATAACACGGAAGTATAGAAAAAGTGAAGCCTTTATAGTTACGATCCCATACATACATATACGTAACAGTTACTTTAAAGGATTCTTTGATTTTACTGAATAAGGATTAACCGCGAAAGAAAATAGTTTATAAATATATAATATATATAATATTAGACCGGTTCAAAAAAATCGACTATTCTTTATTTTTCAATTTTCGCATTGAAATACTTTCGGGGGGGGAGTGAAAAAAGATGCCTGTTAAAAGCGGAGCTCTTAATATTAAGATTTAGAGGTCGCTCATCGCGGATTTCTATTTTCCATTTGAATAGCATAGGAATTTTTTTTTTTTTTTTTTTATATATAATTTTGTAGCTCACAAACCAATGAACAAATCCAAATGACTCATGCATATTTTCATAGGAAATTGAACACTCTACAAAAAGCTTCTCTTATCATTTTTTGATAAATTGACTCCTTCCAAAGTTATTCAAGCTCAAAGTTTAATTTATAGTTGAGTTAACTATTTTTTTTTTTTTTTTTGTGATTTTTTTTTTTTCCACAATGATAGATACATTTTTTAGAGTGTTCAATCCCATATCAAAATATGTAAGAGTCATTTGGATTTGTTCATTGGTTTGTGAGCTACGAAATTCTGAAGAAAAAAAAAAAAAAATTCCTATATGCTATTTAAATGGAAAATAGAAATCCGCGATGAGCGACCTCTAAATCTTAATATTAAGAGCTCCGCTTTTAACAGGCATCTTTTTTCAACCCCCCGAAAGTATTTCAATGCGAAAATTGAAAAAAAAAAAAGAATAGTCGATTTTTTTGAACCGGTCTAATATATATATATATATATATATATGTCATAGAATGATAACTTGGAGTGTCTATATATTGGGAATAAAAATACATCTATATAGCTGCTTAAATAGATATAGTACTATAATAAGCTAATTAAAAAATCTTATAGGTAAAATAAAATCGTCAAAGTTATAAAATATATATGTACGAGGTGCGCATAGATATATACTTCGTCATCGGTTATTATATTAATATAAATAAACCTAGTTTGAAAGTATACGATAATTATTTGAATTAGACGTCGATTTATCACTCATTACTATATCTACCCCGCGTTTAAATAAACCATAATCCTAACGTATACGTACGTACGTACGTACGTACGTAGGATTGGTACATAAGCTGGAAGCAGCAGCACTTACCTGGTTCTCGCGGCAGTTTAAAAAGTCCCGGTCAGCGGCACGTGTTGGCGTCGACGCGACCCGAATATTCGCGTAATTAGATCTTACGTAATTGCAGTCTACAGGGACGACGCCGTTACCGGCGTTACCGCGAGAATCAAGGGGCGCCGCGACGCCAAGCGCGAACGCATAACTAACACCGAGTGCCGCGGCTGTCCAAACGCACCACAAACCCCAACCAACTACTTGTGTGTAAGCCAGTTTGAAAATGAAAAAAATTAGAAGAGTAAAAAAAAAAAAAGAAATAAAAAAAAAAAAAAAATTGTTTCTTGAGTCTTTTATTTTTTTTTTTTTTAGATTTTTTTTTTTTACGATAGAAACGGAAACTAGAATAAAGATTGATGATAGTATAAATAGCACAGGTATATGAGACGATTTTATACAATCATATAATCCATTCGACTCGAACTAACGAACGAACGAACGAACGAACGAACTCGTGTTCTCCAAGCCTCAAACCTCAACTACAACCAAAGTATAGTCTATTAATAAATTGTACCACTTGATGGCAAGACAGAAGCACCGAAACCCCGGCTTATACACTTGACAAAATTTTTCAATCGCTTAAATTGAACATTTTTTTTTTCTTTTTTTTTTTTTTACGCAATAAGTAAATTAGCAAAATTTAATCGAAAGAATAACGTGATATAAGATTTTTTCTTTTCTTTTCTTTTAAGTGTAAGTTTAATGGTTTTTCTAATTTTGAAAAAATGACTATACTAGGGGATATACCTATGCGAGATAAAAATAAACTTTATTTTCTTCCTTACATATATGTTTTTTGTACCGTATATAAGTATAGGTATAGGTATACTATAGGCGTGAGAAAAGTTAATTTTTCCGATAACAATTCATCGATATACTAAAATATTTGGATAATTTATTGAATAATTCCGACGCTTCTAGTACCTATATATATATATACTAGTATAGCTATACTTGACCCAGTCGAGAGTTACGAGCTTGTCCTTCCATCCGTCCGTTATAGTTTAAAATAATATATATAGATATACCTTGAATATATATATATATATATATATATATATATCCACGTGTCTGTATATATATATAAACGTACGTAACATAGTTACATGCATAGTAATACGTAGGTATGTTCGTATAGTACATATACAAACATATAACGTAGTTAAACATACTACTGGCACAACTAGGTAGGTAGGTAGGTAGGTAGGTATACGAGAATGGTAGGTAGGACAAATTCCACTCCACTGCACTGTTCTACTGTTCTACTCTTCTAAAATCACGAGACTAGTAGGTATTTAATTCGCAATAGTATAAAGAGAATTTTATTTACGAAATGTCAAATGGTAATTCAAATAACCTTTCGTTATATATATATATATTAGGGTGGCGCAAAAAAACCGACTATTTTTTTTTTTTTGAGTCTCGAGTGAAAAAATGTTAGTTTTTGATGTTTTAAGAGCCCTCTCCAAAGGACAGCTCAAAAAAAAAATTTTAAGAGGTCGCTCCAAATTTTTTTAAATTTCAAAAATCGTCAAAAATCGTCAAAAATCGAATTTTTTTTTTTTCTAATTCGAATTTTAATTTTTTTTCTTGTTACGGTATAATTTTACAGACCAAAAAAAAAATTAGTTTCTGAAAGTTTCAGTTCAAAATTTAAATTTTGAAAGGTCGCTCATAATTTTTTTTAATTTATCAGTGCATTACTTTAGATTTTTTAATTATTTAATTATTCAAAAATTATGAGCGACCTTTCAAAATTCAAATTTTGAACTGAAACTTTCAGAAACTTATTTTTTTTTTTGGACTGTAAAATTATACCGTAACGAGAAAAAAAATTAAAAAAAACAAAAAAATCGATTTTTGACGATTTTTGAAATTTAAAAAAATTTGGAGCGACCTCTTAAAATTTTTTTTTTTTGAGCTGTCCTTTGGAGAGGGCTCTTAAAACATCAAAAACTAACATTTTTTCACTCGAGACTCAAAAAAAAAAAAAAATAGTCGGTTTTTTTGCGCCACCCTAATATATATATATATATTATTAAAAATAATCATCTAATTAATATTAAAAATCTCGTTCGAAAATCAAATATGATTTACCTATTCCTAATCTAGTCGTATAACTACATTAAAATTTTTAATATTGACTCTTTTTTTTTTTTTTTTTTTTTTTTTTTTTTCACACTATATAAGTGCAAAAATCGGATGATAATATATAAGTACTACCTATACTTACCTTCGTCACGTTCTCAAATAATTTGCGTATATAATTTTACTTTATCTCATTTTCAGAAGCCAAAGATTATAGACATATATAATAAGTTTAACATAAATATGTAACTAAAAATTTGTTAAAAATAGGTAAGTAAATATATATATATTATATATGAATATTACTAACCGTTATTTTAACAGCTGAGTGCGATCGGTCACCTCCGACTTCCGTATATTTAAAAATATCTTCACATACCTACTACTTTATACTGTGATAATAATTTTCTAACGTCTAAGAACGATGATATGTATTAAAATTGCGATTCAATATTCGGGGTATGTACACATACAAATTTAGAAATTACATAGTAGACTAGAAAATAAATTTATGAATTGATCATTTTTAAAATAAATCGCGATATTGCCTTTTTTTTTTTTTTTTTTTAAGAAACTAGGTCGAACAATGAAATTTTCATAAAACCAGCGTAATAAAAAAAACGTAAGTGTTCAAACCCCGTATAAGAGAAAAAAAGAAAAAAAAGAAAAATAAGAAAATTGCTAAAGTAAGCTAAATGAAAAGCAATGATTGACTTACGATTTGATCGTTGATACCGCGATAGATGTTTTGTTGTGTAGTTCCCGCCAGTTGCGAACTATTTCCAATTCCGTTAGATCCGTGACTATTATTAGTTCCGTTTCCCGAGTAATTATCACCTCGTCTCGACGTAGATGGTAGCTGTGATGTGTTTTTATTATCTCCAGCGTTATTTCCTGTAGGTCTAGAAGCTACGCTTTTTCTAACGATATTATTATTACCACCTCCAGAATTATTAAGATGAATCAATGAATCGCCTTTATTATTATCATCATCATCATCATCGTCATCATCATCATCGAAGAGACTTATCAAATCGTCATTAACCAAACTCGTTATATCAGATTGGTAATAATGTTCCTTGTTATTAACTCTATCGTTCTTTAACGTACCAGAATTATCAGATGTTCTATCCTTCTCCTCCTCCTTATTCCCAGTATAAGTATTGCATGTCTCAATATTATTGTTTGTTATTTCTGTTCCAGTGCATAAGTTGTTAGTTAATAATGTTATGTTACTTTTGTTAATAATAGTTGGTGAAATAGATAATACAGAATTAACTGGAATTATCAAACCTGTACCATCACCATTCAATGTGTTATTATTATAGGAATTTGGAATTTTATTATTAAGAAATAAACATGATGAATCTGAAATATCATTACGACATGAAGTAGTTATAGTCGCGTTAAAATCAGAATCGTTATTTAAATTTTCGTTAAATCGAGCAACGTTTATCAAAACATTATCATTATCATTGTCATTATTGTAATTGCAGTCGTTATCGTTTATGTTTATATTATTGATGTTAACATTATCGTGATTAATTTTTTTCTTTTTTATATTATTTATATCGTTGTTGTTGTTGTTGTTGTTATTTTTTTTATTATTATCTTCACCTGCATTCAAATTGATATCAAAATTTTCTTCATCTTTATTATTATGATGATTATCAGAATTTTGAAAATTTACCTCAGCATAATTAGCCGCGCTTTCCGGCTGCAGCTGGGCATGATTGTTGATCACCGTGTTTACAGGTGATCTTCGGGCGGCCCTTGGCGGTCGTCCCTGTATAACAGCTGGTGATAATAATAAATCTTGATGATGATTTTCACGATACGATGAGATTCTTGGGTTTGTTGTATTACCGCCAAATATTTGTTGTTGCGTCCCTAAATTATTCGGTGTATTATTTAACCCGCTATTTCCGTATCCGTTAACAATTCCCGAAGATGTTGAAGCTGCAGCAATGCTTCCTTTTATATCGGAGTTTGTTATAGAATTTCTTTCGTTACTAGCTGTTATATTTGGCACGTAATTAGCCGGTGAATATTTAGCTATAAAATCTGCTGTTGAATCTGTTGAAGATGAATTAGATAATCTACCGATTGTTTCACGACTCTCACTACAGTTACGATCTCTTAACGGAGTTCCGTATCTTGTATTATTACTCGATGATGATGATAATAATCCGCTGGTAGATGATGATCCTGTACCCGTCTCCGAGTACGACGACGAAGAGACTGATAGTGACCTGCGAATATAAACGGAGAGTTGCGAATTACACGAACTCCTCACGGGATGCGGGCTGATGGCCAAGGGCTTTTGTTATATAACTTTATATACATATATTATATATATATATAGTATATACACACGTTCACGTTATATATACGCATCTATATAGATACAGGACGGTGCAGGGTGGCAAAATTTCAACAAAAATAACTCTTGAGATCCTTCGTCCGAATTTAGCAAAAAAAAAACAAAAAAAAAAACAAAAAAAAAAAAACAGAAATATATGAATATAGAAGAAATAGAAAGACTTTTATTCGTTCTTTTTTTTTTTTTTTCATAATGTCGATAACATGATTGTATAGATTGATAAAAAAAGAACAGTTTTTATTATTTCTTCAGTCATATAGTAATAAAACTGCAAACTGATATTTGAAGAAAAAAGAAAAAAAGCTGAGGATGTCTGATTTTTTTTTTTTTTTTCTAATCAACGAAGAGATATGGAGGTCGAGAACTTGTGAGTCAGTCTGTATAAGAAGTTTGTGTAGGTAGGAGGTATATAGTTCCTCGAACGTACGATGTCTATAGAAAGAACAGCGCAGCAACGGCTGCACAGACGCGTTAACACAAAGTTGTATAGTATAAGAATCTAGATCAACAGCAGGTTTATTCTACGAGTTGGGGGTACGGTCTTGCAGCAAACCTGGACTATATTTGCAGTTAATTACTGACACAGAAAGCTAATATGGTTTCTTATATACATATATCGCGTCACTAATGCCATAAAATTATTTTTTTTGCGGATATGTCCAAACGATGTTATATTGCATGAAAAAGATTTTGCCACCAAAAGGACAAAATCGTTTTTTTTTTTTTTTTTTTTTTTTTTTTGCGGTTACGACCTTATGGCATTAGTGACGCGAATTATAATGAATAAATAATTATAATATTATGTGAAGTTATATATAGAGGTGTTTAGGATATATGTGGGTAAAGTTATACACAGAAAGAATAAGGTTGACTTGATTCAAGATAATTTTGGGGTCTAAAAATGAAGACCGAAATTTTCTCGGATGAAATAAAAAATTTTCCTCGAACTAAGAAAATTTTCCAAATTTTCTTAGTTCGAGGAAAATTTTTTATTTAATCCGAGAAAATTTCGGTCTTCATTTTTGGATCGCAAAATTATCTTGAATTAATAAGTTAACCTTTTTTTTTTTTCTATTATACGAATTATATGGTAAAATTATAAATAGAAGTACCTATTCATTTATTATATTAATGAAATTAGTTAATGAATGAGGATAGAAGGATATGTGACCCCGATTCTAGCCATATACATATACGGTATATAGAAACTTGCATATATAGTGCATATTATATATGAGGGTGCATCAGAGATGCAATTTTTATCCTCGTATATTTTTCCTTGTTATAATATTGCTTGCCAAATATTTTCAACCGGAAGTTGAAATGTAGGACACTAATATATACAGCCTGCAGCAGCAGCAGCAGCAGCAGTGGTCGTTCCAATAGCTCAATTTTATACGACCACTTTTACAGAGCGCAACATATAAAAACCCACCTTTTATCGTTAAATATAATATTATATTCCAAGATATGATCGCATATTCCTCGGTTTCGCATTGTCATTGTGTAGGTATTTATATTGATTCGAATTTCCCGATTCGTTTGCAATATTCACTTAATAATATACAAATCAATCTGAATCTATTTTTTATTTCACTTGGCTGTTATTTTTTTCTCAATATAAATTCCATCTTCAGTATATTAATTCAATAAAAAACAAAAAAAAAAGAATCTATAATTATCATAAATAGGTACATATACGTTCGTTATACGTACTATATAATATAAATTATCTAACTTTGCGAAACCTTGAATAAAAAAAAATATCTACAAAATTTTTTTCTTTTCATTTTCTTCGAACACCTTTACATCACTTCCGAGAATAGATGCGTAAGAGGCTCGTAGGTAGTATAGATAACAACGACGCGAGAAAAAAAAAAAAAAAAACTATTTATCTAATCAAAATTGATTCAATGAACTCAATCGTGAGGAGCACACAGGCATCGATCACATTATAGTTTATTATCAGATGATCGCGTGTGCTCAGAGTGACCCAGATTTCGTTTGAATCGCAACGCTATAGTAGGATGTACTACTGAAATCCATCTTCTAGCAATTTCAAAAATTGAGCATGGATTTAATAGCCGAATAAAAATGGTTCGTTAATCAAGTAATCCACTATACCTATTGTGGATATTGTTTTTCATTACCTTGAAATAAGACTAACAGAATTTATCGAAATTTAAAATAATCACAATAATAATAATAATAATAATAATAATAATAATAATAATAATAAAACATTTGAAATAAGTAAACGACCAACAATTATTAGCTATAGATTCTAGACTCAATTAAATTTTCATTAAGATTGTCTTTGTACAATTTAATTCTCATTTCACATCATACCCATGAGCGCTATATGTAATTCAGTTTTAATGTAACGAAGAAAAAAGAAAAAAAAAAAAAAAAAAAAAAAAAAAAAAAGAAAAATATTTGTAAATAGATTTAGTAGATGTGTGTTCGTGTCCAATGATTGCAATTTTTCCGGAGAAAAAGTAATCATTGGCTACTTATCGAGATCAATTCCTCACGCGTTAAGACAGGCATATAAAAGAACATATGATGGATTCCACGCGGAGCGGACCACAAAAAGACCTCAATGTCCCATTCCAAAACAAACGTGATTCGATAGGAAATTTTCCGAGCTTTTCGAAAAAAAATACGAGAAAGATCTTAAAAATGACATAAGTGGATAAAAATAGAGTTTTGTGTTGGAAAACGTTTTTTCGACATTTCGAAAAATCAACGCAGCATCAATGCAGCCGTGTCCCATTCCGAAACAAACGTGATTCGATGGGAAATTTTCCGAGCTTTTCGAAAAAAAATACGAGAAAAATCCTAAAAATGACATAAGTGGATAAAAATGGAATTTTGGATTGGAAAATGATTTTTCGACATGTTTTCCGATAGTCACGGGCAAGATCATGGGCTGAGGTGAAAAAGGGTGAAGAATACTACAAATCACCACCCCATTACTTTTTTCATATGACATACCGTTTCTAAGATATTTGCCTCCAAAGACATCAAGAGCGTAAAAAATGAAAAACTGAAACAGCTCGTACACCATAGGTAACAAAAGCTACATATGTCATACATACATAAAAAATGCTAATTCTGAGGGTACTAAAGGTCATCCAAAAATGAGAAAAATCCGTGACATCTAGGTCTTTTTTGGTCCGCTCCGCGTGGAATTCATCATATATAGAAGAAGAGAAAAAGAAAAGTCTACTAGCTTATATATAATAGAGTATAAAGATTAGGGTGTCCGTTATTTATCAAGTTGTTTTTTTTTCTTTGCAGTACCTCCTAAATTTTTAGTTTATGATCTAAAAAAAAAAACATGAGACCAAAATAAGCCCTTAATATTCATATTAAACCGTGCCACAAAGACGATATATTTTCCATTTAAATAACATGGGATTTTGTCACTTTTTACATTTAATTTTTTTTTTTTTTTTTCTGAGCAAATGAATATATAGCAACAAAAGACATATATTCTTGTAGGTAATTGAACGCTCTAAAAAAAAGATCTCTTATGATTTTTCGATAAATTAACTTTTTTCAAAGTTATTAATGGTTAAAGTTGAACTTAGTTATTTTTCAAATTTTTCCACTTTGACAGCAAAAGTATTACAATTTCGATATATAAATGAATTGTTTGTATCGAAGAATAACTGGTTCTCACTGTATTATATGAAAAATTTCTAAAAAAAAAGTTTCAATAACTCGAAAATAATGTGATTAGACGTACATTATTTTACTGCACTTGCGTGAGTAAAAGTGTCATTTGTTGGTAAAAATAATTTCTAGGTTATTCACTGTGCTGCTGGAAAAAGTCTAATTTTATAAAATTTTACAAAAGCTTACGAAGTTTTCTGAAATTTCATAGAAATTGATAGCTTATAACTAAGTTCAACTTTAACCTTTAATAACTTTGAAAAAAGTTAATTTATCGAAAAATCATAAGAGATCTTTTTTTTAGAGCGTTCAATTACCTACAAGAATATATGTCTTTTGTTGCTATATATTTATTTGCTCAGAAAAAAAAAAAAAAATTAAATGTAAAAAGTGACAAAATCCCATGTTATTTAAATGGAAAATATATCGTCTTTGTGGCACGGTTTAATATGAATATTAAGGGCTTATTTTGGTCTCATGTTTTTTTTTTTAGATCATAAACTAAAAATTTAGGAGGCGCTGCAAAGAAAAAAAAAAACAACTTGGTAAATAACGAACACCCTAATAAAGATATAAGTTCGTACTACTTAATCGCTTCTCACGCAGGCTATAGAACCACATATGTCTGACACTCTGACGCCTACACTACTTTTATACGGTTGTATCTTTTACTTTATCTCTTAATAGTAGGTATACCTTATACCTACTCGAAGCGATTGTTTTATCTCATATAATACGTAATTATGGTCATGTGACTGTCTGCAATAACAATCCCAAAGAGTTTGATATGTGTATAAAAAAAAATGTTACTATAACTTTATGATGTGAAAGAAACGGCAATATATTCGATAAAGTTTATGACATTGAAGTTTGCACATCGTTGGAACGCAACGAAATTCGACGTAAATTTAAAAAAAAAAAAATATATATATATATATATGGGGCATTCCATGCCAACTCATCCTACCAATTGACTTTGCATTTCCGATTTGGCTGAAACTTGGGCATCTTTTTGTACCCTTCGAAAAAGGTTTCTGTGATTTTTTTCGAATTTTTTTATCCAGCCACTTCGGAGATGGTTTTTTTTTTTTAAATAGCCGTAACTTTATGACAAATTGTCCAAAATGGGTCTGTTTTTTTTCAAAATTCGTGTTTTTTAATGAATTTTCTGAAAATTTCATGCAAAAAATTATTCATGATCATTCTGATCGGTTTTCATTTATTTCAAAGTTAAACCATGAATTTTAAAACTGTTTGTATCCTTCGATTTTTTTTCAAAAATTCTCATGAATACTACTCCTAAAAACACAAATTTTAAACCTAGTCCGGTAATGGGATAATGATGGGATATAATTTTTTTTGAATTTTAAAAATAATGAATTCCTTTTTTTTGTGTTTTTTTTACTGATCAGAATGATCATGAATAATTTTTTGCATGAAATTTTCAGAAAATTCATTAAAAAACACGAATTTTGAAAAAAAAACAGACCCATTTTGGACAATTTGTCATAAAGTTACGGCTATTTAAAAAAAAAACCATCTCCGAAGTGGCTGGATAAAAAAATTCGAAAAAAATCGCAAAAACCTTTTTCGAAGGGTACAAAAAGATGCCCAAGTTTCAGCCAAATCGGAAATGCGAAGTCAATTGGTAGGATGAGTTGGCATGGAATGCCCCATATATAACATAACATAAAAATGATCCTACTAGGTTGATTAACATTTTCAAGTTATTTCTAGTCGTTTTCAATTTTCAAACATACAGCAGGATCATTTTTGGTAAATTATGATATATTCAAATTTTTTTTTTTTGGATTTCGTTGCGTTCCAACGAAGCAGACTCTTCAATGTCATTAAAGTTTATGTTGCATCCTCTAAATTGTTTAACATTTTACACTTTTATTTATTATTTTAAATATTATATCAGGCTAGGATCGGGTTTATGGTAGAAATATTTGTCAACATTAGTGACACGAAAAACATTATGCTAGATATATATGCGTAGCAGGTAAGTAATTTTTGACTAAAAATTAATAAAATTTTAAATCATGAGCAAGAATCTTTCTAAAAAAAAAAAAAAAACAAAAAAAAAAAAAAAAACAATAATAATTTGATGCTTACCTTGCTGGTGAATAATTTCTCCGATATTCTGAAGTATAACTTGATCGATATCCAGAACTTGACGATGATGAGCCGGAATTATAGTTATAACTCGGACGATCGTATGAACTCGATGCCGATGATCTGTAGGATGATAATTTTGACGAAGAGCTACTACCAATCCCGGATGTAGTGGTACCGGTACTTCCGCTAGAATATCGCCTACTTGGTGACAATGGTGTGGACATCGCGCTCGTGCTGTACGAAACTGCAACGGCGCCAGCATGCGCCCCTCTGTGGTACGGCATTGCTCTAAGCCACGAATAATTTTTTACGTCAAACTGTTTTTATAGTAAATTTATGCCTATATATTGTGTTTGGGGGTAAAAAATAAAAAATAAAAAATAAAATTTTTTTAAAAATTAAATTTTTTTTTTTTTTTTTTTGATCCCCAATTTTCATCGTTATATTAATTTTCATATTTACTATTTTGGAAACGTGAATTGGAAAATGACTCGCGCGTTTAGAAAATAAAAATTCTGAAAATCAACTTTTTTTTTTTTTTCAAACATGTTTATCAAACTAAAAATAGCGTTTTATACAAATTTTAAAAAATTATGCCTATGATGTGTGTGTGTGTGTGTGTGTGTGTGTTTTTGTGTGTACCGATTTTTTTCTTTTTGTTTATTTTTTTTTTTTTTTTTTTTGTATCCGTAACTCGGTAAGAGAAATCGCGACAATAGTTGATGGTTTGTGAAAAATTAGATAACGCAGTATAGTATAGTAGCTCAGCTACGACCATGTGCCAATAAGTTTTACAAACCCCCACGACTTCCGGTTTCGAAATAGCGTACGTTTTAGCTTGCAAAAAAAAAAAAAAAAAAAGGAAAAATTCCTAAAATTCACATTTTTGTATTATATGATGAATATCGACAAAATACGAAATTCAAATATTTTCAATAAAAACTTTATTATATAATTTTTAAAATATATTTTTTTCCCATTTCTATAACTTTGTTTTAAATATCTATACCTATACACGAATTGCTATATACTATAATATAGCGGTCGATAATAATTATTTTATACGATATGCGAAGCTTTTCGAATTTCTTAAATGATATATTATACGCCGCCGAACGAACGGTAATTCTGACTATGAGTTTAATTCTGTTTTTGTTCGATCAGACGATGCATTGATCGTCATAATTGAACGAAAGGAGGGTGAGAGGGGTGTCAAGTGCAGACCAAGAGACAGACAGACAGACAGACGACGACGACGACGATGTTTCAATCAATATTATAGGATACTATAATGCACTGCGTGGATATATACGCTTCCTTCATATTATATACCCATAATCTACGCAGCCCCGTAGACGACCCTGATTATAATTTATAGGTATATACCCATATAGGTAAGTATTCGAACCGATGTACTAGTATATGTATTTCTGCTATATTAATCAAGCTAAACTTTTTACTTCCGGAATCGTGAAACGCCCTATATTCGATTATATATTCTTTTTATGATTAAATCTTCGACCTCATTCAATATACGGATATATAATTTGATGGAATGACAATCAATACATTATTAGTCATATTAAAAAATATATATATATATATTAGACCGGTTCAAAAAAATCGACTATTCTTTTTTTTTTTTCAATTTTCGCATTGAAATACTTTCGGGGTGGGTGAAAAAAGATGCCTGTTAAAAGCGGAGCTCTTAATATTAAGATTTAGAGGTCGCTCATCGTGGATTTCTATTTTCCATTTAAATAGCATAGGAATTTTTTTTTTTTTTTGTCTTCAGAATTTCGTAGCTCACAAACCAATGAACAAATCCAAATGACTCTTACATATTTTGATAGGGGATTGAACACTCTAAAAAAATGTATCTATCTTTGTGGAAAAAAAAAAATCACAAAAAAAAAAAAAAAATAGTTGACTCAACTATAAATTTAACTTTGAGCTTGAATAACTTTGGAAGGAGTCAATTTATCAAAAAATGATAAGAGAAGCTTTTTGTAGAGTGTTCAATTTCCTATAAAAATATGTATGAGTCATTTGGATTTGTTCATTGGTTTGTGAGCTACAAAATTATTAAAAAAAAGCAAAAAAAAAAAAAAAAATTCCTATGCTAAAAAAAAAAAAGAATAGTCGATTTTTTTGAACCGTTCTAATATACATATGTTGGAAGAAAAAATGAATAAATGAGCCGCTGATATAACGATAAGTTATGAATTATAAAATGATATACATATATCTATTATAGGTGTATGTAAAGATTATTAATTAATTCGATATATAAAAGGAGAGATAAAACGATATGGAAAACATTTTCTATCGATGTTTATTTCACGTGTATGACTATTCTTATATAATTGAGTAGCTTATATACTTTTTTCTATATATAGTATGTATATGTAGTCACTGAACAAATATAGAAGAAAAAGAAAGAAGAAAAAATAAAATGACCAATTATAGCGATAATTAAATATTTTTAGCCGCGCATGACGAATGTGACTAAATATTCCGAGTCTAAAAACACACACAAACACGTGTGTGTCCGGCGTATTTTTTTTTTTTCTTCTTCATGTTTTGCGCATAAATCTGAGAAGTTAATCAACCAAAGTGAGTGTTTTTAATTAACGTATATATATATATACATATAACGTAAGGCGTGGTATAATCCTTGGATAATAATTAACCGCTTCATATATATATATATTATGTATGTGTTATTTACTTCCGTATAGTATATATATATATATATATATATATATATATATATATTTTTTTTTTTTTTTCTTCTTGCAAAACGTTAACAATGGTAAAGATCGTTTATCGCGTGTTAGCAAAAAAAAAAAAAAAAAAAAAAACACATATATATGTATAGGTATTTATTTATGTATGTATGTGTCTATAAAATTGTGTTTAAAAGTCGGTGTCGTTGGGTGCACGTGGGTAAAGAATAAACGATCGTGTATGACGTCATATATAAAGAATAAAACGATGGATCGAATTGCATATTCAAAGTCTGTTCAGCTGTATACTAGGTATTTGAATGTTTCTAGAATATTCAGCGAATTATAACAGCTAACTATCGTATAAGAGAGAAATATGTAGGTATGTACACATACCTATTCTCGCGCGCAATTCAACGAGTGGAAAAGATTTTTTTTTTTTTTTTTCAACAAATTTTTTGGCATTTAGCCATTTTTCATTTTAAATACAAAACCTACGTATACGTATCTACATAGTTTTCTACACGTGTAGGTATAGATAGGTAGGTTATAGGTAAAGGCAAAATTTTTCGCTAACTTTATCTCGGTCGCGATTTCACGGAAAAAAAAAAAAAAAAAAAAAAAAAAAGATGAAAAAAATCAAATTTATTTTTGTAATTTCAAAGTTACTTTTTATAGTAGCCCGGAAATTATGGTCGAAATAAAAATAGATGTATGTAGATTTTTTTTTTTTTTTTTTTTTTTTTTTAAACTCGCTATATCAATCAATCAATCAATCAACTGTATAGGGAGATATTGATCAGAAATTAATAAATTATTTCATAAGCTTATAATACGTCGATATTATGGCCCGATATATAAAATGTACGAAAATAACTTATAAGAAATCTATATTATAGATAAATAGATTCTATTCCTCTGCGTCAGTTTATTGATAATAAGTTATTGTTAGTATTATTTATATTATAAACTATACCTAATATAAAAGACAATACCTATTAATATTACTAGTAGTAGTATTAAAGACGAGGAAGTAGTTTGATAATAATGAAACACATCCCGGTATATAAAGAAATAAATATAGTCACAATAATGAAACGAAGTAGTATTACATAGAGTTATTTAACCGTAAATGGAATAGAATTGAATCGTACGAGTTACATCACGTAACGTCAGACTCGGTTATACGTGCGTTGTAGTAGTGACTAGGTATATAGGTATTAGGTAGGTTGGTAGGTAACATACATACGTTACAGGAAAGAGTTGATTAGATTAGCTTTACGTAACTGAATGAATTCATCGTCGTATTTTAATCTTTGTCTTATTCGTAGATTTTTTTTTTTTTATAGATTTTTATAGATTTTTATAGATACTTTACTGCAGCTCTTATATCATATACCTTATAGCCGGTAATAATTAATAATACACGTTAATATTTTCTGATATATATTTTCTTCGTTCATTTTTGTATTAAAAAATATCGATTTTTGAAATAATAATAAAAAAAGAAATAAAAAAAAAATAAAAAAAAATTCATTCCATTAATACTCACTTGTGTTTATTATAGGATAGGATAAGAAAGATTCGTTACGATACTAAATTATCATCAAGAAGTAGTACGTCGGCTGCTATAACCACGTGGTAGACATGTAAGGGCCACGCACACGTTCGCGCACACGCGATTCCCCCCTTTAATTTATGTCGATCAGGTGTTATGTAGTTACGTCGAATAAAAATGTTATATATATATATATAATATTAGAAAGATGTTATTTATAAAAAAAGAAAGAAAAAAAAAAAAAAAAAACGAACTTTTTCAATAATAATAATATAATATCGATGTTTAGTTGTTGTTTTTTATTATTATTTTTCTATTATATGTATTTATTTATTTATTTATTTATTTATTTATTTATTTATTATTTTCTGATCGTTGCGCACGGGATCGTGTCCCGTGACTTACTGAGTTAGATATTGGTATAATGCTTCACACGTTTACATAGTTAGTAGGTATAGTAGTTACTCGGTGAATATTTAGTTAGCGAAATTCTATACGTCTAGCAATGTCGACTAAAGTTAAACCTCGGCTCGGCTGGCCTGGTAGAGAGGAGTAAGCATCTCTATAACCTATACGCCCACTTCTGGGAAAGGCTTGTGCTGCAGATATACATGTGTGTCGATTAAAATAAAAATACTTACTTACTTATAATAGCGAGTAGTAGTGAAGTTGCGGTTGTGAATATTGAATTTTCTTTAAGGTTTTTTTTTTTTTTTTTTTTTTTTTTTTCAATTGGTATAACTTATATATCGTAATCTGTGTGTTTAACTGATTATGATATAATATAATATAATATTGTATAATATGTAGTATATGTTTAATGGCATTTGTATATCACGGAATTTCACGGATTTAGAAATAAAAATGAAAACTGAGTCGTTTCGTGTTGCGTGGATATATTCGTAGACGGGCCATTTCGGAACTTACGATGACGTCATCGGGGCAAATATTTAGATTTTCAGCGACCCTGAGGTGAGGAGAGAGTCGAACGTCGGCTCACGTTTGCTCGTGTGTTCGTTGATGCCGCAGCAGCTCGATTCGATCGATTCACAACCCATTTATACACTAATATTCACTTAGTTAATATATCGTTACTTCCACTATACCGTAATTAAATTTACACAACGTTATATAATTATGTCACATTACGAAACACTTAAATTTATCATAATATTTACCTTTTTTTCACACTCTCCGAGGCCCTTTAAACCCCTAAACTTTATTCAAGTAACGAGATACACCACTGGATCGCCCCACACAGCAACGTGTGTGCAAACAATATGGCCGCTGCAAGGTTGCCGTTGCCGATTTCCGTGTTGATAATCACTTTGCCATGGCCGTACGAGTACCTATACCTACCTCCTATCCCTATCTAGTTTTCTTTCTTTCTTTTAACTGCACGGCTTTCTGCGCTAGCGCAGAAATATTAAATATACTATTTTACCGACGGCGAGTCAACTAGGCTGTCTTACTTCCATACGGAATTTCAACTTAAAATAGTTATCATGCGCATGCGCGACCCGCTATTTTTCCGCGCTATATTTTGAATGCGAAATACGGAACGCCACCATATTATGACACATTCATGATTTTCAGATATTCTTCTAGGTTTTTTAATTGAATAATAATCGTAATACAAAATTAATAATAATCATTTAGTTTTTTTTTTTTTTTTTTTTTATTCAATTTGAATATGAATCGCGTTTATCTCGGAATTCAAACAAAGTAAACAAGATAATAAGAAAATTGATAATTTTCATATATTCAGCCGAGTTTTGTCTTCGAATAATACATTCTTTCGTCTGCAGATATGATCAATTTTTTAGTTAACACAAAATTCTCATTAAATTACAAAAATGAATTTAACATTATATTAGGCACTTATCCCTACTGACATTGATTTTCAACGTATTTTCGAGCCATTTCTTGTACACCGGCTACGTTATCAGCGGTTCCATGCTCTTCTTCGAATGTAATAAACTTTTTAAATATTGTTTTCATCTTTCTTGCTGGTAGGCTCTGGGCGGTTGCTCTTTCCAACACATGTCTGGAAAAAGGATCAAATTATTTACACAACAATTCAAACAAATATTCTGGTCGAATTCAATCATTAAAAAAAAAAAAAAAAAAAAAAATAGAAAGACATTTTAAATATACCTAGCAATAGGGATGTCGCCAGATTTGATTAAGCCATCAACATATGCAGACCAGACATCAACTCGTTTAGGATACGAACTTAAAACTTTTTCAAATAAAGTCTGGGCTCTTTCCTTATCTCCATGTTTGTTTTCCAATTGGGCAAATCTGACCATCAGATCGACGTCTGAAATATTTGAGAGAAAGTTTAATTTTTATATGAATATTTCTTTCCTGTTATATAATATTTCATAAATTATATATATCGTTTTTTTTTTTCTTCTCATATAAAGGTAGAAGAAAAGAGAAAATTGATTCACTCACGTTGATGCGCAGGCAATGATTGTAAAGCTCTCTGCATTATGTGTCTCGATTTATCCTTTAATCCCATTTTCAATAATGCAGCACCACTCTCTATCCAAGCTTGAGAATTCTGCTTGAATTTTCCTGTTATTGTTGTTATCGTTTTCTCCAACGCAGTTTGTCTATTGGCGTTGGCGTGGAGCGTTAACATATGCGTGTAGACTTTGAACGCATCGTTAGTCCTTACTGCTTCTTGAAAAACCTCATTTAATGTTTCTAGTGTCCCAAATCTTGACTCCAAATTCAACCAAGCTTGCCAAACATTTAGTTTCTCATTCTCTTCTCGGAAATTAATTGTTTGTATCGCTCTCTTCGCAACAGCTCTAGCTTTCTCTATTTCAGTTGCTTGCAAGTGATACGCCATGTACTGTACCCAAACTACAGAGCTATCAGGACTAGACATAACAAGTCTGTCGAATTGATCAACTGAATTAGGCAGTTGATTACTAGCCAAAGCTTCTTCTCTCTCGCGGATCTCCCGCTCCTTTTGCCTTTCTTGTTCTCTCCGTTCAGTCGCAGTTAACTTTTTCTTCTTTTGCTTCTGCGGACTATCTGCTTCTTCCTCACTATCGCTCGAAGATTGAGCCAACGGTATTGCAAGAGACGTGGGTTCCGTATCCCAATAAAATCCACATTCAGGAATACCGATTTCGGTTACGCTTGTACTTTTTTTTACCACTTTTGCTTCTTGCTTCTTGCTCGTCTCTTCTACAACAGTTTCGTCGTTTGTTATCTCTGTTTTTAATTTCTTGGATTTCTTTTTCTTCGGTTCACTAGTGGATTCGGTATTCTTTGGCTCCTTTCCCTCGCGTTTATTTAATTTATGTCTCAAATCGTTGCTGTCTATCAACGGCGTTATTGTATCAGATTCAGCTTCTTCGGTCTTGGGTAGCTTCTTATGATCCAATTTTTGTTTTTTCTGCGGTGGATCTTCCTCGACAACGATCTGCTTCTTTCGTTTTCGGACAGTTTTCTCTGATTCCAATTTTTTCAAATTTCGTCCTTCGAACGTCGATGACAAGACGCAAACAGGTAAAAGGCTGGATTCCTCAACGTTTAAAACGACGTAACATTTTAGCTTCTTTCCTATAATGTACGGCGTTAGGTCGGGCTCGATGTCGTTCAGATGTCTTCGTGCTGGTAGAGTGACTAATCTCCCCTTTCCTTGTCCTTTCAAAACAACAAGAATAAACCAATTGGTTATCAAGAGTATCTCGCCTCTCAATTTTGTTCCCAAAGGAATAGAAGCCAAGCTACTTTGTTCAGTAGCGATGCGAGATACCACGTCTGGCTTCAGAGTTACTTCCACTATTTCGTGGACGTAATTTATCCAGATAATTGCACCCGAAACTTCATCTCCAACTTTGTAATTCTGTTTGTATTGATCTTTGCGAACGGTGCCTTGTAAATCGTTTCCCAAATTCAAGACGAGACCATGTTCGGTAACTTTTTCTACTACGCCAGTTACTCGTTGTCCCAAGTTTACTTTTGATATCGGTCTTTTCTGATAGTAATCGTATTTGGAAAGATCATCTAGTTTGTTTAAATAAAGACCTAAAATATCAACGGCATTGGTCATTTCAGCATTTTGTTTAACTAAATCTAGCCACAGTTCGTACAAATCTGTTGTAAGTTCAATTTTCTTTTCTTTTTTGTTAATGGAAATTATTTTGCCAAATAATACTTGATTTATATGAAGCGATTCCAACTCGGATTTACTGATGCGTGGAACTGTGCCCAGTTCATCGTAATCATTAATAGGCAACAAGACCTTCAAACTCTTTTCGGTCAACTCTCTGACAGAGCAAGGCAAGTAATGTCCAACTCCGAGATTTTCAAAATCCATGAATTCCTCATGTGGCATAAAAGTTGAGGTCAAAGTAACCGTCGGTCTTGTCGAAAATACGGTAGCTGTGACCTTATCCCCTGGAGTATATCTCGCGGCTAATAAACTGGCCACTTCTAAGCTAGGCGCCATATGCGCGGCTGGTAAAAATCCTATTTCTGGCTCCTCTTTGTCTACCACATGGATGTTTACTTCGATACCTTGCGAAGAAGATTCGGTGACAATACCTTCGACTGTCTGACCAACCCGCAAGCTTGAATTTTCTTTAATCTGTAAATTCGGTAGGTTCAGGCTCATCTTATTCACCCGTTTATCAACGCTCGCAATCGTTACAGGCACCACTTGACCGATGGCAAATTTCTTCTTCACATCTTTGCTATCGCAGCGAAGCGAGTTTTGTGGGACCCAGCCCTTCAGGTCTCCAAAAAATTGTACTAAAACTCCGGTGGTTTTCATTTGGACAATAGTGCCATGGTGTTCAGAGCCCACAGTTGCCGCTGCGATGTTGTTAAGAATTGGCAAATCACTTTCAACCAATGACTTCTTGGTTGTAAACAATACTCTGTTTCGTTTGTAGTCAATCTTTAGTACTCTTGCTTTAATCGACTGACCAATTTCTAATTTATTTATCGTATTTTCACCGATATCAGACACATGTTCCGGAGGAACATATCCTTGAGTTGTGTTAACTTTTAGAGTAACAGACCCGTACTGTAAATCAATTTTTAAAACTTCTGTAGTCAATAATTCTCCCGGTACAAAACTAGTGGGTGTAAAATGTTTCTGCTTCAAGATCTCCTTTTCCATTGTGCAGATATAAACTCTGTCAAACCAGTCGTAATTCAAAATTCTACATTTGTGTTTAGTGTTGGGCATAAATGTTGAATTAATTTTTTCATAGTCAAGCTCAGTTCTCCGAAGTGGTATGAATCCCCTCAATCCTTTTGCTAATCTCATTAGAATTCCCTTCTTCTCTTTACACAATACCGTAGCAGCGGTCATAGTATCTCCAATATTAAGCGATACTGTTTCTGTTTCATTGCTCAATAGACTAAAGTACGCAAACTTTACAGTCGGTAAAATGTACAGCAGTGTACCGTCTACAGAAGAATCTTTTGAGTACGAGGACAGTGGATTGTCCAAGTAAATTTGGTTTATGTAACCGACGTTATTCTCATTATAAGAGACCTGCAATCCATTCGACAAAACGTTTGTAATAGTCAGAATCAATTTCGTTCCAGGAACTAGAGCGTCTAATAACTGAGCGTCGTGCATAATTGCTTTAATATTGTGTTTGGTCTTTGCTGATACTGTTATAGTCGACGCTGACTCTGAAGTCTCAACTTCTTTGATCGCCAGGAACAGCTGCTGGCCTATAGCTTTTAAAACAAATAAATTTGTTAGCAATTAGTGATAATTACAAGAAGTTTTTAATATAAAAAGTAACAATTAAGCATGCTGAGCTTTATTGTGGTAGTAGTAAATATCCGGATACTGATTTTGTAGTTGCAAAAGCTAAAACTGACTTATATTAACGATATTTGAAATGATTAGTAGATAACGTCGCAGATTATAAACTTACAATATTCTTTTCCTTCGTCAATGTCTTTAGCAGTCAAAAAGGCCCTGAGATTAGCGACTCCTGTGTCTATAACGTATCCATGTTCTTCTACGCTGCTTACTGAGCCAATAATCTTCGATCTTTTAATTATCCGAGTTCGGTCTAGGTTCTGATTGATCAATTCAGGTTCCAAGGATAAAGAGACTCTCCATTTCTCTTTCAGATTTAATTGTTTGACGTAACAAACCAGGTAGTCTCCAGGTTTGAACAATTGTGGCAACGGCTTGTAACCGTCGGGTTTTTCATCTTGCGCATTGATCATACTTTGAAGTAAATTTGTGTAAGATTCGCTCATGTCGGTCAGCTGTAAACGACCAATTAAACGACCAGGTAGCGAAATGATTAGGTCGTATTCTCTAGCTTCGCGAACACGGCCCAAAACTACCATGCCTTGTGTCAGAGTGTCGTAAGTTAAACAGTCGGCTGATTTAGCTACTAGATTTGATAGTTGAGAATGAAAATCTTGATTGCCGAAGGTGAGATTATTTTTTTGGCCCTTCGGCTTAGATCGTGATTTTTTCTTAACCTCCTGCGTGAAAAAATGTAAAAAAATTAAAAATTAAAAAGTACAAGTTAACTGAGAAAATGAATTGAGCACTTACGTCATTTGCCTGGAAATTCTTCTGAGGCTTTCGTCCTCCACGTGGAAAACTTTTTAACGTCATCTGAAAGTCGGTTTTTAGGTTAGAAAATAATTTTATTTCGCTATTAAATTACGCTTAATTGTTACGATTACTTTAAGCACGGGAATACGGAAACGGCTTTTATTTTGATGCGATCAATTCACCGATCCGAATTATTACGTACTTTTTATCTTTGAAGAAATTCACTTTCGAGTTATACAACCTCGTACTTTCATCCACACGCTGTTATTTTAATATTTTAGGTTATGTTACTCAGTCAGCACGCTGCTTCGTTTGCGCATATTTTCGCCGAAGTATTGCGCATGTAGTACTTTGCGACGGGCGGTAATTACAAATTTTCAATAAAATAATGGGTAGAATTTTTTAACTATGTATTTATACCGTATCTTTATTCAATTAAATAACAATAAAACTTAATGTTAAAATAAATACAATGTAGATTTTATTTCACATAATTTTTCTACGAATAAATACACTATTCATATCTATGATCAATAAACACATGCGTTACATTATTTGATAAAAAAAAAAATGTACACAATGTTATTGACAACTTTGGAAACAATCCGCGCAAGATCTCGGTATATTATAATATCTTATTTCAAAACGAATTCAAATGAAGTGCGAACGGTTTTTAATATCCTTTTTAATCAACTAATAACTAAATCAGTATTTTACATAATAAACTAGCTTACATTAAATATATTCCTATAAGCCAGATGGACCACCCAAGATTTTCAAATTTTCTGGACTGTTTAATATCTCGAATTCTGTAAGCTCGAGATTATTAGGTGGAATAACAGCCGCGCCCACAAACCTTCCTTCGGCATTAAGAAAGTTAAAAATTGCACAAGCTTTAGAAGTCGGAACAACTTCCATGTTTACTTTATGTTTGTGGGCATAGTTGAGAATAGTTTTGTCAAATTCAGGGGTACGCTGAGAATTACCAATCCCAATAATTAGAACATCCAGCTTAGGCTCAAGGACACTAAAAAGCGACAATGTCTCTTCATTTACATCGGCGATACTTCTTACTTTCCAGCTTAGTACAGTTTTGGGAAATAATGCCATAGGTCCTAAGATCATGATTCCATTGTTCAATCGAAATCCAGCCTTTAAACAAAAAAGCAAATGAAATCATTAGACCATTTCTCAAGTTGTAGAAACGAGTTTTATTAAACTAAACACACCTCGCTGTAGCTATCAATCATAAGTCCGTACGTGTAGTCTTTATTAAGAATAGATAACGTGGTTTTGCCATCACCTTCGTAAGCTCCATCTCTAACGATTTGTGAACAATGAAATTTCCTGCAAAATAATATCTCATATATTAAAGCTGATTAACAGTACATAATGATTTTTCGAAAATTATAATAAATACGTAAAACAAAAAAAAAAAATTGTCACCTTTTATCTATATGATTATATCTTACCTCGCAGCTTGTCTTACATTAGTCGTGATCAGACGTTTTAATATACAAGTAACCGTCATCGTTTTTTTTTTTTGTTTTTTTTCCCTGGATTAGTATTAGTCTTACATTAATATCCTAAATCCGTTTTTTTAACATCTATATAGTATATAGGTTAGGATTATGCCCGCAGTTTATAGGTTATGTCATTTTATAGTTCATCGTGTTTGGCTGCGTTCGATTACGCACTGTGTAAAGCGGTGAGTCTATTCCAGCCAATAATATTACAGAATAGAATAGAAATGACCAATGAGAATATCGGGCTATAACTTGACGTTCAAATCGTTTTATAAAGCTGTATTTAAAGTTGTATTATCTTTCTAAAGCTGTGGAATAAAGTGTGATTGTAAAATGTAAAAAATATTGTTTGAATCTCAACGGCAAATATATCGAATTTATTCAACGACTCGTCATTTCTGATAGAAATAATTCCGCGATTTTTTTGGAGGGAATCAGATGTAAGTAAGATGGCGATGAGTGTCTAGCGTATGCATCATCATAACTTTTGTGAACGGCATCGTGCATCTTTAACTTTTGTGTGTTGAGTGATTGCCGGCATAATTAATCAATCTGATTGGCGTCGGTTACGTATTGAATTATCGAGACGGCATCGAGGTTTAAAGTTAAAATGTCAAAACCGGAGGAAAATGTTGACGCTCCAGAGGCGGGTGATAATTCAAACGGATCATCGGCCGAAACTACATCATCAAGGGGTGGTGATTTCGAAACAAAAATTGAAACCGATAGAAGCAAGAGGTTCGATTATCTGCTTAAACAAACTGAGATATTTTCACACTTTATGACAAACAACCAAAAAGACAAATCCGTAAGTCCGTTAAAAGTAAAAGCCGGACGGCCTAGAAAACAGCCCGAATTGCCAGTCAAAGGTGAAGTTAAGGCCGATATGAAGGGCGAGATAAAGCCAGAGCCAAAGGTAGAGCTTAAGGGTGATCCTAAAGGGGATCCAAAAGGTGATCCAAAAGGCGACACGTCGGCAGATCTAAGACACCGTAAAACCGAACAAGAAGAAGACGAGGAATTATTGGCTGAAAGTAACGTAAGCGTAGCGCCAACAACCCGCTTTGAATCATCACCTCATTACATTAAAAATGGGGAATTACGCGACTACCAAATACGGGGTTTAAACTGGATGATTTCCTTATACGAAAATGGTATCAATGGTATATTGGCGGACGAAATGGGTCTGGGAAAGACCCTGCAGACTATTTCGCTGCTGGGATACATGAAACATTTTCGCAGTATCCCAGGACCTCATATTGTCATTGTACCAAAATCTACATTAGCCAATTGGATGAACGAATTCAAGAAATGGTGTCCTTCTTTGAGAGCTGTGTGTCTTATCGGAGATGCAGAAACGAGAAATACATTTATTAGAGACGTTATGATGCCCGGGGAATGGGACGTGTGCGTAACTTCTTACGAAATGGTTATCAAGGAGAAATCAGTATTCAAAAAATTTAATTGGAGATATATGGTGATCGACGAAGCGCATAGAATAAAGAATGAGAAATCAAAGTTATCTGAAATATTGAGGGAGTTTAAAACAGCCAATAGACTTTTGCTGACTGGTACACCATTGCAGAATAATCTCCACGAGCTTTGGTCACTTTTGAATTTCTTGTTGCCTGATGTGTTCAATAGTTCCGATGATTTTGACTCTTGGTTTAACACAAACAGTTTTCTTGGCGATAATTCATTGGTCGAAAGACTTCACGCTGTTCTTAGACCGTTTCTTCTTAGGCGTCTTAAGGCAGAGGTAGAGAAAGGCCTTAAGCCTAAAAAGGAAATAAAAGTTTACATTGGATTGAGTAAAATGCAGAGAGAATGGTACACTAAAGTCTTGATGAAAGATATCGACATTGTAAACGGCGCTGGAAAAATCGAAAAAATGAGACTACAAAACATTCTAATGCAGCTGAGAAAGTGCTGCAATCATCCTTACCTATTCGACGGGGCTGAACCAGGTCCTCCTTACACAACGGATGAACATTTGGTATACAATTGTGGAAAGATGGTCATTCTGGATAAACTTCTGCCAAAATTAAAACAGCAGGATTCTAGAATCCTGATTTTCAGCCAGATGACTAGACAGCTTGATATTTTAGAGGACTATTGCCATTGGAGAAACTTTCAGTATTGTAGATTAGACGGTAACACCGCTCACGAAGATCGTCAGCGTCAAATCAATGAATACAACGCTCCAGGAAGCGAGAAGTTCATCTTTATGTTATCCACCAGAGCTGGAGGTCTCGGTATTAATTTAGCAACTGCTGACGTCGTGATAATATACGACTCTGATTGGAATCCCCAAATGGATTTGCAGGCCATGGATCGAGCCCATCGTATCGGACAGCAAAAACAAGTCCGAGTATTCAGATTCATAACTGAGAATACAGTAGAGGAAAAGATCGTCGAAAGAGCTGAGGTCAAGCTACGTTTAGACAAGCTTGTTATTCAACAAGGAAGATTAGTAGATGCAAAACAGACCGCTTTGAACAAGGATGAAATGTTGAACATGATAAGACACGGGGCTAACGAAGTATTTGCCTCCAAAGACAGCGCCATAACCGATGAAGACATCGACACGATCCTTCAGAAAGGAGAAGCTAAAACAGAGGAAATGAAACAGAAGCTAGAAAACCTCGGCGAATCATCGTTGAGAAATTTTACTGTCGACGCTCCAACCGATTCGGTCTATCAATTCGAGGGCGAAGACTACAGAGAGAAGCAGAAGATATTGGGAATAGGAAACTGGATCGAACCACCGAAACGAGAGAGAAAGGCAAACTATGCCGTCGACGCTTACTTCAGGGAAGCGCTGAGAGTCTCTGAGCCAAAGGCCCCGAAGGCACCAAGACCACCAAAACAGCCGATTGTACAAGACTTCCAATTCTTTCCACCGCGATTGTTCGAGCTATTAGATCAGGAGATTTACTACTTCAGGCAGACCGTTGGATATAAAGTACCGAAGAATCCTGAACTGGGATCTGATGCGGGTAGAATCCAGAAGGAAGAACAAAGGAAGATCGACGAAGCGCAGCCACTCACAGACGAGGAGTTGGCTGAGAAGGAAAAACTACTTACTCAGGGCTTTACGAATTGGACAAAGAGAGATTTCAACCAGTTTATAAAAGCCAATGAAAAATATGGGCGCGATGATATCGAGAATATCGCTAAAGACGTCGAAGGAAAATCACCTGAAGAAGTAATGGAGTATTCTGCAGTATTTTGGGAGCGATGTCACGAGCTTCAGGATATAGACAGAGTAATGGCGCAGATTGAGCGAGGAGAAGCTAAAATTCAGAGGCGAGCTGGTATCAAGAAGGCTCTTGATGCTAAAATGGCGAGATATAGAGCGCCGTTTCATCAGTTGAGAATAGCCTATGGAACTAACAAGGGGAAGAATTATACCGAGGAAGAGGACAGATTCTTAGTATGCATGCTGCACAAGCTTGGTTTTGACAAAGAGAATGTATACGAAG
Source organism: Tenthredo mesomela (assembly GCA_943736025.1). Classification (NCBI taxonomy): domain Eukaryota; kingdom Metazoa; phylum Arthropoda; class Insecta; order Hymenoptera; family Tenthredinidae; genus Tenthredo; species Tenthredo mesomela. The sequence continues at coordinate 9,395,377 of OX031016.1, read as the reverse complement.
AATTGAGAGCGACCGTAAGATCAGCTCCGCAATTTCGTTTCGATTGGTTTGTCAAGTCTAGAACAGCTCTTGAACTGCAGAGGAGATGTAACACGTTGATAACGTTGATAGAACGTGAGAATCTGGAATTAGAAGAAAGAGAAAGGCAAGAGAGAAGGAAGAAAGGCGGAAGTATTGGATCAAAACCAGCGTCTAAACGAAAGCAAGAGAATCTTCCAGCACCCCAAGACAAGCCTAGAAAGAAGAAGAAATAAATGAACTTGTTATCGTCGATATGATAGATACTCTTATTCCATATTAAATTATGATCATTCAAAAGCGTCACTTCTAAATTGAACCATGACTAAATACACGAATAACGATGATTTCCATCAATTATTAAGCAAGTTCTATTATCGATAGATGATAAATTCAGATGTTAGAATATTTTAGAGTTAACGTTACACACCACACGCAGCTTCCCATGTTAAAATCATTTTTTTTCCAATCACCAATCTGCTACTATTCAGGATTTAAAACAATTATTTTTCTAATCGCCTTATCGAAGCGAAGAGACTGGCATGAATGGTACAATTTAAGTATACTTTTTTATCTTGTAGGGAATGGATTGTTTGCCTGAATAAAAGTTATCGAATCGGCACATTTTCTGTGTCTTTTTTTTTTTTTTCCATAAATCTTCACATAACACTTAGTGGTATAATCGTCAATGTGCAGTCAAAGTAGATTCATAGTTATTTCTCATGTATCAACACGTAGGAAGATAGTAATTTATGAATAATTTAAAAGAAATGAAAAAAAATCGTGTCGTATTTTTCAAATTTGTGAAATGCAAAACTGGGAAGCAATTGACTTAAAATTAGTTTACGTGGTATGTTTTGGAATTTGGTTCAGGATTGATTATTATTGTATTTGTTTACTATCACGTTTATTGAATTTGAAAATCCTTATATCGAGGAGCAGAGAAAATAATAAACAAATATGAAATGAGATATATATCGTAATCTTTAATTTATATTATATACCGAGGGGTGAATCACGGGGGAGATTTGGTGTACAAAATGCAGGAGATATTTAGGAAATATTGAGAAATAAAGGGAGATAAAGGGAGATAAGTGCTGGGAGATGTTAGAAAATGACCGAAAATCTTGGAAAATCTTGAAAAATCATGAAAATTCAAAGAAATGTTATCAAAATGTAGGGGGAGATGTTGGGAGATGGGAGATGTGGTGTACGTGTTTCTGCCTCGTGATTTACCCCTCGTTATATACCTTAAATTATTTCACAATTAATAATATTTCTATTAATTATTATATAATAATAAATATCTTGCGTTAGAGATGCACGTCATTCGTACGTAGCGTAAAAACTTTTTAAAGACTATTTTTTTTTTTTTTCATTAATTAATTATCCTTGTATTCAACTCTTTTATCCAAATACAATGAAAATAAACATTCTGCATTATAAGCTGTAAAAAAAAAAAATAAAAAATCCTTGGCATACTCTCTCATAAAGTGACAAAAAAAAAATCAATCAGATTCTTTACGAAGAAGAACACATTTGTCATTAGCTGCGTGCAACCGATTTAAATTAGTAAGTGAGAGCAATTTTTTAAGCCTATAATTTATCACTTCTTAATTTTACATATTTTGTCATTATTGTTTAAAGTTCGATTTTTATTAAAAAGTGTTAAATTTCAATTAAACTTATTGAAAAAGCTGATCATTTCCAACAAGAAAAAATAAAAAAAAACCAAAACTTTTTCACCATTGATACAAGCATATTAGAGAGTATATTATGGTAATGATAATTTTATCCTAAATAGTAATTACACGGAAATCAATTAATATACTTTACATACTATGCATAGTATGTATGTATGAATAATTGTATTTATACATATGTATACGAGTCCCGGAATAAAAATTGATTTAGAAACATCAACTTTGTATAAGGGGCTCATAGCGTATGTATATACATATAGGATGCATACATTACGATTTCATATACATATATATGTATATATGTATTATATATATCTACATATATAAATATGTATGTATAATAGTTGTATGCTTTTGATAATTAGGTATGTAAATCTTATGACATTACAAGTTTATTTGATAATTTAATATAATAAAGACTGTCTCTTTAGCAGCATAAGATCTTTACATCATTCGCACAAATCTGAAACCTCTCACTCCTCTTTTTAAATTGTTTATTTACGGTTCTATAGGTAATAGAACAGTGTAGTAGTAGTAATAATTAAACCGATTACATAGTGCATTCACTTTCATCTCATCGCAATTCAAACTTATAATGAAATTATTTTCAAATTCACACCCATAATTTTTTTTAATTTTTTTTTTATGGCAAGGGCCGGCCCTTATCGCAACACATATCTAAAACATTGAAAGACATTGTGACAAGCCAATGTAACAAAATCTAAAAATAAAAGGTCTTTGAGATATTGTTGAACTTCTTTAGTTTCACAAACTTAACTTCAGGCTCTGATCAATGTATTGCTTGCCTGAACTGTTGAATGCGCTAAGTATTCCAACATAGTATAATACTATGATTATATTATGTATCTGCATACATATAGGTATATACGTTCAAGTTAGAATTTAGAATTGAATGAACAATTGATTTTTAGATTTTGTTGCACTTTATAGTACATCAAGTAACGAAAGAAATACATTTTACGATTTATAAACAATTTGATATAATTTTTTTTTTCTTTTTCTTTTTAAATATATCTGATTACAGAAGAAATAAAGATAATTAAAAATAAAGAAACGTGACAAGAATGAATACAATCGTAAATTTAGATTTCTCATTGGATTTCACTTGTTACTGTTTTTTTTTCTTCATCTTTTCTCTTAATACTTCTATACATTACGCCAAATTTCCTAGCGTTTAATATTATGTAATATTTAAATATTTTCAAGTGACCATCATATAATATTATGGATCTTTTATAATTTAAAATTCATTTAATAATTAATAATAACAATAGTAATACTGGTACAACGTGTACGGCATATGGTAAGCAGAAGAAACCTTTTGCTTCGACCTAACTATAATAGATGATACGTATTTTATTGCCTACCTAATGCCTACACCAAACACGAGGATCTGACAATTACTTCAATGTTTAAATATATAATGACACAAAAAACGTCAATTATACATCTAATTGAAAAATAAATCCGACAATAATCATCCGATAGAGGAAATAGAAAAAAAAAAAAGAAATTTTATATTACTAATTGAAAAAATGCAATTTTCAAATTATTATTATTATTATTTATCGTATATAGCTTCTTAAAATTATATATATCCAAAGTGTTTAATGAATAATCTAGTATTTATAAATAAGTAAAGAATCTTAATAAACAGGATCATTTTACCTGATAAAACTTGAAATAATCTTAACACGCAATGTTACAATCGTACAATGAGTAGCAAATGTAAATAATATATATGTTGTCACATTTTTTTTTTTTTTTTTTTTTTTTCTTTTCTTAGATAAGTTTTTTAAAATAGAGGATAAAAAATAAATTATAACTAAACCACGATTGAAAGATTAATTAAATAGCTCACTGAAACTCGATGAGATTGATCGACTAGAATACAACAAGAAAATTAATTTTAATTTTAATTTTAATTTTAATTTTAATTTTAAAAGAAACAACTTTTTAATGGATCATATTTTAAAACCTGTGTCATATTCTGCTGTTTGGATACAAGATGATTTTTAATAATTATCTGAAAAGTGAGTCTAACGAAATAATTATATTCGAGTATCCACTGAATATTAACAGGCGTGATCATGATATTGATTTTCGTTAGTATATGTATACCTGTACGGTGAAAAAGAATTATTGAACTATTAAATGGCATAAGAATCACTGGACACGCCTCTATATAGTGAGTATAAATCGATCCCTACCTCATACTTGTATAAATGAGATTTTAAAAAGGAGATTTTAGTTAATTGCAAATTTTAATACAAGTCTTATCGTCTAAGATAACTTATCATTGTCAGTGGTTGGAGCTACCAAGCCAACATCGTCTATATTTAAGAATAATCCTAGGTTTGATCTTACATCTTATATATAGTTAATAATAAACAATAAACAATAAACAATAGATTATAGGTAAATCTGGTTGTTACAGGTGTTGTTGTGCGCAAACGAAAGTAAAAAATACATAAGTAAAAAATAATAGTAGAGAAGAAGAAAATTAAAAAAATAATAGCTACTTTCCTAATTGAACACAAGCTTACTACGTGGATCTACGAACCTATTGCAGACGTGAATTTCACTCCCTTTCGCATTTATAATGTAGTAAGAAAAAAAAAAAATATATATATATATAACAGCAAGAATACTACGTATCGATAAGAATGGAAGCAGAGGTTCTTTAAAGTATTATTATATTGTTTGAATAATTGAAATGTAAAAATTTAATCTCAAACAATACTCTTCAGACCACTGGAGATTTAAATTGTAACGTCAATTTTATAAATAGAAGAAACGGAAGGATCATTGTTACTTTTAATGATTTACAATAATTCATCGATGTAACTTTACATCTGTGTGATTGCCGATTAAGTGAAAAGAACCGTATTCACTCAGAATATTTTAAATAAGATTATCGATTTATTTCTGACTATTTAATATCTATTATTTGTTTAGATTATAGATACAAGAAAACTTCAACTTGTTGAAAAAATTTCTTTAGCTAATTTATATCGTTAAATGCAAACTGTATGTATTGCGCATTGAATATCATATCGTGCGTAATATGTATACTTTCATACCATATTGTATTAGTTTTTTTTTTTTTTTTTTAACAATTCGAGATTTTGACGTCAATGATGATTACAATATCCATTCATCGTTTTAATAATAGTGATAACAACATCAACAGAAGATGTTAAACACAACAAATCTTTCTGTTGTATAAAAAATCGTATTAAAAGTGTTTTAGGTTGATAGATACCGCAGTCAGAGATAATAACTCAAATATAATATAATAGTCTTAGTTTAGTTCACGCCTCTTATACAATTAATTAGCTTACAATGGCCAGAGAAAAAAGAAACAAAACTGGTTCAACACACAAATTTAGGCGAGAGACCTGTTATTATACAATAATCACAATTATTGTAATAGAGTTGAACGGTTCTTAGCCATTGTATGCAAATATTCTAAGAGTATAAGACGAGCTCGAGTGCTAAATAATAGATAAACTGTGCTGTTTATGATTTTGAAAATAAAAACTCAAACGAAGCGCATATTTTAGTAAGTTTGAAAATAATCTTTAACACATGCTTATCAGGATAATTGGATACGAAATTAAGCCGTACTACATCGACTATCATTTAGCACTGCTGTTTACACTCTTAGGCTCAGCTAAGACGGAATTTAATTCAAGTATAATTTAAAATCAGGTGCCTCCAAGGGGGTGGATCAGGTGGGGGAGGCAGGGGGGCTGGTTACGGACGACTGTGCCCCCTCTTTCTACCTCCCTCGTTCCCCTCGTCATCGTCTCCTCTTCGAACTTCCGTGTAACGTTCACCCTTTACACTTACTATCTTGTTGTCCAAATAGCGGACCATCTTTTTAGGCTCAGTTTTTGGTGCTACCGGACGATGTTCACGCGCAGCATTGTCACGATCTACGTAACTGTAGCGAGCAATTATTCGAGACTTTAGTTCTTCGTCGTTAACTCTTGCTTTATTTCGTACACTCGGCTAAAGATAATCAAAAACTGTGTTAATCAGGGTTGGGACAAATCGAGTATATTCACAATTCTGATACCAAATAGAAACCAAGAAAGGCTAGTAAACAGTTCTACATCCTTGTGCTTCCCAATCTTTTATTTAAAAATACCCACTGATTGTAAATTTCAAAGATATGATTGAGAAATGAAACTGAATTAATTCAAAGCTAGAGAAAGAAAAGAGTGGGTAATCATAGTCGAAATTTGAATAGAAGCAAAAATAGATTAAATTCGGTTATTATCTGTTATAATATTGATCCAGAAAATTATGAAACTTTAACTTACAGCGAGGAAAGTGAGATTTCCAACTAGACTTTGGCCAGCTTCTTGTCTGTGCAAAGCAAGTTGGGCTGCCTTTGCTATATCACCACCTGCTACGGCTAGACAATGTCGTGCTTCTGCAGGGCTAGCTCCTGGAAACATTTCCTGTAGAAGAGCTACTTGATGCCACGTTGATTCCTGCTATAACATAAACAGATTTTAATCTTTGTTCAATTTTAGAGTAAAATATATGAAAATTTATAGTCATAAAGTGATTTCTATACTGTGAAATACAATTCGTTCTTATACCATGTGTTTAGAAAACATCATTTCATTGAAAGGAAGACAAATTTTATACGATTTTTAACGATTTATGGCTATGCTACTCACTTCGGCAAAGTATTCGCCGCTAGAATCACTTCCCGCGTCACTTGTTTCAGACAAATGATGTACCCTGATCCTTTGGGCTTCGGGTGGTAAAAATGCAGTTAAACTAATATGACTCAATGGATCATGGGGCTGTGAATCTTCGCCCGGTTTGCTACCTTGTCTCAATTCACTTTCCATTTCTAAAAGCCATTTGGACACAGCCTCTTTATCAATTGTTGAAAATTCAGGAAGGCAGGCTGATACCATTTCGCACAATCCTTCAACGTCTAAATCTTCTTCTAAAGCATTTTCTTCAACCATACTAACAACATAGCTTAATACTATGTCATCTATCAGGCTGAAAGTATCATCACAGTCATCAGAAAATTATTATCAAACATTTTGAATTGACATAAGATTCATTCAACTGCTATTCAAAAATCGAATAAAAAGAATAAAATTTCAATCAAATCTTACAAAACTGCAATTGCATTTCAAGTTTGAACACTCTAATGAATGAATTGGTAATTCAAAGACAATTCCTTGATAAGCTGATTGATTAAAACTCTCTTACCTAGGCTTGTAGGTGAATTGTGTTAAATGAGAATAATGCATTTATTGTTTGTTTGAATCCTGTAGTGCGTTTAGAGATAGAAAAATTTGTGTATTCTCAATCTTGTTATGGTATAATTTATGATAATGTCATGTATGTAGTAGGAGGGTTGGTAGGAGTTTTAGAATGAAATAATATGTCTCTTACCTCAGTTGAGCAGTGGGTACTTGTTTTCTGACAAAACTGAAAAGCGACTTTTTAACAAGCTCTTCCTTTTCATCCATTGTTCGATTCATTCTATGATCATAAAATTAGTTTAAAATATAAATTTATTGGCACGGTTTTATACAGTGAGTGAATATTTTGTGGATAGGTTAAGTATGAGGTGAACTAAAATAACGAACAATTTTTAGAGATAATTTTTTATTGCGAATCGATGATTGTTCGAAAATTTTTTATCACGTTATCGAATTATTTTCATAATGTTTAGTTTGGCATAGTTGAAACAAGTAAAACGACAATAATGAATAAAAAAAAAAAAAAAAAAATGACAGCTCTACAAAGCACAGCATCGCCGGTATATTATTAACGAGTAATAATAATATAGTATATATGTTTAAATGTTATTTAAAAAAATGATGATATATTTATTTATACTAACCTGGTGTTGTTAGGTCAACGGAGATTTAAACGATTATCACTAAATAGCGATGTAAATTTCGTATACAAACAACGTTTTGCAATTTGACAGCTCCGTAGGAGGGGTGATGCGATACTAGCGCAATCTGACGGAATGGTATACGCAAGGCATCATGGGATGCGGGGCTCTTCAAATCCACAACCCCTTTGAGGCCACCCCTGAAAAACAGATCAATACCTTACAACATACTACTATACTGTGACTAGCAAACGGCAAACTGGGTTTGCTATACAGTTACAGACGATGAACTAAATAGATGGGAAATAGTACGATCTATTTATATTTACGAATAGCCTCACGTTATATAGATTAATATCTATGATATGTATATAGAAAATTACTTTTCATAATTCATACACGTATGCGTTACTATGTGGATGCGTATTATGCGCGCAATGTAATTATTATAGGAACGCGGAAGTAGGTCAGGTTTATGCGCTCGTTTTTTTTTTTTTGTTTTTTTTTTTGTTTTTTTTTAACACACATACACTTTCAGAGTTGAAAATATTATCGCGATTACGAAGACTGACTGACTGATTCGAAAGCGAATATAACTATAGCTTCGTGGTTTCGCTTCGATAATATAATAACAAAAACGCAAAAAAAAAAAAACAAAACATATTCAAAACTTTAATCGAATATATAATAATACGCAGATGGAGATTTTCTATTTTCGAAATCAATCACCATTAAATCGTAAAAGTTGAATCTAAGGAATGAGCGCGCATATTGTTATTAATACATTATGGAACATATTATACTATAATGATATTATATCGGCAAGTTCTTTCATAATATGACTTTTTTTTTTTTAAAAAGAATTCATAGGATGATTTTTCCTGGATATATTTAAGTTTATTATCGATGATTATCGAATCACTTTTACTATATTGATAATATACTATTTCAATAACTGTAAAACGAGAGGTTTTTTTTTTTTTTTTTTTTTGTAAAAAATTGAACCGATGGTAATTTATTAATGTAGTTGAATCATATAGAAAGGGTATAAACAAATACATGGTAGGTACATCGTAAAAAGGCGGGAAAATGTAAAGTTGACATAATGATAGTTTATTCATGAGATATTTCATTCCACATTTTTGTAAGGTATACAATAATTATGTATATAGGTAAATAGATTATATTAGTTACCTTTACACCAATCATCTATTACGATAAGAGCATTTCTGTGATAACTGACGTACCTATATATATATATATATATGATCAATTCATAACGTCTATATAAATACGTAGATATTAATAATACGTAATTATTAAACGTGTAGAACTTTTGGGTAACTCATTTGTTTACCGATTTTTGTATGTATTTTATACTCGAGGCGTGCATACATTAACTTAATTTTATATCTAGATCTAATATACACTATATGAACTAGTATGTTATCTTAATCTTAATAAGATATAAAACGTGGCAATATTACGGCCGTTTCATTTATATTTATATTTATATTTATATTCTATATATTTGGATTTCGCCCCCTCCCATTTATTTATAATGACTCAAATCTAGGTATAATTGTTACTTATCTTATTACATGACTAAATCTTATAAATGCATCGGTTACAAATAACCGAGATGATGATAATAATAATAAGTAAATGAATAAAAAGAAAAGAAAAAAAAAAAAAAAAAAAAAAAAAATGATAGACAAACATAAAAAAGAAAAATAATCTATAACAAATTTCGAATACTTTTTTGGTATTAGAATACGAATTTCCAGATTCGTAAACCTCACAAATATAGGCAATATTTAGGGCAATGAATTCACCGAATTTATACAACGTTTCGCTGCTTTTAAAATCGGTTTAATAAATTGCGTAGATCAAGTGTAAAAAAAAAAAAAAAAAAAAAAAAAAAACAAAGATATATTTACACACACTCGTTCGTCATGATCATATTTGGTAAATAAAAAAACTCAATCTACCGCATTGTTTCTAGTTAGCGATATCAACCCAGACTTGAGCGGTGAATCATGATCAAAATCGCTAAGTCAATGCAGTATGAGTTTAATTCTTGGTATTCAGCTCTGAAGGATTAAAAAAAAAGACTCAATTATGTCATGTTGTTTTCTTCCGAAAGTTTTTCCGCATATTCAATATCATTATCTTCGTCATCAATCTCATCGTCTTGATCTCTACTTCGTCGGGGTAGTTCATCTTTGTCGTTTAAATCTTCTCCGTCTTCTCCGTCCTCTCCATCTTCTCCGTCTTCACCATCGTCATCTCCGTCTTCCCCGTCACGATCTAAGTCATCGTTTTCACGATCATCTAAAATGTCTTGTTCCTGTTCCAAAAAGTCAGTCGGTACAAATTCCATTTGTTCTTCATTGTCGTTGAGATCAGGTGGACCTGGTATTTCACAGAAATTCAATTCCCTCTCAGCCCCATTCTGCTCTCGGTCACCGTCGCCGTCTTCTTCCGTCTGGAAGTCATCCATGTTCCCATAACGTGCGGGAGATGAATGGTTGTCCCTGTGCCCTTCAGGGAACATTTCGGTAGGGCTTAGAGGTATGTCTAAGGGTTCAAGTTTTACAGTAACAATCGGAGATGTAGGGCTCGCAGGACGTTGCAATCGAATTTTAGTGAACGGTTTGTTGTTTTCATTTGATTCTGAAGGGCCACGTTTAAGGCCACGTTTTGTCGCAATAGTTACGTTTGCTGTGCTGGGGGGATGGCTTTTTGTTTCTTTGGTATCTGCTGAGATCCGAGAAATAATTGGCTGTGATGTCGATGGCTTTGATTGAGGAATCAACATCGGTGGCTTAGGATTCTGTGGAAAAAGTTTTCAGTATTCGGTTATTAGTCTCAAACTTTTTTGGTGAATTATATAATTAAATAATAGAATTATGGCTCTAAATGAAACAGGAGAGAAAAACACTCTTTTGCTTCCAATTTAATATTGAATAGAAAATAACAGTTGGATAGCAAAGTTCCTTGATAACTTAAATCAATTCGAAGCAAGGAGACCCTCACTATTTCGGTAACTATTGGGATTCAAGAATTCAAACAGCTAAGAATTTAAATTACCTGTGATGATGGACTTGGGCCAGCCAATCCTTTGACTTGTAGTGCTTCGGCGGCGTTTAAGAGTTGTGGTAGCTTGTCATGAGCGACGTTTACTTCGCCTCTGTACATGAATCTGACTAGTGCCTCGACTTCCCAAAACTTGAGATCCTTCATGAGAATGATTGGATGTTGGCAAGGATTTTCGCGCAATAAATCAGCGAGGTAGTCACTACATGATGATAAAATCATCTTGTGACATTTGAGGGAACGACCTTCACAGGCTAAGGTCACATCGACGAATTGTTCAGAATCCAATAGTGAAGGAAAACTGTTTTGCATATTGCTGTGGTAACTATTCCATCGTAAGCAGACCTGTAACAAATTCAAATCAATGAAGCTGCAGCTATAATAATTCCCACCCATCAAAGGATTCAAATCGTGGATTAGAAAACTTCCAGTTTTCCCAAACTTGTAAAAAAAAAGTATAAATGATATTTAAATGATTATTTTCCCAAATTTCTAAAAGAGTGATCAAGGGTCATCTTTGCAATAAGTTGTTTAATTATTCATCACGGTTTCCGAATGCTTCTGATATTAACATAAATTGAGATCTTACCTCTGTTGGCTGTTGCGGTACTACGATTTGAGGAGTTGCAATGGGAGTTTGACGTGGTGCCATTTTTATGGTGGTTGGTGCTACGTGTTTCACCTTCAAGGGAATGGTTTTCAGGACCAAAGTCTTTGGTTGTTGCAGTTGCTGTTGTTGCTGTTGTTGTTGTTGTTGCTGCTGTTGCTGTTGTTGCTGATGTTGTTGCGAATGCTGCAGGGACTGTTGGGGAGGTGCAGGTGCAATGTTTCTCGGCCTTATAAGCGACTGTCCTATCCTGATAGCTTTGGTACCGGAACTAGTTTGTGATGGAGTAGGAAGTACTGGAACAAAAAGAGTACCATACATACCAGTGTCTGATTATTTGGAGAATAAATCGTCGGGTGTAAAAAAACTTTCTTCAAATCGGTCTATGGGGGGTTTTGATCCCAAGAAAATGAGACAGAGAGAATTTAAAAAAGGAAAAAAAAAAAAAAAGAAATTTTTTTTCTAAATATTCTTACTCTGTCTTCATTATTATTAATATTGCAAAGTAAAAAAATAAAATTTTTTACAGTATTTTTTTCTTATTTTCATAATCATTAATATTTCAATTGATTTTATGGACTAAAATCAAACAGCTGGAAGTAGTTTCATGTTTCTTATACCATCTTTGGTTTCGCTTACATAAGATCAGTATTTGTATATTATTTACTACACATATATATAATCACCTCACTTTGTGTACTATCAACAAAAAAATCAGTCGAAACTTATTATACGAAAAGTTGAAAGATAGATTAGTCATCTTGGACCAGAATATAAGAAAGAGTAAAAAGTACGACTATATGAAGTATCAAGCATGTGTGTATAAAAAAATAAAGAAATTATATTTGAACAGTTATTTAGGTTTAAAATGAAATTCTTATTCAAGTCGACTGAGCCAAGAGATCGATTAGAGTTTTCTTTGTTAGCAGAACTATTACAAGTTGACGGTAGATTCATCTTTTCTTCTACAACTAGATTTTCCGTTAATGCAGTACCCTGGTCCAAAGACGGCGGAAGATTTAACCAGACGGAGCTGATTTCGTCGCTGATCTCCTCCTTAATCCCCGGTGTATCTCCAATGTAGCTTTCCGCAGCAACTGTTGTTGACTTCCATTCATCATGTTGCTTTAGGGTGTTGATGTCGGCTCCGCTTTCTGCTAGCAACGTTGTTGAGGTTTTCCGGAAAGCATGGCCAGTGTAACGTTCAGAGTTTGGCAATTTTAGGAACTTAGCAATGATTTTTGGCATTAGGGCAAATTTCTTTTCGCCAATTGGCTGAATCGTGCATTTGCCTTTTTGGTAATTTATAAAAAATCTATCGTGAGGTATTCTCTCTGGTCTTAAATCGCGATATTGTTGATAACAATCGTAGAATTTTCCCTTGATTGCAAATTCTCGTTCTTGGCCAGTTTTTGTATCCGAAATACGCACGAGAAGTATCGGTTGTTTTTTTTCGGTGTCTTCAGACTCGTAGTAGGTTTTCAGATGGTTTGTTTCTACTTTTATTAACTCATCTTTTCGACAAGCACCAACAACACCGAATATCATAGCTACCTGTGAGAAGAAAAAAAAAAATATATATATATATATACAAGCAAATGGCATAAAAAAAAAAAAAAAAAAAAAAAAAAATAGATATCAGTTTACTTTGGTATATCTAATAAATAACAAATGAATAGATTTTTATACTTACTTTTGTTGCCAAATACGTAATATCTGGGGCTTCGTTCAAAAATTTTTCTACATTCTCTGAAGTAAGCGTTTTAGATTTTTGTGGTCTGTAACCGACTGAGTTTGTCTTTAAAAATTCTTTCAACTCATGGTACCCGCCAAGATCTACATTTTGCCGAATTTTTAGCATTTTAGATAATTTTGAATACTCGCTCCACAGAGATGACGGTTTCCATTTGTTGGCAAGCGCAGTAAAATATGCTAGGAGTACTCTTTGAGAGATTGAGTTAACACTATTTTCCTTTTGCCAGGTCAGGAATAGCTGGTAACTAAGCTCATATGTTGCCTTTGATTTCTTAGGCAATAAGTTGTCCACAGATCTGCTACTTTCTTCACACAGTTCTGATGGTATCGCCTCGTTATCACTCATTTTTTATTTGTAGATTGCGTTATGTTAATTCAATAGCCACCGTAAGTACGATCGAGGTACTGGATTGAGGTTATGAGCAAAACATATAGGTATACACTATACACACGTCGACTTCAGCTCGATATATCGGTATATAGATACTGCTCTTGCAGAAAACATCGTCCTCGACTATGACGCTGTGCCTAGTTCGAGTTGCGCAGAACACTGCCGTGCAAAGTCTTTATATGGCAGTTTTACTATGCGCAGTTCGGACTGCGCATCTCAAAGACTTTAAGGTACTATTTCATGCATGCGACTGTGACAATATTGTCGCGCGACAAAAACACACTGATTTGTTAAAAATTGGTGTACACCCATTTCCCGCCAATTTTTAACCAATCAACGTGGTTTTGTCGCGCGACAATAATTGTCGCAGTCGCATGCATGAAATAGCACCTTTATGCGTCAGTTTTTTAATTAGACGTACAAAGTGGCATTTGGCGGAACGAAAATAGCCACCATAAAGCGGCTTTTTCATACCTGTGCCGTAAAATAGTATATTATGGTGGCATGCCCGTAAACCAAGTGTTTTCCAGCGAGGATAATGATTTCAGTACGAGCTAAAGGCGAGCCGGAAACGAGTTCTGGAATCATTATTAGAGTAAAAAAACGGTTTACGGGCACGCCCCATGCCATATTTTTTTCGGCACAGGCATGAAAGGTCACTCTGACGCCAGTTGAGATTCGCACTTGATACGACGAAGAGCCAGGTTATAGCGCGTTCTGTCGCGCACTTCGAACTGAGCGTCAAAACTGCGGTATGAAGACTTTATATGTGAGCTTTGGAATGCGCACTTCGAACTGCGCTTCCAGACTGCCGTATAAAGACTTTGTAGGACAGTTTTGAAATTAGCTGTATTAGCCTGCTCTTAAACTGCAACTTTCGTTGGTTGTTTTGCCAGTCGAGAGAGGCTGATTTCAGGCTAATGCCGTGAAATGCTGTCGCGCTTGCGCAAATCGCGAATTTAATGAATCAGCGGTGTGAATTGGTGTTTTGCACTCCCTTGGGATATAATGAGTAGTCTATATGCTTGTTCGTCTTAGCTTACACTTTATACACTTTTCCTACACTTTTTACACTCGTCCAATATGAGGTGTAAATTTCTAGTGAAAAGCTAAGATGTAGCTAAGACGAACAAACCTAATTACATCCCTCAGGATTGTAATGAGAAATTACTGCCCTGTTGCAAATTTCAGACTATTCAATTATTATTCAAATTGACAGTTGAAGTTCCAGAGCAGATGTTATGAAAAAACATATAATGTGCGATGTGGGATGAAACATGAATGCAGGCCAGGGTGAAGTTAACTGCTCGAGCCGAAGGCAAGGGCTGGCATCACACGAGTTGAGAATCATCTTTCGCACGTGTATCAGACTTTGTTTTTCAACACAACGCGCGTCAAGTTAAATTTTAGGTGCGCAAAACTGAACTTTACGCACAGCGTGTTGAAATATACTAATTCCATGCATGTGCCGAAAAAAACATGGAAAGGCGCGCTCGTAAACCGTTTTTATTTCGAATAATGATTTCAGAACTCGCTTCCGGCTCGCCTTTAGCTCGTACTGAAATCATTATTCCCGCCGAAAAACACTTGGTTTACAGGCATGCCACATAATATAGTACTACTATTAGATCCTTGCTTTAGATTTCGTTGAAATATAAATCATCAGCAAAGTATTACGGGAATAAAATCTACCGCCATGCACCGGATGCGATAAAATACTTCAATAAATCCCAATTCCAGGTTTTCAATTAAATCCTCTCAGACTTTTCGCGGTTTTTCAGAGTCTGTAACAGCCTCGATGTATACAATTGAAATATGCCTTTGATATTGCGGTTTTTTTGTTCTTATTTCGAATGCAGTCCGACTATTCGCGGTTCATACAAGAGAACAATAGATAAAAAAAAACAAAAAAAAACCAATGAAAACCATCATCTGCGTTTTCTCCATTAGTTAACGGAGTTCGGAATATCCGATGAAATTGCTCTTCGACACGAACGTGCCTTCTGGCTAAGTGAACTAACGCAAACCCGATTAGATCTTCATTGAATTTCGCATGAGCGAATATCAAGAAATCGATTCAACATTGAAAATAAAGCCCGCCTCAGTACCTACCTATATATACACGTAACAAAGTTAGTCCAGAAGCAAAAAGTTGGAAAGATAAAAAAGAGAAAAAAAATGGAACTCTTTCTTCCGCCAAATTGTATCACAATGGCTTCCATCGCATAGTAGAAAAAAAGAAAGAAAAAAAAAAAAAACCGTTATTGAATAGGTTCTTACAAGTTCGGAGGTGAGGTTGCAGAAGGCCTTCCCAATCTCTCGGCGTCAATATCTGATCGTTGGCGCTGATATTTGAATCAGTTCCTGAAATCTCGTTTTTCGCATATCCTGAATTCAGGTTTTCCCGTATAGGAGCGAAGTGGTTTTCCAGGGTAGAATCCTTGTTCAAAAGTATGTCTAGCACCGCTCTCGACGTCGGTGTTCTACCCGGTTTGCTAGTGTGTCTGGCTTCCCACTTTAGATAAGTCCATTTTTTTCTACAGTCCGATTCGCTCCTCTCTACACCGTCAGCGGCTGACACAGCTTTAGCAACAGATTGCCAGGCTTGTAGCCACCCACGTCCGTTGGCAACGCTCATTAATATAGCGTCCCGATATTGTCGCACCATTGCGAGTAGAGTTTCTACTTCACGGGTGGAAAAATTCACTTTTCGCTGTTTAACGCTAGTCGGAAATTTTTGCCCGGAAGATTTCAAGCTCGGATAAGGTGGTGGTGGATGCATAATGTTCATCGGTAGTCCTCCGTTCAATCCTCCAGGGCCAAGGTCGCCACCCCGAAGTAAAGACAACGCGAACAAGCTGCGCAATTTTTTATACGACCATCCCGCTTTTTTAATAGCGGACTTTATATTTTAGGAGAAGATATTTTTTTACCGGTTTGTGGTTGTATTCCGTTATAAATTATTATCAATGCTTCGCATTTTTATATCCTCCCGGTTTTTTTTTTTATAACTATATGGAACCCGCGTAATGGAATGGAATTTTTATGAAATATATTCCGCGCTTCGTTTATAACGGTAGTATAAGGTATGCCTGTACATGTATATATATATATATATATAAGTATAGATACGATTTTCACGACTGAACCCGTTTAAAATTTCAATTTCATTTAAATTTCAAATTACTTTGATATCACGAGTTTCTCCTGTACTATAGGAATGGGTACCCATAACGCGCTGAATTAAAATTATGGATTTATGTACTCGTATTATAAAATCTCGTAAAAAAAAAAATAAAAATAAAAAAATTAAGTACATACATACATAAGTAAAGTTAGTCTTTCGAACATTTTTTCGTTATTGAAATTAAATCGGAGATTGAAATGCAATTTGCTTCAATTTTGTAATTTGAAGGAATTACGAGCTAGAATCTTAATTCCAAACTTTGTATAGCATACTTTCCCGATATTATTGATACAAAAAAAAAATCGTACCTAATTGTTTCGAAAATATTGATAGCGCATAAAAATAAAGCGAATTTTGTTTGCTTCCGCTAATGAGCTTAATATCCAGCAACAGTTATTTACACAGACGTGCATATTATAACACCTGCGTAGATTCAGTGTTTCATATAGGATTATCTCAATGATTTTTTTTTTTTTTTTCCTTTTTTTTTTTCTTTAATCTCGATTAAACGCGTTGGAATACAGCCACTAACCAACTCCTCACAATGATACCTCTCCATAATGTCGACGTAAGCTGCAGTAGCGCACACGTTTAGTTGAGGAATAGAATATAGAAAAAGAATGAAATAAAGAAATAAAGAAAGACGTAAAGAAAAAAACGAAAGAAAAACTAAACTAAAACAAAAGAGAACACTTCAGACACAGCACCGCATCACTTCACCTGTGTTTCATCTATATCATGTAGTTCTGTAAATTGTATGTGTTTTTGTTATTTCCGCAAAAAAAAAAAAAAAAATTCATCAGAGTCGCATATCCGCGCTCGTCGAACTCGCGAGTCGTACTACTACTTGGCAGTTGGTGTTCCTCTTTTCAAGTGCAGTGCGAGGGCAGCAACGAAAACCCAGAGAAAAGGACTGGGGGTTGCTGCACTGCGCACGTCCGATTCCACCCCCGCCTTTCGAGTTGCTTTTGCGTTACCGAAAACGCTGGGAAACTTGCGGCAGCATACATTATTTTTATTTTTTATTTTTTCTATATTATAATCTGCCTTTCTCTCTTTCCCCCTTTATTATTATAAAATAAAACTTGATTGATTTTTATTTATTTTTTGAATAACTATATAATATCTGAGTTACATATGAGTATATGTAATTTATAAATATCTGGCCGATAACTTGTGGAGTAGGTACTCATTCATCTGAATAAAAATGATGAAATATCGGGACGGCGAATATGAGGAGTGATATCATCACATTTTTGGATATTAAAACTGTTTTGGGTAATATATAAATATGTATAACGTACATGAAGGCAGTCAGATGGACTACAGTTTAAGTTTAGTATACGACTGGGTAACAATCAGTATGTGATCGTCCGTTTCCTGTTGATCCGGAAATATAGTTATCAGACGATATTTATACAGCGAACTAGCTGTGACTGTGACTGTACTATGAGAATAATCTCTGGTGTGTAGATATTATACATTTATGTTAAAGTTACTTTTTTATAATACATACATTATTGTAAAAACTGAAAAATAACTTTTTTAATTTCAACTAACAACGCTATATCTAGGTATACAAAGCTGCAAGCTTTTGCTTCCTTTGTTGAACGCATATATAGGAGGGGTGGTTTTTAATTTTTACCAAAGTAGATGAGAATTCATCGACCCTTAGCTTGCGGGGCGGTAAAATATAAAAGTAAAGAATTAGGGTGGCGGCTGCAGGAATCGGGGCCTTCGACCAACCCCTACTTTTTTTTTTTTTTTTTTTCTATATCCAGGAGGTGAAACGGCTCCAGGAGCTCGCCTTTGTCAATATTTTTAGCCGTTCGCCCAATGCCGTATACGGGATGATGGCTAGCGCATATTCATAAAGGCGATGTATACCTAAACGAGTAATTTCAAGCGAAGGCACCGCCCTTCGGTTCGTTGGTAATAATTAAATTTTCCAAACTTCCCCTCGGCCGCGTGTGCGGTACTGCGGAGACGCCGGGTGAGTGCTGGAGGGGCAGATGCGCGACGCCCCCCCCACTAACGTCGCTAATTTATACATTTTTTAAATTATTGATTAAAAGACGCGAAAACCCTACCCCCGGCTCACCAATCTCCCCCACTTCGCCTCCGCCATGTTTGACGTCTGTTGTCTGGGTTCCCCGAGTACCATTCTTTTGATGCGGTTTGAAAAATTTCATTCTTCACTCACGCGGCTATAGCCAGAAATCGATTGATTATATCGGCATGAGAGTCGACTGAGTGGAATTATCACATCCCCAGCACTAATTTTCATTATTCCGTACATTGAACTTCTTTCCGATTCATATAAATGAAAAAAAAAAATAAAAAAAAAAGAAACAAGGTCTTCAAAAAAATTCAAAAAGCTTCCTGAAGTTTAGTTATTTTCTACTATCTATGTTCGTATAGTTTCCATTAATAATCATAGAATTCTATGTGAAGAGGGTTCAGTGTATGTTCGTTCCTCAATTTTCATATTTATAGAAATAAATTCAATCTATATTCAGGTATTCAAGAAGAAGAAGAAGAAGAAGAAGAAGAAGAAAAAAGAGAAAGTATTCAGGTTACAGAATATAGATGCGAGCTACGCGCCTTTAAGTAGAAACGATGCAGTTAAGGTCAGACTGAAATTCAAGCAACGCGCCACGACAGAACAGTGCGATACAATTCACGATATACCTACGTCAGGCATGATTCGTAAAATATGAATTGGAACAAATTGTACCACAGAAACGATCGATCGAAGAATAATAATTTTCGAGCTTCGAGAAATGAACCTTACATAAATCGTATGCGTCACATGATTTTGAGAGGCCTATGGGTGTGGCTAAGGGATACGTGCAGGGATCGGATTTTCCAATCGTATAAAGGATTCTCAAAAGTCTCATTGACCTGAAGAATTGCTTCAAAGAGGAAGAGCATATAAGCAAACGGAGAAACATGATAACAATTTAAGAAATGCAAAACGCGCATTATCACATTGTGGAACAATTGCATGGAGATGTCTTATCCACACACGTATGGTTCAAAAACCCTTTTGATTTGCGGGCAGGAAACTGGAAAATTAAAATCCGATTGTGAATCATAAAATATTGACGCGCCGTAGAAATATGCGCAGGGGAAGAGATGAGGCTTGGTGGTACCAGGGCGAGGAGAGATAAAGGGAGAGGAGGAAGGAAAGGATCGAAGGGTGGACAGAGCAGGAAGGGGAAGAGGCTGTGAGCTCCTTCTTCGTCGCTTTATTCGAAAACTAAAAATTCCATAGACTTATATAACGGCCAAGACTTTTTATTTTCAACATCCCTGATTCTGAGTGACGAACTGTGCCTAACGCAACGTGACGCAATGTCGAAAGAATTCTTGGAAGAAAAAGAAAAAAAAAAAAAAAAAAAAAAACGAAAGTATAATAATTGTGGGAAAGATATTTAGGATTTTTGTTTAGATTGGGCTCGATTCCAAAAAAATATGTTCACGTCAATTTGTAATATACAAAGTAATAGATGCGTAGAAAAAAGGACTGAAAACTGTGAGCCGGGTCTCTCCCGCTCGCTGGGTCCACCCAAGTCGAAATTTCGCGCCTATTTTAATACTCGTAGCATCCAACCCTATTTTGAACCTCCGGGTCCCGTAAAGTTGAAATTTAGCGCCTACTTCAATACTCATAGCTTCCAGGTAAACCTCTCCGTACCCTGTCCGTCCTCAAGCTACTACTTTGAACCTGCAAGTCCTCTGGAATCCCAATTCAGCTCCTGCTTCAATACTCGTAGCGTCCAGACCAGTGTTGTAAAAGGTATATTAGGGTGATTTTTTTTTTCTTTTCTCCCCGCCTGAAATTTTGTTGGAAATGCCGAAAAAGAAATTCCCTCCAAATATAAGCCCTTAATATTAATGTTAAGTACTCGCCCAAAACGTGAGAAGACTTCCCATTTAAATAACATGTAAATTTAGATTATTTTTTTTTCAAATTCCTATAACTCAGCGGCATTTTGTGTTATCATATCGCCCAAACTCGGAAATTACTCAGGATTAGGCGCTTTGAAAAATTGCCCATTATATAAAAAATAAAAAAAATAAAATAACAACAAAAAAAAACAAGAAATTATTTTTCAAAATTTGACTTCAGTGACCTGTACTACCTCACCGGTGTGAGTTACAGTTAAGTCGCCAGGGGCACTTTTGTAGAGCGTCTAATCCTGAGTAATTTCCGAGTTTGGGCGATATGATAACACAAAATGCCGCTGAGTTATAGGTATTTGAAAAAAAATAATCTAAATTTACATGTTATTTAAATGGGAAATCTCCTCACGTTCTGGGCGAGTACTTAACATTAATATTAAGGGCTTATATGTGGAGGGAATTTCTTTTTTGGTATTTCCATCAAAATTTCAGGCCGGGAGCAAAGAAAAAAAAAAAATAGTCCCCAAAAAAAAAAAAAAAAAAATCACCCTAAGGTATTATATACTTTGTATTCGGTAGCTAGGTACAGGTAGATGCGCAGGTACTTGCCGAAATAAGTACCTAGGTACAGGTACAGGTACAGGTATAGCTATTCTCATACTTGTAATTATTCTATAGGTACATGTTGAAAAATTGTGATGATTACTAAAAAAATCATCAAAAAGTAATCTAAATACAGTACCTATCGAAAGACCACCTTGGCTCGTTATTTACACAATTTTCATTGCAAATTAAGTCTACTACAAAATGTTGTAAGCTATGATTTACTTGTTGTGATTAAAAAATTAGTGTGAGCACTAGGGTGGTCCTTATTTCGGGTGTTTTCGAAATTTTCTGCGGACAAGGCAGAAAAAGTTTACAAATAAATAAATAAAAAAAGTACGCAAAAGTTGAAGTCTGTAGGTCAACTCAAAGTAGGTACTGCCCACAAGGCAGTGAAAATTCCTATTTAATTTACATATTCGGGATCAATGCATTACTTTTTTTTCTTTTCTCTGCCTTAATAGTGCTTCGAAAAATCTGAAAATTGGCATACGTCTACCCTATAGTCATTAGGTATTCCATAAAAAGTCGGGCGATTTTCAGCGATAAAAGTTCGGAAGTTCCAGAACGTCAAACTTGTGTTTCGAAATCGAAAATCACCATTTTTACGTTCAGGAATTTCGAAACTTTTATCGCTGAAAATCGCCCAATTTTTTTTATGGAATACCTGTGATTATAGGGTAGACGTATGCCAAATCTCAGATTTCTCGAAGCACTATTAAGGCAGAGGAAAAAAAGAAGAATGCATTGAACCCGAGTTCCTATATGTAAATTATATTCGGAAAATTCACTGCCTTGTGGGCATAGTACTTTGGGTTGACCCATAGATTTCAACTTTTGAGTACTTTTTTTTTTTTTTGAATTTATTTGCAAACTTTTTGCGCCGGGTCCGCAGAAAATTTCAAAAACACCCCAAATAAGGACCACCCTAGTGAGCACGTACCGAGCTGGCTTCAAATATTGCTTTATTGGATAACTTTTGGAATATATTCTATATTTTCTGCATTACGTCGCTATCGTGACGCAATCAAAGGGTGTGGAGGGTTTCGCGAGATCCTCATTTGGCCCTGTTATGCTGCGTTTTGTGCAATATCTACGAATTTGAGGTGCTAACGAGGATATCAATTCCCATACCAAATAAACTTCCTATACCCTAAATAACCTCCCAATGGTAGGAGTTGGAGGTTCAAAGCAAGGGTTAAAAAAAAAAAACGAAGGTACGATAATTCTGGAAAGATATTTAGAATTTTTGTATAAATTGGGCTCGATTCCAAAATAATATGTTCACATCAATTTGTGAATTTCAATACACAAAGTAATAAATGCGTAGAAAAGTAAACTGAAAGCTGTAAGCCGGGTCTCTCCCGCTCGCTGGGTCCATCCAGGTCCAGCTGTGACGTTACGTCAAATGAATACGAAGTGTCGTCAAGTTCTCGTTAGTCAGACAGTTGGCATGAATTAAAAAAGACTTGCCTTATCCGGCCAGTAAAGACCTGCCTCATTTATAACAGCAGCTGTTTCAGCGGCAGTCATTGCAGATCCACAGATCGTTTCTCGAGGGTATTGAAAGAGAATCTTATAAGTCTTACTTATATAGTCAAGTCTAGCGAAATATAGGTATAGGTTGATGTGTGCGAAAATAAACTACAAGGTTCCACCAATTTTTTTTCCATGGTCTTTCCTAGTTTCAAAATATAAAACCAGCCGGTGCACTATCTTCTTTCGAAATGAATAATTATCGGTTGGTTTGGTACTTTTCATGCACAAAAAATGTCTCCTAAAATTGTCATCTTTCAGGCCAAAGGATGTACTATCACTGTTCAAAGTGATTGTGAATTTACAAATATTTATTATATACAAAAGGTTTGCAAAATTACAAATGCGGCGTAGCAAAGTGAATTGCTAAGTTTTTTTTCGATAAATTTTCAAATAAATTCTTGATTTTTACTGAAATTTTGTAGGAAAAATACAAAATTGTATTTAAATTCATTACTATACATTGTTTTTGAATTCATTAAATTGTTTGGTAAATTTCAAGTAGTATTTGAAAATTAATTTTACAGGAAATATATTGTGAATTCACTACACATGCATGCGAATAAAACTTCCAATACTTCCAAATTGTGTTGGGAATTTAATTCGCATACCTATACATGAGTAGTGAATTCACAATATATTTCCTGTAAAATTAATTTACAAATACTTCAAATTTACCAACAATTTAGTGAATTCAAACACAATTTTGTGTTTTTCATATAAAAGTTCAGTCAAAATCAAGAATTTATTTCGAAATTTATAGAAAAAAAACTTACACGGAGAAAAAAATATCGCGCTCATCACGAAACTTCAAATCTCTGTTACCACAATCCTATTGTATAGCGATTGTCAGCTAACGAATCCTTACTATAGCTAAACGTACAGTGTTAGGAGCTATACGGATCGTAGTAAGCGCTATACGGATCGTGATAATCGCGATCCACCGCTCGCAGCGCCATCTCTTTCGGCTTGGATCGTGATATTCACCATCCGTTTCGTGATGAGCGCGATATTTTTTTCTCCGTGTAGCAATTCAATTTGCTGTGTCACATTTGTAATTTTGCAAGCCTTTTGTAGTATAATAAATGTTCGTAAATTCACAATTACTTTTATAACAGTGTATAGGCTGTTATTTCTGAATTGCTTGACGGAAATTCAGATCGAAATTTCAGAAGTTGTCAAATTCACGAAGTGCTGTAAATTTTGAAAGATAATTGACTGAATTATTGATTTCATTCAAGTCACCTATCCTAATCACTGTAGAAATATTACACCGATTTTTGTTCCAGCGATCGGTGATGTATAAATAATGAGATAGCGCTATGTGATATATCGATATTCGATATTCATTGAATTGAAGAAAAAATTACTTTTCCTGCATCACAAATAAAGCTATTGCCTCGTCCACAAACATGAAAGCTATAATTACGAAGTTGACACATGTATTTTAATTATTACCTCATAGTTTCCGCAGTACTGACAAGATATCTATCCTCAACACGAACTTTAAAATATATAGAAATATCAATATAGCTGTGTTTCAGTTGAAAACATAAACAATATAATTCGAGTATACTTGTAATCGGCAGTAATTAACTATAGGAAAAGCATTTTTTTTCGATTTTAACAAAGATCAATGTATCAAGTCACGCCATTCTCGAATTATCCAAAAACTCCTAAAAGGTTTGAATGTCTTTGACGATAATACCAAAAGAGCTGTATCGGTTGCGAGTAGTTATAATTATGATTCAGAAAGCTAATACCAATATTTGTGAATCTACATTTGTTATACGTCTACAATACAACAGTGAGTGCACTCTGCTGAACTACACGGAAAGAAATTTTTCGCGTATATCACTATGCCAGTATGGGCGTGAAGGCCATGCTGTATGGTATCGACGATTTTCATTCATTTTAATAGTTCGGTCAACAGACTTTTATTCAGAACTTTTTTGTATATTCACCAAAAATGATGGGCAAGGTGTCATTTGGTTCGGAAAGGTATTTAGAAACTTTTTGAAAGGGTCCCAAAAAGGGCCGAAAAAAATTGCAAAAGTTATAAACAATTTATTAAAAAAAAAGAGGGGGAGTTCGGTTTTTTGCGAATATCTCAAAAACCATTTGAGATATTCAAAATCGCAAAAAAGATCCTAAAAGAGCAGAAAATTTCCTACAAAAAAGCTCTACCTCCCCAAACTCTACAACCAATATTTATAATTTTAATTGTGCGGTGAAAAAAGGACTAAGAATAGGTTAGGCGGCGGCCGCGCGCGTGATTTCAGTCCTTTTTTCACCGCACAATTAAAATTATAAATATTGGTTGTAGAATTTGGGGAGGTAGAGCTTTTTTGTAGGAAATTTTCTGCTCTTTTAGGATCTTTTTTGCGATTTTGAATATCTCAAATGGTTTTTGAGATATTCGCAAAAAACCGAACACCCCCTCTTTTTTTTTTTAATAAATTGTTTATAACTTTTGCAATTTTTTTCGGCCCTTTTTGGGACCCTTTCCAAAAGTTTCTAAATGCCTTTCCGAACCAAATGACACCTTGCCCATCATTTTTGGTGAATATACAAAAAAGTTCTGAATAAAAGTCTGTTGACCGAACTATAAAAATGAATGAAAATCGTCGATACCATACAGCATGGCCTTCACGCCCATACTGGCATAGTGATATACGCGAAAAATTTCTTTCCGTGTATGTAGTAGATGTGCGATACGCGAAGACATATTCGATTGCATGTTCTTATTGTATCGTGCTGTATAATAGGAATAGATGATCAATTGGAAGTACAGAAGAGAAAGGTAGGAGAAAACACATAGAAATCGGTTGTTTTAGTTAAAATTATTTAAGGATTGTAATTGTGATTACCATGATACCGTCTCCCGATTAATCTGCCTCCATGATGGACACGTAAATGTCGATGCAAATTAGTGGTACCACATTGCCTGGGATTGGCTCCCCCTCTTACGACAACGGCACCACATATACGGCACTGTGCTCTGAGGGGGTCGTTTATGCATAGATCAAAGTGAGCCCAAACAGCACTTGGATTAGCCATTGCTCTTAGACTTCGCGCGTGTGATCTGACTCTGCTGCTCGAGTGTGATCCTGATGAGAAGGATGGTGTTACGTCGATAAGACAGTCGTCCTCGTCTTCCGGTTCCTGTTTCATGATGCTCACCACTCTCTTGTGCAAAATCTTACGTGGCCCCGAAATCTTGACGCTTTTTAGTTCCAACTCGATGTAAAATTAATTAGGGTATCGATTCTTTTTATCGATAATGAAAATAAATTGAGGTTTTCACTCCTCGTCCAATATTAGAATATATACAAAAATGTCCACAATACGGTTTTCAGACTGCAATGATTAGGATAAATCAAAATATTATGAATCTGTACTGAACTATGAACATTGTATACGCGTCTTGTTACAGGTCTGTTCGTATACTAAGTTTTAGAAACCGTATACTAAATCGGGGGGGGGGGGGGGGGGGGGGGGGGGGGGGTATAAGGGGTTCCCAAAGAGCAGCGGGACGTCCACCCTATTGTTCCTGTTCCCCCAGGTTATTCCAGGACAGGTCGTAACCTCGTAGGACAAGTTTATACCCTTGTATAGCTGTGGGCCGTTTGGTGCGTGTGCAATAAGTAGCGTAATTTCACAGACGTAAAATGTCACCGTTATATGAATAACGTTATGTTTGTCTTCATTCCGGAGAAAAAGAAGAAAAAAAAAAAAAAAAAAAAGAAGCATGCAAAATTGAAGCCGGCTTTGGATAAGCCGATGAAAAACGAACAGCTTTATCATTGCAACGAGGCATATTACGAGTAGTAGGTATTGGAGTAGCTTAAGGCGCACGTAAAAGTATATTGATTGAAGATTTAATGTCGAACGTCGTTGCTCGAATTCAAAATTTGGGTTATTATATGCACAATCAAATTTTTTGTTCAGTCAACCAAAAATTTTGTTGGAATAGCCAAAATTTTGGTTGTTCCAACAAAATTTGGTTTTCCCAACAAAATTTTGGCTATCCGAACGAAATTTTTGGTTGACTGAACAAAAAATTTGATTGACTGAACAAAAAAAAATGTGATTGTGCATATAATAACCAAATTTTGGTTGTGTCAACAAGACCTTTTTCTGAGTGTGTTGATGTAAAGCACGTGGTATAGAAAAGCTTGGGATATTGATTCGGAATTTAGGAATTTTATTTTCGGTCTTTGGTCTTGGTTTAAAGCCGAGCATTCGCGTGATTTCGTCCAGATCTGAGAGGTTGACTATTTATTTATAATTTAAATGTATTTTCACACGTTATAGGTAGTACAATAATTCACGATTAGTCTTTATAGTAAAAAACGAAAGTTCTGTACAAATTTATGAAATGTACCTATAGTTGTATCGCGACGAGAAATTTATCTGCGCCAATATAAATTTCAACAGATTTAAATACTAACAAGTGGTCGTTACATGCGAGTGAAATGATTAGCTGCTACTCTCTCTCTAACTTTATATTATGAAGTTAGAGAGAATAGTCTGTGCAATATGCGGTGCGGGAACGAGTGTGCTGCAGCGGTGCCGCGAGTTCAGTGTGGACTCCCCGATTATTTAAACGTAAAAGTATCTACTGGTGTTGCGTTAGAAACTACGGAGATCGGGTTGACGAGGGTAAATACCGCATTACGTCACCGACCGAGCAATACGTCGCCGTTGTTTTAGTGATTGTAATCATCGATTGTTGTGACGGCCATTGGTAATCTTAAGTTTTCAATTATTGTATATAAAAAAAAAATACAAAATAATAAAACTACAAGTGAATATATTACGATCAATAACCAAAGAAAACAAAAAAAAAAAAATAGTAGAAGATATTTGCGATAAGTTTTTAGAACGACAATAACAAGTCAAAGATTATAACATATACGAAATCGGCAACGCATTGGTTAGGTTAAAAAAAGTGTATTAACGATATATTGATATAATGTATGTTTGCATAAAAGTACTGCAATCGGTACTCGACCGCAGTCACACGTAGAGAAATAAAAATCATTTATAAACGAGCGGGAGGGTTAATCAACGGCGATTAACAATTAATAATTAGATTGTTAAAAAGAATGTGAAGTTAATAGCTAAGCCGAGGACGGCGCCGAGCGACCCTCACCAAAATATTGCCTGTATTATTCTTAGATACAGGGTCTCTTTCTGTAACAGCACAACCATTCCTTGCAACGACGGTTCCGTCTATAAAAAGCAATCATTATCTTGCCCTGGGTTGATAATATATATATATATATATATATGTTATATATGAATACTATATATATACACATACATATATGTGCGACACATATATTTATATATATTTGTGTATTATGGGTATATATATATATATATATATATATATATATATATATATCTATAATATACAGGTATATTATACATATATACACGCATATATACATACGGGAAAACACACAAGCTCTAATATTTCGCGCAGTTCGAAGCTCCACTTTAACGTGCTTTAAAAGAAAACACTAACGGATATATCCACTCTGTCACTGAAAATGAAAGCTTGTCGATCGTTCATTGAAGTTTTTATTTGTTTATTTATTTATTTGTTTATTCATTTATTTATTTATTTTCATGTTGACAATAAACTGTGTAAATGTATTAGTTAGTAGTAGTATAGTAGGTATCGAAAGCACGTTCGCACTTCTAATAGTCACTCGATGATAATATTAAGTCAGTCACCATAATATCACTAAACGCGCGCAAATCGGACACTACTACTTACGATGGCCAAAATAATTTTCCCCATTCCAGTTTATAATCGGAAATAGAAGAATTTATTTTTGTCTGAGCTTTTTTTTCTTCTTTCTTTCTTTCTTTCTTTCTAATAACAGTTTTCGAGTATTGGAAATAAATGTAAGAACGATCTTGCTGACGAACTTAAAAAATTATTGTATAAGATCGTCCGGGTAAGAGCTTAGAAAATGGCCGATGTGCTTTGCACCGTGCTTCAGTGGTAACGATCCCCCCCGACCCAGGAATGACTAAAATCGAAATCGGTGGCCGAGGGGCGTCGGGACGCGCATGTGCGACGGCGCCGGTCGTCAACGCATTATCTGTATCATATGTGCGCTCTACTATCCGACCTGATTACGTTGTCCGAATCTTTGTGAAGCCATCGATTAACATATTACATTATAGGGTACATGGGTATAGATACGTATATACGCGCGTACACGTACTATGTAGTACGTAAGGGGGAAAGGAGAAGAGACTTACGAAAATAAACAGTCTGCTTCACGTATATACGGTACACGGTGTACATACACGCCTTATTCGTTATGAACAGATAAATTATTTCCCACGCGACACCACCGCGCTACTATGACGAAATTATATTTTTACGTGATAGTATAAGGAAATAGATCGTGACGTAATAAATTGTCGTGAAAACATTTACCCATACGTTAAATATGTGCCGAATTTTTTTTTTTTTTTTATTTGATTTCTTATTACCTGCAGCGCAATTGGGGTTGATCTGTTTCGCATACGTTATATTGAAATCTTATCGGTTTATGTACCTATAATGAATGAATATTTTATATCTAGGTATATTTCAAGTTTTGAGCGGTCCCAACATGGATTTTCCACAAAAATTTATCGGATAAAAGGGTCTTATTTTTTTTTTGTTACTCATTTTGTGATTTATTAACTTTTTTTTTTTTTTTATCGCACTTTACAGAATTATTTTGTTTATTAATTTTGAATCAATTTTAATAAGCGTACTTGATATTTATATAAGAAAGTATATCAACGTGATTGACGATCTTATTTTCATCGGTTATCATACATTAATATCATTATAAAGCAGTAAAACTCTTGAAAGCATGCGAAAGGCTTGGATATAGATTAGAAATTATTAAGAAGTTTGCAATAAGTCGTAAAATTGATATCACTATATTGGGATTTTAAACTACGGATTTGACATATCATTTTTACATATCGCAAAATTGCACATTAATTGAAAGCCAGATTTCAAATTTACGCTCGAAATTCAAATGTCTGGCTGGAACTAGTCCTGTGATACGCCAGACATTAATGTAAGTTGAGTTGCATACCGCACAGGCGCTAGGATTAGAACTCCCAGTTCAGCCGATAAAAAAACTACGTTAAACCTGTGTATGCGATATTTCACGAATTAAAATCCATTTCAAACATTCTGTACGAAAAGATGAGATGTAATTGTACACTGGAATTCGCTTAAATATCATGTAACGAAAGATTACGTCGAAGTATAAAGAGTGAAAAGCAAATAATAGGGAAGTAATTGTATTTATATTTGAAAAAAAATTACTTAAAGGGATTACTATCAGATAAATGAAGGGCCTTATTAACTTTTTGGTATTTATGTGCCATTGTTTATTCATTTACTCTAATAAAACGAAAAGTGAAAAATTATGCGTAAAGTACAGGTGTATCTGAAGAAAGTATAGTAATGGTGGGTAAAATGATAGGTAGTGCACACTTACACAAGATTTGCATTTCGTTAATGTTTTTTTTTTTTTTTTTTTTTTTTTAATACCATGCATTCAAAGTTGAAATCAAGTCGACGTTTTTAACGAGTCAACATTTCGAAAATAATTATTGTCAAATAAAAATTGGAAAGGATTTGTCTCTTAGATTTCATTCTAATCTCATAGTGAATCTTTTTTTTTCATATTATGGTAATAAGTACATCATAAAATATTTCCTTAATCAAAGTAGCAATATATTTCACATGTATATGTACACTTTCTAGAAAATTGTGAAAAATAAAAAAAGTGGATAAAAAAATAATCTATCACATATGAATCCACTTACCATTTTGAAGTAACGGTAAAAATGGCGGTTGATATTCTTCCGTGGTTTGCCAATCGGATGCAGGTGTAAATTCGCTGCTATTTCTGCTGGACGATCGAGTATCTCGCTTATTAGCTTCTTCATCTGAAATTAATAATAATTATCTATTAATAGATATCTTGAAATATTGGCTGAAAAAGTTATGAATACATTAGCAGTGGAACCTTGTTACGTAATTAATTATACGGTAGAATGAACTGCAATAAAATAATAGTGTGAAAAAAAAAAAGTACATAATTGCTCATTCATCACATTTTGTACAATAATTTGTGTCCTGTCAACGTTCCTTGTCATGTTAAATGATTTACCATTAAATTTACCTTTTGGCAGTATGGGCAACAACTGGTGTTGCCATTGTAGTGGGTTTTGGGCTGGCCAGTCAGCCCACGTCCTGAAATGACTGCGTTTTGAATTTCCCAACGTCGTATTTCGCGTCTTAGGCTCATCATCTGGAATTAAATAATACCTTAAATCATCTGAAATATGTTTACAGTGTTTATACTGCTTTTGGTTACGGTTTTGGGAATAAATGTAATCTCAAATTTAGAACCAGATAATCATGTCAATGTAACAAATGAAATTTGATTATCTGTTGCTCATGAGGCTGAATTTCTTATTATCCTAGTTGTAGTACATAAATTTACCATTAAGAACCGGTGGTTGACCAAGAGCGATATATCGTTTCCTTGCAAGTTGTGCAGCAGCAAAATCAGGACTATGATTATGTTGCATTCGTATTCTAGGTTTTTTGCAGTCTGCTGTAGTAATGAGACTGCCTCTGCAGTGTAAAGTTCTGCCCACACATCTCCATCTTATATTATTAGGCTGTTTTTTGTGCAGGGTATACATAAATCCTTTGTGAATTACCTTGGGACCACCTTTATTCGAAAGAACTACCTGAAATGGAAAAAAAAGAAGTATAGTGTTTACCACTATTAAAACAATTTCATTCTCCTTCATTCATTTACAATCTTCCTTGTAAAAATAATGATATAAATGTATACATCAACCTCAGAAACTAACGTATAATAATATATTACAGTTACCACCGAAAATATGAAAAATTTAATCCACAAAGTAGACTAAAAAGTCAATATATATTTCTGAAATGACATTAAGTACCTCGGCCACGTTGGAGTCATCTTCATTCAACAACCCCTCCATCTTAATCAGGGATGTCTCAGGCTTTTGTTCTTCTGTGTCGGAGTTTTCTCTGCTATTTGTTATTCGTCCAGGTCCTGGTAACATTTTTAATCTTGGTCCTAGATGAGGGAGAGATAATAAAGGGTGTTGGAAATTGTAACAATACATAATCACAGATTGAAGATACAAGAATGATTTTATATCTCTGAATGTTTTGGATGCGTAAATATATACCGACAGAGTAAAATTTATTTGAATAAATTTTCAAAATCAATATTTACATACTAAAAATGCTAAAAAATTCATCGTAAGATTGAGGGATTCAGAAGAAAAACAAATATCGGTTTCTCATTATGTCCTTGGTTATTACGTACAATAAGTACATTCTCATTAATAATAAGGATCATCGGAATGTCATTGCTTTGAGTGGTAGGAGAAAAATTTACGACTGTTTTATCATATTAAATTTATCATGCGATGAAATTAATGATTGAAATTCATTTGCTCTATCTAACTAATGAAAATTGAGACTAGGATGCGCTGAGTGTATTGACATCCTTCGCCAAATTATGCTTTTATAGGTATAGACTATAGGATCAAAATACACTCAGTACATGCCGATCGAAACTGCTATAACGACTAATAACGTCTTCGGTCCACGTAGGTTTGAAATATAGTTCACAGAGCTGAGATAGAGTGCAGCACCGTGTTGACGTTCGAAAGAGGCCTTGAAAGAACCCTTGTGGTACCAAAGCAACTACTTCTACCATAAACAGATTATTGTCGCTACAACCAAATATGTAAATATTATCGAGTTAATTTTTATTCTAAACGATAAACGTATGACAAGTTTTTCGAGGTCGTAAGACACAGTTACAAGTTAGGTTTGTGTGAAAAAAAAAAAAAAAAAAAAAAATAACTAACGTAAGTAATAGATTTATACAATTGAAAGAAATAACGATGACAGTTGTAAATAACGGTGACCTTATTATGAGAATAAAGAAATGAATACCTACATACAATTGTTTCTATACATTTATTTACCTTCAATTGTTATACGTACTTCGCAATCTTCCGGACTACAGATATAAAATTGCAGAAGGTAAAAAGGCACACTTTACCAGCTCTAGCTATAACGAACCTTGAACTGTATTGTGTGCGTGAACATTCGAAATCTATATGATATACGGATGAATGACGCGGCAGACTGTCAGGGTAATATTCAGCGTTTGAAATCCGTCAGTAAGAAAAAAAATAAAAATTGAAAATGGAACCTGGCAGATTGATAACGAAATGGCCAACTTATCTCGACCGACTGGAGGACTGTGACACAGAAATATGGCACCACTGCGCGGCGATCAATAAACGGCACCACGGCACTTGGTCCATAAAGGTCCGTTCATAACGAACGGAAATACTACAGATTCGAATTTCAAATGGCTCGTAAGATGAGACGGCCACGGATGTCTCTATATGCAATGTGTATGCGATACATACGCGAAATACATAACAAACTTGCGCGCCCATGAGCGTATAGATATGTTATACTTCAAAAACAAATAAAATGAGAATTTCGGTAACAGTTTGCATAATTTTGTTTGGATTAAAAAAACAGCCTCGCGACCATTTAGCACTTTTTTATTTGACTGCGCCGGTATATGGTGATCCAATATACAAGCAGTTTGAATAATATGAAAAGATCTCTGACAATGCGCGTAAATAACTGGGATCTGTAGAGCGAATATTGAAATGTAATTGTGGCCGCATTACGTTATTTCATGAATATATTTATAGAATAAATGTTAGTGAAGTTATGGTTCGACAAGTAGCAATTGATCTTGAAGCAGGATCAATATGATCAATATTATATTGGAGCGAAAAATATATAAGTTTATGGAATACGTATTTGATACATGCATATAAATACAAACGATACACTTTTGTACTCGATAATCGATCTATACTCTGTTTTCCCTATGTTGTTGTAGTTCGATTTTTGTACTCACTTTCACTTTTAATTGAGTTTCTACAATTTCGTTTCCAACGGCTTCACTCTTGTTCTATAGGTATATCTGAATGACGTTCGATTCTTCGTCGAAGATTTGACAGTGACAATGCAGTGAGTGGACGAAGGTCCCAAAATGGCACCCATGCGCGGTACCAACTGTAAACAGTTGTGGAAACGCGCAGACTTTCTGTGTAAATAAACTACAGCGGCACTCCTGCCGTAGACATTATTTGACAAATAAAAGTTGACGTGCGAGTATGCACGGTGACTAAAAACAAGGGGCAGAATCTAAGTCATTCATTTTATATTATTGAAGCATAGGTTGGAAATATCATACATCGATGTCTACGTCTGAACAAAAATGGTATTATTGTAGATTGCTCCTGTGTCTTCATCAGTTTGTCATAAAACCACATGGTAACGGTCAAAAGATTCCCGAGACATTAATTATTACTTGAAAAATATGATCATTAATTCTAGTGATATTGGCAGACTGATGAATTGATTTATAAGTTTAATAAACTCGGTTTAAGTTTATATTGCGAGAAATAGATGGGTTAATGTCCAGCATATAACGGCGCAGCATATATATGATTCATTAACATGCAGTTTATAACTATATTGATTTTGTTTCTTGGATGTTGTGCGCATCGGGAAATACCACTGTTGACTAATTTTTATCGCATTTACTTGTGTTAGTTATTCTGTTTAATACCTATAGGGGAGTGTGGGGCAAAATGGACTAGCGGGGCAAAATGAACCGTGGGGCAAAATGGACCGCGGGGCAAAATGGACCGCGGGGCAAAATGAACTGCGGGGCTAAATGGACCGGTAAAAAAAATTTTCAGCTTACAGGAAAAAGTGCCGAAATTGAAGGTTGAATGGGAACAAATTAGTCCTCGAACATTATTGATATTCTAGCATTACTATTAATATTATTCAGAATTTCAAATCAATTGCATCAATAAAGTTGATATTTATATTCAAGTTTTTTAATCAACCATTTTTTCTTTTCACCGGTCCATTTTTCCCCGCGATTCATTTTGCCCCGCGGTCCATTTTACCCTGCGGTCCATTTTGCCCCGCGGTCCATTTTGCCCCGCTAGTCCATTTTGCCCCACACTCCCCTATATATATATGGGGAGTTCCACGCCATCCGGGACAGCCTCTGACCTCGACCCCTCTCGATTTTCTTCATATTTTTTTCTGATATTCGGTAGACTGAAACAAGTGCTCGTGATTTTTTTCAAATTTTTATCTCAATCGGTTTTCGATTTACATATTTTTGAAATGTTCAATTCCTCACCATCTTAAAATGTTTAAACGCCTATATTTCTGAATCTATCAGTCGGATTACAAAATATGACTATATGAAATTGATCAGAAAGAAGTGTAGTTTTTAAAAAAAGTATGCCGGGATAATTGTGCCTTGTCCTTCGTAGTGAATTCTCCGTTTCAACATGTGAAATCGATTTTTCTCAAAGTATGACATGATTCATAATTTTCAAAAAATTCTCAAAAATACTTCGAGGAAAAACAAACATTTTGAGCTATGGCCGATCGTGGCTTCCTCTTTCCTTCAATACTTTTTTTCGGATTCAAAAAATGTTTAACCCTAAAACCGCTCGTACCAGAACCGCTTGAACTTGGCTTTATGTTTCATTGATTGTTTTTGATAGAACTTATTTCTTAAATCACATTTCTTTATAATTCTATTCATATTATATCGCAAATCTCGCTGCTAGTTCTGCAGTGACACGTTTTAGGAATAAGTTTAATGAAAAACGATGAATGAAACATAATGCCAAGTTCGAGCGGTTCTTGTACGAGCGGTTTTAGTGTTCAAAATTTTTTGAATCCGAAAAAAAATATGGAAGGAAAGAGGAAGCCACGATCGGCCATAGCTGAAAATGTTTGTTTTTCCTCGAAGTATTTTTGAGAATTTTTTGAAAATTATGAATCATGTCATACTTTGATAAAAATCGATTTCACATGTTTGAACGGAGAATTCACTACGAAGGACAAGGCACAATTATTCCGGCATACTTTTTTTAAAAACTACACTTCTTTCTGATCAATTTCATATAGTCATATTTTGTAATCCGACTGATAGATTCAGAAATATAGGCGTTTGAACATTTTAAGATGGTGAGGAATTGAACATTTTCAAAAATATGTAAATCGAAAACCGATTGAGATAAAAATTTGAAAAAAATCACGAGCACTTGTTTCAGTCTACCGAATATCAGAAAAAAATATGAACAAAATCGAGAGAGGTCGGGGTCAGAGGCTGTCCCGGATGGCGTGGAACTCCCCATATATAGGTACAGGATTTGGTGGAATCGCCAATATATATATGTCGGCGCGTGATATTTTGGACACGCTTTCTCACGGCTGTGGTGTTTATTAAATATCGAGACTATTGGTTTATGTTTAGTCTCAGTATATTTGTTAGTATTGAGATTAGAAGCTAGACGCCCTTAGAGTTAATAAGTGGCGTAGAGAAGGGATGCAAGACATGGGCATCCTTGTCGAACGCAGCCACAGCTCGGCGGTGGTGATTCTTAAGGGACATTCAGATTTTGAACTGAGCCAAAGAAGGATCTCATTAGAAGATCCGGTCTAAAGCATTTGCGATTTGATTTGAATCACGCCGTGGCGGTGGATTCGTTATTGTGTCTCTCTCTACGCGTTAGAGTAGAATAGTTTATTTGTTTGGTTGTAGTCTGGGATGGTAAAACATCATCAAACACAATTATTAGATCTGATTTCATATTATTACTTCTTGTGAACGATCAAACAGCCTGCAAGTAAAGCCATAGCCGACCATTAATACCGTTCGACGCTCCGACATATATATGAGGTAGTCCACCCCAACTCGGCGGCATTTTTCCCTGACCATCTGCGATTTGTTTCATTATTTTTCATCTTATTCGACCTACAGCAGAACGTACTCTCAATTTTTTTCAGATTTTTCGGGTTAGCCGTTCGCTCAAAAAAAATTAATGAACCTCACTTTTTGAGAAAAAAAAATTTTTTTAAATTTTCAAAAAATTCACAAAAATTCTGTGTCACAAAACAAACTTTTTGAGCCATAAATCATAGTGGAAGTATTTTTGCTTATTTTTTTATTCAATTTAAGGGGGGAGATACATGTAAATTTTTCATAACAAAAAATTTTTTTTTTTACACATTTTTTGTGTACAACGCGTAAAGCAGCACATCCTTGTATACATACTTATTTCTGATGCTTTTGTAACACATCCAGTCATTGAAGTATAGTTAGAAAATGAGGAAAAAAGTTTTGTCTAACTCATTAAATTGAATAAAAAAATAAACAAAAATACTTCCACTATGATTTATGGCTCAAAAAGTTTGTTTTGTGACACAGAATTTTTGTGAATTTTTTGAGAATTTTAAAAAAGGGCGTTTTTTTCTCAAAAAGTGAGGTTCATTAATTTTTTTTTGAGCGAACGGCTAACCCGAAAAATCTGAAAAAAATTGAGAGTACGTTCTGCTGTAGGTCGAATAAGATGAAAAATAATGAAACAAATCGCAGATGGTCAGGGAAAAATGCCGCCGAGTTGGGGTGGACTACCTCATATATATATATATATTAGGGTGATTTTGTCAAAACGACTATTTTTTTTTTTTCTAGTGCTCACGTGAAATTTGGTTGAAAATGTCGAAAAATAATTTTCCTGAAAGTTACAGCTCTTAATATTAATGTTAAGTACTTTCCCAAAGCGTACAAAGATTTTCCGTTTAAAATACACGTAAATCGAGATTGTTTTTTTTTAAATTTCTATAACTCAGCCGTATTTCAAGCTATTACATTGGTCTTGATCTTCATTTACTCAGAATAAAATACTCTACAAAAGTGCCCATGGCGGCCAAAGTGTAACTTGTACTGGTAACCGAGAATTTTGGGTAAAAATCAACTTCAGCGACCCGTATCAACTCACCAGTACAAGTTACACTTTGGCCGCAATGGGAACTTTTGTGGAGTATTTTATTCTGAGTAAATCAAGATGAAGATCAATGTAATAGCTTGAAATGCGGCTGAGTTATAGAAATTTGAAAAAAAAATTCTCGATTTACGTGTATTTTAAATGGAAAATCTTTGCACGCTTTGGGAAAGTACTTAACATCAATATTAAGAGCTGTAACTTTCAGGAAAATTATTTTTCGACATTTTCAACCAAATTTCACGTGAGGACTAAAAAAAAAAAGAATAGTCGAAAAAAAAATCACCCTAATATATATATATATTAATATATATATATATATTGGCCAATATATATATATATATATTGGCCATTCCACCAAATCCTGTACGCAAATCCGGCCTCCAAATTTTTGATGTTTTTTTTTTATGATCTCTTCGCATTATTTAGGTGTCAACGAAGAGATTCCTCGAGTATGAAAGATCTCTAACTTCAGTTAAGGCCCATCCCTAGTTGCCCATCTTCATTTGGCCGAAATGTGTCACATTTCGATTATTATCCGAGCCCAGGCGTCAAGAATGCAAAAAAGGCCAACTTAGCGCAAATGCTATTTCAATTCCGAACACATACGTCAAAAAAAATGTTTGTTTCGTGCGAAAATAGAGTCTACAAATGGTTTTTACATTGTTACAAAATTATTCGAATTCGATTTCCTCGGCGAACATTAGCATTTCCGCTAAGTTGGCCTTTTTTGCGTTTTTGACGCCTGGGCTCAGATAATAATCGAAATGTGACACATTTCGACCAAAAGAAGGTGGGTGACTAGGGATGGGCCTTAATAAGGATTCTCGCAATTATTAGATTTTGCTTCCAAATTTGCCAATCTAATTGGACGGTTCAAAAAATGCCTGAAAATAAAATTAAAAACATGGTTGTCGGTCGGAAATTTTCTGAATTTTTCGAAAATATGTGGAATCATTACTGTTGCTTTTCTCCGAATAAAAGTTCCCGGAGATGATAGTGAAATGAAAAAATAATATAATCTGTATAATAGTAGACCTGAGAACTATGTCCTGTAGCCTACGTCTTGGAGACGTCTTAAAATTCTGCTTTCAGAATTACATCTTGCGTCGTGAGAAGTCTTTGCACCGTCATCCACGTGACACCGGAATATGTCTCTTAGGGTGGTCCTTATTTAGGGTGTTCTTGAAATTTCCTGCGGACAAGGTGGAAAAAGTTTGCAAATCAATTTGTAAAAAAGTAAGCGGAACTTGAAGTCTGTAGGTTAACTCGAAGTAGGTACTGACTACAAGGTAGTGAAGTTTGACACACGTCTTCCCTACAGGGATAAAGGTTTTTTTTCCAAAAGAATCGCCCAATTTTATTGTTGTATTTTTTTTTCCGCTTTCTTGTGTCATTATTGATCCAAAATACGTCGCCGTATCATTAAAAAATCATTTCCGACGAAATTATTTTTTAAGATTTGGTGCCCGTTTCGCCCCCGTTGCCCAATACCAAATTTCAGATTTTTTGAAGCACTGTTAAGGCAGGGGGAAAAAAAATTATGCAGTCAGCCCGAATTTCTATGTAAATTAAATGGGCAAATTCGCTGCCTTGTAGGCAGTACTTTGAGTTGACCTACAGACTCCATTAAGTTTCGCGTACTTTTTTTCAAATTTATTTGCCAACTTTTTCCACCTTATCCGTAGGAAATTTCAAAAACACCCTAAACAAGGACCACCCTAGTGTCTCTATGTCTCTATGGCGTCCTTACAAAATCGTAACGTCTGAAAGTCGTCTCGAGGTCATGTTGTGGTTATCTAGATAATTACCACAACTGAAATTGATAAACATTTGTGGTCAGTGATGTCCTGCAACATCATATGGCTATACCTATATTATGCGCATTTACTACATTTTACTTACATTTGTGACCAGTGATGTCCTGCAACATCATATGGCTACCTATCCTGCGCATTTACAAGGTGTACTTTTGTTTTGTGAGACAAGAATGGAAAATTACGTCGCCTGCAAGTACAAATTTTGATGTCGCATAAGCAAGATCAACATGTTAGAGTTATTCTCTACATGCAAATCCGCGAGTTTGAAGTGGAAAACGTCAATGCATTGAAGGACTGGTTGTCGACCGTTGATCAGGTAATCTTATCGCCTTCAAAATGATGCCGATTATTCGAGAAAAGCACGTAACCTGCCCACTTATACCACTTCAAGCGTATCGAATTGAACGTGCGATGCATAATAAGAAAGACGACATGATAAACGCTACCGGCAAACGGATTGGATTGCCTGCAGGCCAGCGCTGATGATGAAGACTCTCCATTCTGGAGTCCTGCATCTTCACTGTCGGTCTCTCAGGCCTTTGTGACTTATTGTTGGCTCAGAGGTGGTGAACTAACTTCTTTTATGTTAGAAAGTACTATTATCTTGGTGTATTCGGACGTTACGCCGTAATACTGTCTAATTTGGAAGTCGATAATAGTAAATAGATTCTGCAAACTGCGTCCGAAGTCAGGTCGGTCAATAGATTATACAATGAAAGAATGAGGGTTTTTTTTTTTTTTTGTTAGGATATCCGGCCAAGCCGCTTTACCGAATAGAATGAGGGTTGGAACAGATGTCTTCTCAAAATGATCTGAAGTTAAACTGCAGTTTATTACACGCGGGCGACAATAAGACCCAGCTAGATATAGCCATATATGTATTGTTTGATCACAGTCAAATTGCAGCTATTCAACATTTTGCTTTGTCTAATTTTTGGTGGCAAGTGACTTTCGCTATTGGCTGCATAATGAAAAATAGCGAACTCTTTTCCGGTACATTAATCAATGCAATCAAGATTTCAGTGTAAAGCAAGATATAGAAAGGCTCACTATTATTAGGAAATGCAAATTCTTGTCGTTCCTAGATTACTCGAGAAGATAATGCCTTTTGAATTCGAATGATTGTTATTATTCTGTTATCTGTATGTATTGTAGTATATGTATCGAAGTGAGGTGAAGTTTGAATAAAACTTTCGTTTTTTCAAATAACTTTTGGTATTCAATTTTTGTCTTCTCACCAAAGTTCTTGGAAAGCCCCTGCACTGAGTCCCAAGGTATTCTGTGAAATATGGACGTAACAAAAAACAGACATCCTTTAATTGTTTGCCCATTGTGAAAGACAAAGGTGTACGCGCTATACTATAGGTAAGCGTAGAAAATCTGGCACTCACGGCTTGTCTTGAAGTTCTGTTCAAAATAACCTCGAATTGAAGATCATTTAGGACAAAGAAACCATTTGTCAATTTACAGCAAATATATAGTTGAGCTACGGTAATATATTGATATACAGCTTATACCGAGAGCTTTCGGTGAAACCGGTGACCTCCCTCTCTGCGGCGAAACCAAGAAAGACACGTACCACGTGCGTGAGGGTTGGCCGGTCGGTACAGTCGGACCTCCCGTATGTCGCGGTACCTCAGTTTGGGAGAGCCTCGCGATTGTTTTGGATTTCCAAGAGAATTCCCCCGTCTTCCCGTTGACTCCTCTCGCAGTGGGTTCGGCTATGTTCGTTACAGCTCGACAACGTTCGGTGACGTTCACCTCTCTTCGCACCCATCTACAGCCTATGAGCTCAGTATCTCCCATAAGTTGGACGTCTCTCAAGTTGATTCCAACTTACGGGAGGTCCGACTGTATGTAGCTGG
This sequence comes from Tenthredo mesomela, assembly GCA_943736025.1. Taxonomy (NCBI): domain Eukaryota; kingdom Metazoa; phylum Arthropoda; class Insecta; order Hymenoptera; family Tenthredinidae; genus Tenthredo; species Tenthredo mesomela. The sequence goes on along the minus strand of OX031016.1, from coordinate 9,353,952 downwards.
CAATGAATGCAGCGAGTAATATTAGTTGCGTTCGCTTCACAAGTAACATTTACGGTGTAGATGTTCATTATGCTATTCGAAACCTGAATACATTAATCTTATGTGCATAGAGTACTTATGCCATACATCTGCTAATATTGATACCTATTATATGCACGTCGGACAGATCTGCGTAAATGTATATATTTCATTTATTATTTCAAAAAGTGTATAGGGGAGAGTGGGGCAAGACCGGCAGTGGGGGCAAAACCGGCACCAAAAAAAAAAAATGACCTAAAGGTATTTTCGAATTAAGGCGAGTCATACGAAACGCCATACCGAATGGTTCCGCTGAAAGCGATAAAAATTTTGGAGGGTTGGGCAAAACCGGCACAAAAAAAAAGCGGCTAAATCGTATTTTCGCGATGAGGCGAGTAAGAAAAATCTGTATTAACGTATCTCTGCTGAAATAACGATAAAATACCGGGAAATGGGAGAAAAACCGGCTAGACGCTCTCTCTAATTTCGTCGAATCTTCTAATTTCTAGAAAACTATGTAAATAATTGTTCTTTCGATTAATATTTTTTGGTTCATTTCAAATAGTATAGTAATAGCTCTTTTGTTAAACACATCTAGTCTTTAAAACTTGTCTATTTTTTCTTTCATTGAATTGATTTTTCTATTCTTTGTTACATTGAATTTTTGTAATATTCGTATAATTTTCTTGTTTAGTGGCCGGTTTTCCCCCATTTCCCGGTATTTCATCATTTTCAGCAGAGATACGTTAGATACAGCTTTTTTTTACTCGCCTCATCGCCCCACTGCCGGTCTTGCCCCACTCTCCCCTATATAGGCAGGCGCGGATTGGTGGAGAAGACAGTTCGCCGTAAAAGCGGATAGACATAGAACATACTCATTATAATCCACAGCTAAGTAGGTAGAGCGATCCCATTTTCGCCTAATACAACGAGTTTAGAAGCTTCTGCCCAGTTTTCATACTTGTTATTAGTGAATCAAGTTTCATTTGTGAGAAAGCTGCGCATACGAGCGAAGGCTTATCAAACTTAAATTTTTTTATACAGAATTCTTATTTCGCGTGACAAGTATACAGATGCTGAAATATCATTTAAGTAACATAATCACATCTTGTTGAAATGGAAACGGAGTCTGAAATCGCAAGATGGTACAGAGGCAGGGCAGTCTTTATTACCGGGGCTACAGGATTCATGGGCAAGGTCCTCGTCGAAAAGTTGCTCCGATCCTGCCCTGACATAGGGACCATTTTCATGCTGGTCCGCAAGAAGAAGGACACGTCGTCCCAAGACCGAATCCAGAAGATGCTAACGTCTGTTCTGTTCGACAAGCATCGTGATGGTCGGGCTAATCTAAGCGACAGACTTGTCGTTATTCCTGGAGACGTTGCTCAGCAGGACCTGGGAATCTCAGTTGAAGACAGGTGCCTTCTTGAGGATAAAGTGTCAGTAGTTTTCCACGTCGCAGCGACTGTCAGATTTGATGAACCCCTGAGACTCGCAGTTGCGATAAACATCGATGGTACTAGGGCTGTACTTGAACTATGCCAAGGCATGAAAAATCTCTCCGCCTTTGTCCACGTCTCTACAGCTTACTTTCACTGCAGCGGTCCCGTTATCCAAGAATGCATCTATTCGCCACCCTCAGATCCAGAAAAAATTAAGCACTGTCTGGCGGGGCTGGATGATGATCTTCTGAAATTTATCACACCCAGGTAAACAGTGTAATTTTAAGGGCGTTGACTAGGCCTCACTGAGCACGTGTGAATAGACTCTCGGCATTTTTCTTCTCATTTCTTAATTTTTCAAGATAATGGAGTCTTTGATGAAGATTCTTACAGATAAAGGGTATATCCGTGTCACCTCTTTGGCTGAATTTGCGATTTCACTTTCAGCTTTGCTTTTTATTGTTCGGTAAAAGCCATTCTATATAGCTACATCCTTCATCTTCGAATCAAGATCATGTTCGATGCAATCGGATCAATGATTGAATCACGACCGAACTAAAGCATTGAACCGCCGGTTGTTGGCGTGGAAATTGGGGGATTTCTAGCACAGCCGAGGAGTAGGAAGCCTAGTGTCCTCAGCCTACCCAACCCATACAGCTACGATGATCTGACTTCTCAAGGTTGTCTGCTGTCTCGCTCGTCACAGTTCACGTGGGAACCGGAATAGCACGATTTTTGGCTAGTCAACGCCCTTGAGTGACCCGCGTATTGAACACCGTCAGTCATTATACTTTATACACTGAAAAAAGATTGAGAGCCTGGCGCTCGCACGAAAGAGCCTCGCAGTCGTAGAAGTAGGACGACTGGACTCGGAGAGTTGTGCGCGGCTCACGCTCACAGAACGAGAAGGCGAGCGTCTCAGAGTGAGTTACAGGTGATCTCACATGTATGGTAGTGTAGGGCTCTATCCGTCTGAGTACGCGTGGATTGCAGAAAGCAGGATAGGCGTGCGTACCGTGCGATGACCACGCGCGCAGAGTTGCTGCCGATCGCGGCATGACAAGTATTTTTAAATGACGGCGCTCTGAAAGTGGGATGCTCTGTCGCGCGCAGAGTGAGCGTGTGACCGTGCTGCTTCAAAAAGGTTGTGCGAGCGCCAGGCTCGCAATCTTTTTTCAGTGTACTTATAAAATACCGACAGTAACTTGGAACTCAAAGTGAAGCAGGAAATGGCCAGTATTGACATTCGTCTCCTCGAGGAACATTGTTGAATTTACAATGCAGTACATACCGAGACAATTCGGTGAGACTTGACGACCCTCTCCCTAAAGCCAAGCCGAATTGTCTCGGTATAGTTTTTCTGAGGAGACATCATTGTTTTACAGTCAGAATAATTGTGTTTACAGCAAGTGAAACCAGAGTATGCTATAGGGAATACTATAATTCCAGTTCGGTCTATCACAAAAATAGTTATTTCAACCATGGAACATGTTCTACGTTCCCTACATTGCTATTAGTCCTTCATTATACCTGCACGCTGAATCGGAATTGCACTGACCTTTTCCAATGGTTGATCTCAGACTATGTATCCTCGAAGAGGTGCCTTTCCTACTCCTATCACGACTGCAGCTATTGCAGTGTTCCCGGTGGGATGTAATTGAATGATTTGTTCCCAATTAATTTTTAGATTGATTGATAAACACCCGAACACATACACCTTTACCAAAGCTCTTGCCGAGCACGTTGTAGCAGGGTATTCTACAAAGTTGCCGATCATTGTAGTGCGACCTTCTATCGTCTCAGGCTCTTGGAAACAGCCGACGCCCGGATGGGTCGACAGTTACAGCGGACCCACTATTCTCGTGGCTGGTGTAAGCAAGGGATTACTCAAAAGCGTATATGGAAGAAAGGAGGCGGTAGCCGACCTGATACCCGTGGATATATGCATAAATTTGTTGATAGCTGCCGCGTGGGAGCTTGGTACGTTTGTTTCTTCAAAATCTATAAAATCAATGGGATACAGCTTGCCAATCAATGAGGATGAAGTCATTGAAGGGTACAGATTCAAATTAAGATGCAGATTCGTGCAAATATCAAATGAACCTTACTTTGACCTGTCTAGTTTTATATGGTGACTTATAAGTCTATAGAATCAGGATCAAATATTTTTCACATGGAATTATATAGGTAGCAGAGAAGGCATGAGACCCGTACCAGACGTTCTCGTCTACAACTGCGTCTCTCGGCCATTCAATCCTGTTACCTGGGGCTTGTTTGTAGAGGGAATTCATAAATGTGTAACAAGATATGCCACGAGTGACACCTTCATAATACCCGGAGTAATGATGACAGATTCTAAAGCCAGGCACATTCTAACCAATATGATAAATCTGGCTCTCCCCGCTGCTCTGGTGGACTGTTTCGTCTGGATCACGGGCGGAAAGCCAAGGTGAGAATAATGTCCACGACTGACGGTGACATGCGATCATGGCCATTGATATTTTACGGCATTACAGTATGAGCACTTATTAAGTAGTGTATTCACATTATGTGAGTTTCTTTGGTGAGACAAGAATGGTGAGAATTGAGTCGACTGTTTACAGATTTCAGCATTATCTAAACAAGATCAAAAAGGTGGCTGATGTGTTTGAGTTCTTTACGATGCAAGAGTGGGACTTTGAAGTGAAGAACGTCAATCGATTGAAGGGCCGATTGTCGTCCGTCGATCGGGAGATTTTCGACTTTGACGTGCAAAAAATTATCTGGAAGGAGTATGTCACTAGCTACTTCTTGGGCATTCGGCAAAACGTGATGGATGAGAAATGTGACACTTCAGACGCCACCAAAAGACAGGTTGCCAGACGAACGCTGATGAACAAGATTTTTCATTCCGGAGTCCTCGTCATCCTAATTGTCGGTGTCATGGGCTTCTTTGACGTTTTATACAAACGGTTTCTGTGAAATTATTTTGCTGTTAAAACAAACTCGAAATACTGTACAGAGATATCTTGTCGTTATCTAAATGCTACGCCAGAATACCATCTCGCGCATGTAATATAACAGAATAGAATAGATAACACATGGTACAGGACCAAAATATAGCTGGTGAATTATAAAATAAAACTATTGAGTAGGGATATGATAACAACTAAAGACGATGAAAAAATAGTGAAAAAATTCATTTCGTATATATATTCATATTGTATTTCATGTTATTTTGTAATAAACCTATAAATCGTTATTTTATACCCTAACAATTAAATAATATTGTAAATAAATTGCACTCGCACGTTTTCACCCAATAATATTAATAAAAAAAAATAAAAAAAATAAAAAAAAATTAAAAAATGCGACAAGTAAGTTTATTTTTGTAATCGCGTACATGCAAATTGCTCTCTTCTCATCAAGCAATTGATTAAAAAATTGTATACCACAAACGATCGAACAAACACTTCGTGGTAAAGGCAAGGTGCTATATGCCTGGGACGCTTTTCGGAAAAACATATATCGCACCAAAGTGCGATGTCCCCTCAAAAGGGGAAACTTTTCACAGTCCTTTAGTTGCTTTCGTCATAAACAGCAAGTGGTAGTGCGACGAAGAAGAAGGTTTTGCTGTTTGACTCAATAGAGGTTGAAGTGAGACATATTTCATTTCTTCAAATCTTTAGATCGATTTAATATAAAAACGTTTACGATTAAACTTTCATATCTGCCGAAGGCACCGGTCCACCTTCAGCCAGCTGTGATAGTATAATATCGAAAATCTATTCGCACTTCAAGGCTGGCAGAGCATAAGAAGTGTCGAAAGGAACCCACCGACTTTCAAGGCATATTTCACCTGGTTTCGCCTTCTTTGCGTTGAATGCACCAATTTCAATGTGGAACAACGCAGGTGATAAAAAGTCAGGTGTCGACTACGAGCCTCTTTCTCTGTGTGATATCATCGAATGACCTGAGGTTATTTTTCAAATTCTGCTACCGTGACTTTTGAATATCAGATAATCGTATTAATTAATTTGATCATTTGAGTTCCCATTACATCGCGCTTCATTATTCATTAATCATTAGTGAATACGGTTCACCCAATTGGTGAACCGTTGAAAATTCATCATTCTACATCAGCCCACTTTTATTCCGTCAATCGCTATTATCTTATATCAATCATAGTCAATCAAACCTGGTTGGGTTTTTTTTTTACTTGAATTATATATTTTTAACTTTATAGAACCTGTTTGCCATTTTATAATAACAGTTAGTGAATGACTACACATTTCGACGATTTCAATGATAAACAATGGTTCAATAGTCTTATTGAACTCAAGGATTGTGGTGTTAATTAATTCCTTCTTTCTGAGCCTGTTCACTGCATTTCACAAGCGCAGTAAAAAGGTTCAAACGTCATAAAACGTGGTATCTAGAATGACTATACTTAACTTTTCATAACAGAAAATGTCATCGACAATAACGAGAAACATGCCATAGAATGTGAACTTTAGAACACATATAAACACACACTCTCGCAATTTCGAAGGATTTATGTGGCAGAGAATGAATGTAGACGTTGTGATAAATCGCTTCGGACACGGCGTCTTATCTTATCTTTTTACACCTTTTGTCAGGATAACATAATTGATTATTTATAACCGATAATTTACAATCAATTTACAACCAAAATTTACAACCAATATCTTTATAACTATACCGTAGTGTAATTATTCGCGAGATCAGATCTTTATTTTTTGAATAATTAAACAAGTCATGGCCGAGACCTAGTAGGTTGATGTTTTTTGTCTGTATGCGATGAAGATTTCTAAACTGATGAGTCGCACTCTCGTTTGCTCAGTTCAACGCCAATATTGAGAATTTTCCTCCACATGATCCAGACCGGTTCTAAGATTCAAGGACATGAATTTATCTATAAGTTAAAATACATTTCTCAAGCAATTCTTCACGATTTTGATGTCTAGAATGAATGAATTCTGACACTCCTTGTAGGTTTCGCAAGAATTGACTCGATCTACTGTATTTCCTTAGGGTTCATCTAGAAATAGTCAAATAGTGTGATCGATTTGGACACTATCGTGAACATTGGCTTTTACAAGCTGCATCTAGATATAAATTGAAAACATTATGGAGACAGGTACAGGTGCAGGGTACACTGAACTGCAGAAGAAGGAGAAGAAGAAGAACAGTACGGGCTGATTGATCAATCGGCCATCGGTATTTGTAATACATGAGAAGTATTAATATTCCGTTCAATGATCCAAATGAACTCATGGAAGTTTTTTCAGCGGTTTTCAGTACTAGTACCTACGTAGCTGCGGTTCTTTTTTTTTTTAAATAATCGAAACAACAAGATTTTTTTTCAAACTGGTAAATTCATATGATTATCGAATAGGAAATATCTGCCTTCCACGAAAACCAAATACGATGTGGTTGTAGCATTCGACACAGCTAAAAATATGGAAAAAAAAAAAAAAAAATTAACATTGACCATCATAAATGGAAATGATTGATTTTGTTTCGTCTTTCCTCATCAATATTATTCCGATTCAATCTACTATTCACGCACGTTACCAAAATCGAATAATATTATTATCCAAAGGCAAATTTAGGTTTCAATACATGCTAATTATAGATGTTATTCAGTGGATAGATTTCAATCATATTTAATTATGCTAGAGTTGTCGCAGTGTCTAAAATGAATAGGCAACGTGAGGCGAGGACTCGGATACGGTGAGAGAAATTCTCACCTAACAGAAAATGATAGCTAATATGAGTCGTGAAATAAATTGTTGACAAATTGAAAAACCAGCTGGTCCAGATTCCTTTGAATTAAATGTTGAAAAACTTGATCACCGCTAACCGTGAATTTGACACCAAATGCGAAATTATCAACCAAGTCTGAGTTCGACGTTAGATTTCGCAGAGTTAAGACGTATTGACTAAACGCTCGGCACAGTTAAAGTCTATTATTGCATAGTGAGCAGTAATCGACTTGAAAAAATATTTCGAAGACACGAAAGAAAAAGTAGAAAGGGTGAATTAGCTGTGTCGAGCAATTGGAAATAACTAATGAGTAATGACACTGTCCTAACAAAAATTCTAATCTTTTTCACATCCGCCGAAATACAATTTCGATTCTAAAACGTCGGGGAATTATTTTTTTTCAACATGTGCATGTAATAGGCCCTTTTTCTTGCATGTAAAACGAATAGAAAATCGCCCATTTCTAGCGTCGACTTCATTACCTCCCTAGGGAGGTAATATCCATTATTTCCCTAGGGAGGTAATGGATCTATTGCTATATATATTAATATATATTAATATAATATAATATATATATTAACATATATATTTCCAAAATTTCTATCGTACATGCGCGAAAAAGAGCCTATACATGCACTCGTTGAAAAAAGTACGGTGTGCAACAAGGGGGGGAGGGTAATTTCAAGCTCGGGTGATGACGTTGCACTCATCTTTGTCTCAGGCGCCTTTGGCGCCCTCGACTCCGACTCGTGCATCATCATCTGACCCTCGCTAGAAATTACCCATTTCCCCCCCTTGTTGTACAATGTACTATTTCTTGGCGTTTGCGGCAAGAATAATAAAGATACACGAATGAATAAAATTGGAAAGTCTAGCATCTGAACTTAGAAGCTCAGCTTTTTGGCTTGAACTTTACTTCGAAGGGGTCTGTTTTGGGATGAAAAAAATGCAAAATTGGTAAATCTACAGAGCCGATTGGAATTAGTTGTGAATTTTCATAATCTCTGACCGACAACTGTATTTGATTCATAACTATCAATTATTCAACCGAACCTCGGAGGATAAAAGAAATCCTAAGGTATGAGCTCAAATACACGCGAAGATGACCCACTGAACGGGTGATGAACTTAGTTGATCACATTTTATATTTAATAAACACCATAATTGAAGCTCTGATCCGAATCCTTGGCCACAATCGTCTTACTTGAATTTTGTCAACAAAACGTTATCAGCAATAAAGACCATCACGACCCAAAATTTTTGCGGAAGTACTACTTCTTCTGGTTCAGCAAACTTTCACCATTTTCGAGGATTGACGGGCGGAGAATTAATTGAGTTATGGAAAATGCTTGGGACCCAGTGGTTTGTACCAGAAAATGAAGTTTGTTTAGGTAGGACAGTATAGTACCGTATAATTTATAGTCGGTCTTCATTCCTTGTCGGATGAAAAACTTCAATCGATTGCTCCACGAGGAGGGGGAGGAGGGGTGCTTGGTCTTCGAAATTTTTAGACGCATTTATAAAAACACCGAGTTGAACAGAAGTGCAGTCATTCCGTGGGCGCGAATCGTCTGAACAACAGCGGAAAGAGTGACGCGGCTATCGAGAGTGGCTGATTCGGGAACATATATTATCTGAATCTCAGAGAAATTTAACTCGTCGACATGGCGGTAGAATCAGAAATCGCGGAATGGTATCGAGGCAAGGCCATATTTATTACTGGGGCCACAGGTTTCATGGGAAAAGTGTTAGTGGAAAAGCTTCTTCGATCCTGCCCTGACATAGGACCGATCTATATTCTGGTCCGTGACAAAAAGAAGATGCAGCCACGGGACCGAGTCGATGAGATAATGAGATCCAGCGTTTTCAACGAGGTCCGTGCCATGATGAATAATCGAAAGGACTGGCTCCTGCCCATCCCCGGGGACATCAGCCTGCCTGACCTGGGGATCTCCGTTGAGAATAAGCACCTCCTACAGGAAACAGTGTCGGTGGTTTTCCACTTGGCAGCTACCGTCAGGTTCGACGAGCCTTTACGAATTGCAGTAGCGATGAACTTCGAGGGTACCAGGTCACTGATGGAGCTCTGTCTAGGGATGACCAGCCTGAGCGCTATTGTTCACGTCTCCACCGCTTTCACGAATTGCAATCTTTCGGTAATTGAAGAACTCGTTTACTCTCCACCCGCGGAGCCAGACAAAGTCATGCATTGTATCGCTGGTATGGATGACAACCTCCTAGAAATTGTAGCACCAAGGTAATTATATTTGAATCAGTGTCCACTGTGGTCTGTGTCGTCGAGTCGTCAGTCGCGGCAGTTTTTTTTTTTTAAAGTCGACTCCATATCCGCTACAACTTTAGCCGGATGTCATCGCTCTTTCAACACGATTTCAGATTAGTCGGTGATCATCCAAATACGTACACGTTCACCAAAGCCTTGGCAGAACACCTTATTGCAGGGTATTCGACCAAGTTGCCGATCGTCGTAGTGCGACCCTCTATCGTCGCAGCCTCCTGGAGGGAGCCAGTCCCCGGATGGACGGACAGTTTGAATGGGCCATCTGGGCTTATGGCTGCTGCGGGGAAGGGAATGCTGAAGAACATGTTCGGCAAAGGCCATTTTGTAGCTGATATGATACCCGTTGATACATGCATCAATTTATTCATAGCTGCTGCGTGGGAAATCGGTATGTCTATTGTCAATCATTTAAAACAACTAAGTATTTATTCAGAAATAAGTTCTGGAACTGTTATATGGCTGCTGGAATAATCCATCATGAACAAATGAGCATATAACTATAAGCAATTATTATGAAATTAATGCGACAGTATAAAACATAAATTACGATTGGATAGGAATCCTTGGTAATTGCCTGTATTTTATTTTATTCACCTGTGTGTCATACTACTGGACACAGCTTCATTACAAATATGACATGTTTAAACGTGGATACGATGAATCAAAAGTTTATTTTACATTTCTGAGTTACTACGTTCGAACGTGTTGAATTCATCAAGATATATATTATGTGATACTTTTCCTGAGCTCATGTTCTACAAATATCATCAGGTACCAGAGAAAGCACCAAACTCCCGCCAAATGTACGCGTTTACAACTGCGTATCTGGACCGTTTAAATCCTTATCGTGGAAAGAGTTCGTTCTAACAATCGACGACTGTACAAAGGAGTATGCCATGAGCGACGTCTTCACTAGTCCAAAATGTAAGATGACCGACAGCAGGGTCAAGTACACGCTGAGTAGTTTACTAGAGCAGACTCTGCCTGCCATCCTGGCAGACATCTATGTTCGTTTCTCGGGCGGAACGCCAAGGTAACGTATATACTTATAAAACTTTGATACGGACCAAAGTTACAACACGATGGCTGAGCAGAACAACATCGATATCAGCATTTGGTTCAACAGCTCTGGATTTCAGGATTTGATTCAGAAATTCCGAAATCCGATGTTGTTCTGCTTAGTCATTAAACTGATACATTTCACCTAACATGATGTTAATCATGACGATGATTAGAAATTACAATAATTCAGATTGGTTTCAGATTTCAACGATATCGGTGCAAGTTGAAAAAGATGACAGAGTTACTAGAGTTCTTCACAACCCATGAATTTAAATTTAACGTGGACAACGTCGAAGAATTGAAGCATCGTTTAAATCCAACAGATCGAATTATTTTTGACTTCGATGTGACGAAGATCATTTGGAAGGAATACGTCGCCAAATATTTCTTAGGTATTCGAAGACACGTGATGAATGAAAAAGATGATACGATTCCCGTGGCCAGACGGCACATTGTCAGAAGGACCCTGGTGATGAAAGCTGTTCAAATTGCGGTTTTTGCTATCGTCGTAATGAACTGTTTTCAAATTTACCCACCTAGTAGTGTCTGGTTGAATATTCGCGAATGAAAATAAATATAGCAGTAGATCGAGGCGAGATAAGTATCCGGAATGACTAATACTGAATAGCTTTTCACGACAAAAAATGCCATCAGCAATAACGGGAAGCATGCCGTAAAATGGGAACTTCAGAACACAAATAAGTAGAAACTCGTATCATTTCGAAGGATTTACATCCGGAGAACGACTGTAGTTGTAATGAATCACTTTGGACACGTCGTCTCATCTTATCTTTTTACATAAACCTTATTTTAGGATAACATAATTGATTATTGATAACTAGGAATTTATAATCAATTTACAACCAAAATTCACAACCAATATCTTTATAAATATACCTTAGTGTAACTATTCGCGAGATCAGATATTTATTTTTTGATTAATTCATTAAGTCATGGCCGAGATCTATGTTTTTTGTCTGTGATGAAGATTTCTAAACGGATGAGTTGCACTTTCGTTTGCTCAGTTCAATGCCGATCTTTAGAATTTACCTCGAGATGACCAAGACCCGTTCTACGATTTAAGGACATTAATTTATCTATAAGTTAATATATATAATAATTGTATATTAGGCTAAGCGTCTTCAATAAAAATTGTAATATACGGTCTTAAAAGACACATGCAGATAAACTACCATTGCCTATAGTACTTGTGCATAGCAAATTAGAGATATAAGAATGCAGAATACAAATATAAAAAAGGATCAGCCATACTTGTGTGAATGGAAAGTAAAACTATATTTCGTCTGACAAACGAAAAAATGCACACAACCGATAGCTGTGGTCAGTGATGATTAAACAGCTGTGAGGTATCATTTTATATCAATCAAATGTACAAGGTTCTTCATTGACTCAGATTAAAAAATACATTTCTTAAAGAAATCTTCATGATTTTGATGCCTAACAATTAATCCTGACACTTCTTGTAGGTTTTTCAAGAATTGACTCGATTTACTTAATTTCCCTGGGGTTCATTCGAAAATGGTCGAAGAGTGTGTTCGTTTGAACGATATACTTATCGTAAACATTGGCTCTTGCAAGCTGCATAGGTATGGATTAAAAACATTATAAAGACAGGTACAGGTGCAGGATACACTGAACTGCAGAAGGAGGAGTGGCAGAAGAACTGTAGGGGCTGATTGATCGGTCGGCCATCGGTATTTATCATACTTGAGAAGTTTTAATATTCCATTCAAGTATCTATGAAAGTCTTTTCAGCGGCATCCAATACTAGTTTGTAGTTGGTTCTTATTTAAAGTAATCGAAATAACAAGGTTTTATTCAAATCGGTAGATTCATATCATTATCGAATTGGAAATATTTGCCTTTGAAGAAAACCAAATACGGTGTCGTTAGAGCATTCGATACAGCCAAAAATATGTAAGAAAAAAGCGAAGATAATGATCATAAATGGATTAATGATTGATTTTATTTCGTCTTTCCTGATCAATTCTACTGCGATTCAGCGCCGGACAAAGACAATATTGCGCCCGGGGCTAACTATGTGTAATGACGCCCCCCCCCCCCCCCCCCCCCTAAGTAAAACCTAACTAAAACGTGAAAGAAATTGTTTTCACATGAAGTATATGGGACATTCCACGTCAAGTCAGCCACCTTCAGACTTCAATACCCTCGATTCCATTTTTCTTCTAGGATTTTGTTATACTATATGAGAGCAGTGTCCCTGGTTTATTTCAGAGTTTTTGAACAAATTTTGTTTAAACTGCAATTAAAATATTTTTCAATTAAACGTTCAACATTTGTACTTTGATTTAATAAAATGTATGTTTCTTATCTTTATTATTAATTTTATCACAAGAAACAATCGAAAAATTTCAAATCGCAACAAAAAATCTGCTTATTAGGAGAAAATGTTTTCTTCTTTATCGCATAGCGACTGGGAATCGAATTTCTCCATTCCGATCGGAACGTTATAATAATATGTAAAAAAATAGGTAGAATTTAATGAACGATGTTTCAAAATTTTCAAAAATGACATAAAACTGATGAAATTTCGATTCTTTTCTTTGAACTTCAGTCACGACGGCCCAAACGTAGCGGAAAATTTCTGAAACATTTTTTTTCAAAAAGTTGGATTCAAGACGAATCCAAACATCTCTTTGTTTTTGTTGAAACGACTTTTCAATTTGGAGATATCATCGATTAAAAATTCGTGAATTCCGAATATGGTAAAATTTAGGTTTGCAAGAACTCCGGGAAAGCGACTCGAAAATTTTTGAAATAGATCAGGGACAAGCTACTCTCACATATAGTATAATAATATCCTAGAAAAAGAATAAAATCGAAGGTATTGAGGTCTGAAGGTGACTGACTTGACGTAGGAATGCTTCATATGTATTTGATCGACTGGGGAATAACGACTAACTCAAATTATACCACAGAAATTTTATTCGTCAAATTATCTGCAGGCACTTTTCTATTCATGAGATCAAAATCACGATGCAAATTTACCTAAGTATCACGCTTATTCCAAATTTTACCCTGTACAATGTGCATCACACTGCTGAGTGCGCGAATGCTGGAGACAATTTATAAATAGCAAAGATCATAGTCATACGCTAGAAAATAGTATATTGTGCATCAAGGGAGCAAACAACGTTTTCGCTCCCGAGGTGTAGCTTGCTGTCCGAGCGAGAGCGAGGACTCGGCGAGCCGAAGGCTCGCCGAGACGAGCGGACGCGAGGGCAGCAAACTACACCGAGGACGCGAAAACGTTGCTTCCGTGGTGCACACTATATTTTTCTTTATATTTATATGGAAGATCAAAATACTTTAAGGAATAAAAACCTTTTTTTAAATATTCTTTTGTGACGAAATTGTTCGACGAAGCTTCAGGTGATTTGACACTCTCATTTGAAGTGCTGTAAGGACTCGTCTTCACTCCATGATATTCCGGTATAATAATTACTGAATCATCATGTTGTACAACTTCTTTTAAGATTTCCAAGTCGGGTGTCTTCGTAGAGTTTGTGTTTGAAACACTGATATATGAGCAATTCCACGTCAGACCGGACAGCTTTCTGACCTCGAGGTTACCGATTTCGCTATTATTTTTTTTACGGGTTCTATGGAACAAATAAATGAATCAAACAATTTTTTGTTTTTTTTTTTGGCCCCTATTTTCCAAGTTACACGGGGGTGAAATTCAGGAAAAAGAGCCAAAAATCGAAAACATACTCCTCTTCAAACGGTCATATCTTTGATTGTATTAATCCTAGAGACTTCATCCAAGAACCATTTCAAAGCTATTGAATGACACTATTATAATATATTTATTTCATTTCTCGGTAACAAACAATTCTATTTGTTATAAACAAATATATTATTCAAACGTGATTTTCATAGAAAATACCAAGCGATAAAATTATCAAAAAAATATGAGCGTATTCCTTGATCAATTCTCTACAAAATCGTTAAGTCAATTTCATGGAGAACCGATGGGAACCATGTTAAAACGATTTATTTATAAGTGACGGCGCGCGCTGCCACCGAAAAACCGTACCCGAGCCGGATCTTTCAGCGGCACCGCGCACTGTCGCTTATAAATAAATCGTTTTCACATGGTTTCGATCATTTCTCCATGAAATTGACTTAACGATTTTGTAGAGAATTGATCAAGGAATACGCTCATATTTTTTTGAGAATGTTATCGCGTAGCCCTTGCTTTGAAAATCACGTTTGAATAATATATTTGTTTATAACAAATAGAATTGTTCGCTACCGCAAAATGAAATAAATATATTATAATAGTGTCATTCAATAGCTTCGAAATGGTTCTAGGAAGAAGTCTTTCGGATGAAAACAACCAAAGATATGACCGTGAACATGCCCACCGATGCTTTCTCATGCTAGCCACACGTACCTGAGCCGGGTTTTTGGGTGGCAGCGCGCGCCTTCGCTTATAAATAAATCGTTTTAACATGGTTCCCATTGGTTCTCCATAAAATTGACTTAACGATTTTGTAGAGAATTGACCAAGGAATACGCTCATATTTTTTTGATAATTTTATCGCTTGGTATTTTCTATGAAAATCATGTTTGAATAATATATCGCGTCCCTAATGCCATAAAGGCATATCTTCGTTATAGGCCTTTATGGCATACTAATGCTAAAAAGGCATATAGTTTTTTCAAACTTCGCCTATCGCTTTGAAAACATGAAAAACGCATAGAAAGTAAAAAAAAAAAAATCAGTTTTCCTAATGCCAAAAAGGCCTATGTCCCAAAAGATATGCCTTTTTGGCATTAGTTTTTTTATTTTTTTTTAGAAAATTCATTTCAAGTTATTCTGAAGCGATTGGGCGAATAAAAAAATTTATATGCCTTTATGGCTCTTAGGTAGCATCTATATACAGCGTATGCCTTTATGGCATTAGGGACGCGATATTTATTTATAACAAATAGAATTGTTTGTTACCGCGAAATGAAATAAATATATTATAATAGTGTCATTCAATAGCTTTGAAATGGTTCTTGGATGAAGTCTCTAGGATTAATACAATCAAAGATATGACCGTTTGAAGAGGAGTATGTTTTCGATTTTTGGCTCTTTTTCCTGAATTTCACCCACGTGTAACTTGGAAAATAGGGGCCAAAAAAAAAAACAAAAAATTGTTTGATTCATTTATTTGTTCCATAGAACCCGTGAAAAAAATGATAGCGAAATCGATAACATCGAGGTCATTTTTTGATTTATTTTGTCCGGTCTGACGTGGAATGGCTCTTATGTGAATGGAAAGTAAAACTACGATGGCGGAGGGGGTTCCTGATCAGTAGGTTGTACTTGATCATTCTGCCATTTATTTATTAAGTGCGAAGTTTGAGTTGAATTTATCAGGGAGGTAAGACGAACACTGCAAAGAATGAAGTCCCTTCTTTCGTTGCAAAATTGTATGGAGTTGGTTGTGTGACTTTCAGTCAGCATTTGCGATACCGAAAATTGCCCAGCGCTGCAGTTAAACACGCATTGGTACAAAAAAACGTGCTTACAGTATTGGTTATCAGGCTTCACGATTTTTTTTACGATATTTCCGGTAGCATCTATATGACTACGCAGCTAGTCGAAAATTTGCGGTACGTTTGAATTTGGCGATTCGTCCAATAATGTATAAAGAAAGGATCCAGACCAAGTCCATGGATCATATTCTTTAAAGAGGTACCCTTCATTATTGATATGGCTCTCAGCGGGTCGCGATCCAAGTATTGTGAAGCCAGATACTCGTGCTTAGCTGTGCTTAATACTGCAGGGGTGTATAAGGTGGGTGGTTCTGGGTCACCTGGTTTCATCATTTCGTTCGCCTTTTCCGTGTGCTAAACATAAAACATGTACCCCTTTTTGGACCAATTATTTGGCATGTACCTCTTGCCGCAAGTTCCGAAGCCCTCTGTTACGGTACACACCAATTTCACGCTGTCATCGTCAAGGTTAGTGCCGTTTATTTCGCAATGTAGCTTACTACCACAAATACACGCTCCTGCCAAGAAAATTGCTGGTTACAGACAATGTGGACTTAATATTTTTGATACATTTCATTTCAACAATTTCAATTTCAATTCAGAAGGGAGGCTTTGTGTAACAGTTCTTGCGTAGATGGAAAGTGCAAAGTTCAAAAACATCATCTTAAAGTTTTATGGTCAAATTCCTAAAATTCGCGAAGTGTAGAGATTCGAATCACGTAGTTCGCGTTGGAATAACAAGTCGAAGAAGATATGCAGTACCTATCTAAGGGTGGGACAGCAAAAGCGGAATTCTTTTTAGGAAGGGGAAGATACCTTTAGAGGCCCTGGATTTTTTGATTAACGGTGAGTGTTATAAATTTTATAATTACAACATATATTTAAGGTGGTCCTTATTCCGACGAATTCTGAAATGAATACGGGCGCCCCCTGGATACCTTGGATTCACTTTATTTTCCTCGGGAACTCACTATTAATAACTTATTTCTCATTGCAAAACACATTTTGCAACAGTATCTATTTAGACTATAAGATAAGCGAAGTTGTTTTTTTGTGCACACACACATCAGTGTGGTGAAATCCAACGGATTTTTATCGGAGATACAACGAAAAAGAGTACCTGGTTGAAGAAATTACATTTATTCTCCGAATTGAACTTTTGAAATTTTGGGCCCTGTGCAGCCCCGTGTCAATGTTGAAATTAAGAGCTCAAATTTTGCAGGAATTTTTTTTCTATATACAGGGCGACCCAGGTTGGACACACCAAATAAGGTGAGTGTACTCCTCCCGAAAATCTAAGACTAAAGTTCCTTCACCAAAACTTCCAGGGTTTAATAGTTTAGGAGCTACAGAAGATCTCACCGCGGTATTCATGAACGTCCGTTAAACAATTACGAGCGTAAAAGTTACGGCCGTTATATATAACAGCCGATTTCATCAAAAAACTGACGAATCCGACAAATAATCACCGGTTACCAAGCGGCTGTCAAACTTTTACGCTCGTAATTGTTTAACGGACGTTCATGAATACCGCGGTCAGTCTACCAATCAGAGGGCTTATAAGTGACTAAGACAGGGCCGGTTCGGTTAGGACTCCTTCGAATTAAATGTTAGAAAGTTCGATCTTAGCTAACCTTGAATTTGAAATCAAATGCGAAATCATCAACCGAGTGTGAGTTCGACGTCAACTTTCGCAGAGTTAAAACCTGTTGACTCAACGCTCCGCGCAACTATATAGTCCTTTATTGCAAAGTGAGCAGTGAAAATTATTTCGAAGACACGAAAGAAAAAGTAGAAAGAGTGAATTCTGTGTCGAGCAATTGAAAATTACTAACGACATTGTCATAACGAAAATTCCAATCTTTTTCATATCGCGTAACTCACGCTTTGAGGTCATCAGCGCCGAGATACGATACCGATGCCAAAACGTCGCGCAATTATTTTATGTTCGCGTTTACGAGAAGAATAATAAAGATACATGAATAAATAAGACTGAAAAGTTCAGCATCCAAACTCAGAAAGTCGTTGCGTCGACGGATCGGACTTTTTAGCTTCAACTTTACTTCGAACGCATTCAAACACCGAAGTGGTCTGTCTTGGTATCAAAGAATACAAAATTGGTGCATCTCAAGAGCAAATTGGAGTTAGTTGTGAATTTTCATAATTTCTAACTGACAACAGTATTAATTCATAAATCATAACTATATTAATTATTCAACCGAATCTCGAAGGATAAAAGAGTTCGTAAGGTATGAGCTCAAATATATGCGAAGACGATCCACTGAACGAATGATAAACTTAACTTATCGCATTTTATCTTTAAAAAACACCATAATTGAAGCTTTGATCCATATCCTTAGCCACTAAAAAACTTTAATCAATTGCTCCACGAAGGGAAGGGTGATTGGTCTTAGAAATTTTTAGACGCATGTATAGAAACACTGGGTTAAACAGAAGTGCATTCATTCCGTGGGCGAGAATCACCTTACAACAGCGAAAAGATTGACGCTGCTATAAAAAGAGGCCATTTCGGGAACATATTATCTAAACATCACAGAAATTTAACTGGTTGACATGGAGGTAGAATCAGAAATCACGAAATGGTATCGTGGCAAGGCCATATTTATCACTGGGGCCACAGGTTTCATGGGAAAAGTGTTAGTGGAAAAGCTTCTTCGATCCTGTCCTGACATAGGACCGATCTACATTCTGGTCCGTGACAAGAAGAAGATGCAGGCACGGGACCGAGCCGATGAGATAATGAGATCCAGCGTTTTCAATCAGGTCCGTGACATGATGAATAATCGAAAGGATTGGCTCCTGCCCATCCCCGGGGACATCAGCCTGCCTGACCTGGGGATCTCCGTTGAGGATAAGCACCTCCTGCAGGAAACAGTGTCGGTGGTTTTCCACGTGGCAGCTACCGTCAGGTTCGACGAGCCGTTACGAATTGCAGTAGCGATGAACTTCGAGGGTACCAGGTCACTGATGGAGCTCTGTCTAGGGATGACCAGCCTTAGTGCTATTGTTCACGTCTCCACCGCTTTCACGAATTGCAATCTTTGCAATCATTCGATCATTGAAGAACTCGTTTACTCTCCACCCGTGGAGCCAGACAAAGTTATGCATTGTATCGCGGGTATGGATGACAACCTCCTAGAATTTGTAGCACCAAGGTAATTGAATCAGTTCACTGTGGTCTGTGTCGTCGACTCGTCAGACGCGGCAGTTTGTTAAAAAGTCGACTGCATATCCACTACATCTTTAGCCGGATATCATCGTATTTTTAACACGATTTCAGATTAATCGGTAATCATCCAAATACGTACACGTTCACCAAAGCCTTGGCAGAACACCTTGTTGCAGGGTATTCGACCAAGTTGCCAATCGTCGTAGTGCGACCCTCTATCGTCGGAGCCTCCTGGAGAGAGTCAGTCCCCGGATGGACAGACAATTTCAACGGGCCATCTGGACTCATGGCTGCTGCAGGGAAGGGAATGTTGAAGACAATGTACGGCAAAGGCCATTTTGTAGCTGATATGGTACCCATTGATGTGTGCATCAATTTATTCATAGCTGCCGCATGGGAAATTGGTTTGTGCATTGTCAATGATTTGAAATAATTAGAATTTGTTCAGGAATAGGTTCTGAAACTTTCATGACTGCTTGAAGTGAGTAATCATGAACAAATTAGCAGATAACTATAGGCAATAAATTATTAAAAATAATGCGACAGTAAAATTACGATTGTCATAATTAATCATTCGCATGTGGATAGGAATCCTTGGCAATTGCTTGTATTTTTTCTTATTCGCATGTGTGTCAGACTACTTTACAACAGCTGTATTATAGTATAGATAATAATAACATTTTTAAACGCGGTTACGATGAATCAAAATTTCTTTTTACATTTCTGGGTTACTACGTACAAACGTGTTAAATTCAACGAAATATGTATTTGATACTTTCCCTGAGTTCATGCTTTACAAATATGAACTTGATTATCATCAGGTACCAGAGAAAGTACTAAACTCGTGCCAAATGTACGCGTTTACAACTGCGTCTCTGGACCGTTCAAATCCTTAACGTGGAACGAGTTCGCTCTAATAGTTGACGACTGTACGAAGAAGTATGCTATGAGCGACGTCTTTACGAGTCCAAAAATTAGGATGACTGATAGTAGGGTAAAGTACGCGCTGAATAATTTACTAGAGCAGACTCTGCCCGCCATCCTTGCAGACATCTTTGTCCGTTTCTCGGGCGGAACGCCAAGGTAACGTGTTATACACTAGACTGGTTCAAAAAAATGATGTCTTTTTTTCAAAGTCACGTGTTTAATAGTTGCAGGGAGTGGAAATAAGACGCCAGTTAATTTTTTTTCTTTTTGTTATTCGAGGTTAAAGTTGCATTTTAACCTTAATTTAATTTAATTATTCAATTAATTTAATTTTTTAACCTTAATTTAATTTTAACAATAATTCAGATTGTTTTCAGATTTCATCGTTATCTGTGCAAGTTGAAAAAGATGACAGAGTTCCTCCAGTTCTTCACAACCCATGAATTCCAATTCAACGTGGACAACGTCGAAGAATTGAAGCATCGTTTAAATCCAACAAATCGAATTATTTTTGACTTCGATGTGACAAAGATCATTTGGAAGGAATACATCACCAGATACTTCTTAGGTATTCGAAGATACCTGATGAACGAAAAAGATGATACGATTCCCGTAGCCAAACTGTAGTGTCTGAGGATGAGGGAGCGGGTGTAAGTCACAATCAGACGTAACTGTAATATATACTATATCGCGTCACTAATGCCATAAGGTCGTAAGCGCCAAAAAATTATTTTTTTTGCGGATATGCCCAAACGATGTTATATGGCACGAAAAAGATTTTGCCACCAAAAACACGAAATTTTTTATTTTGGCGCTTACGACCTTATGGCATTAGTGACGCGATATATGTGTTTATTATACCAGAGCCAGCGTATGACTGACCCATTATACTACACAGACGGTAGATTTTCAGATGGACCCGAATGATGAAGACTGTTGAAATTGCGGTTTTTGTGATCGCGTAATGAATTGTGAATATTAATTAAGACCCAATATTAATTATGAATTCTTCTCTGTCACCAACTTGTTCGTTCGAGCAAAAGTATTATATTTTACTTCACGCAGTGTGATAATGGACGTTTTACCCACGCTTCGCGTGGGTAAAATCCCCATTTTCAGACTTTATGAAGTAAAATTTTGTACCATACTCGACGGAAAAACTTCTTCTGATCTCGTGTGATTGCAACACTCGCCTTCGGCTCGTGCTGCAACCTCACACTCGTCAGAAAAAGTTTTACCGCACTCGTATCGTAATGTACTATTATGAAACGAAAGTTGATATCTATAAGCCTACACTCTCTAATTCATTCTTCAACAGGTGGGAATATGCCTTTTGTCTAAGAATAGTTATTTTATCAAATAAACCCAATTTCTAGAAATTTTATATTTTTTGTTTTTTGTACTAGGTTTGCACCTCGATTTTTTGTGGGGGGGGTAAGCGACTTTGCCCCACCCTTCAAGTTTTGCATCGTTTTCAGTGGAACCACGCTGCATATATATTTATCTCACTCACTTTGACGTGAAAATGCAATTTCGCTACTTTTATTAAAGTGGCTGTTTAGCCCCACCCTAAAAATTTTTGAGCACTTTCAGCGGAATCGCGTTGCATGGCGTCTAATACGATCCCCCTTGATGCGAAAAGGCGAATAAGTCATTTTTTTTTTTTTTTTTACCGCGTGGCCATTCCCTACTGAAAAATTCCAGGTGGAAAACCATCTGGAAAAGTATGGATGCGAATGGGATTCCATGAAATTCTATAATAATCCACCAGAAATTCAGAAACATGGAATATCCATGTTGCTGATCTATGGTTCTCCTGTAGTTGATGTAGTAGTATTCACATGAATATTCCATGGTTTTTCAATTTCATGCAATAGTAGAAATCCATCTGGATGGGTATATAGATTTCCATTCATATATATTATGGTTTTTCATGGTAAAACCCTACAGAATATATAGATTTTCATAGAAAGATAACGGTAATGTCCTGACCTAATCCATGGGAAATACCATAAATAATCTACCGGCTGTTACCTGAAATTTCTGAAACTTCAACATGTGAATCCATGTGTAATGGTATGCACTTCTATGAACAGTCCGTAGAAAAATATTTTTATTTCCATGTGAATATGGCTATGATACAGTCTCGTTGTTGACGTGAAACGTTGTGTCAAATCCATCTAATCCTGTATGGAATCAAGAGAAAATAAATAAACTTATCTGCATATAATCGCACAGATTGTTGTAGGAAGTCCCCAGGAAACCATACGATCTCATGGAAATTCCACTGTGACATCATTTCGTCATCCATGAAAAAAGATATACAAAATCCACTGGATTTTGGCTGAAATTCGGCGAAGAAACAACATCTGAATCCAGGAATGACCAGACGAGTCATTGTGGAAAGTCCCTAGGAATCCATGCGATCTTATGGGAATTCCACTGTGACATCATTTCGTCATCCATGGAAAAATATACACATAATCCAGCGGAGTATGGCTGAAATTCGGCAAAGGAAGAACATCTGAATTCGGTAATGACCAGACGAGTCATTGTGGAAAGGATTCATGGGGTACTTTGCATGGAGCATTGAAAAATATCATGGGGTACCGTAGGATTACAGTGGATATTCCAGTATACTAAGCGGGGTTCATGGAGATTTCTATAGTAACTACTACGGACAATCCATAGGATTTAATATAATATTACACATAGGATTCCATATATCATTACACATGGGATCACATGTTTCTGCACATGACTACAACCACATGGAATTCCATGGATTTCCAGTTCCAAATCCCGGCAGAAAATCCACGGATTCACATGGATTCTCTACTCTCTTAAAAGAAATCAGTGGAATTTCACTGATTCAACCAGTGAGTCCGGGCTCACTGAGTTAACCAGTGAACCTCGATCAGCTGTGCGCGCGCATGCGCGTAAGTATAATTATATTGGTTATGTTCTGAGTGGTTCTGACTGGTTCAATCAGTGGAATTCAATGGTTGAATCAGTGAATTATCCCCACTTCTATGTTTACTGGTTGAATCAGTAAGATTTCACTGGGCAATCAGTGAGATCCATTGGTAAATCAGTGAAATTCCACTGATTTCCCACTGATTTCTTTTAAGAGAGTATATAGATTTCCGGATGGAAGTCTAGGTGGAATCGTCCATGGATTTCCACCTGGAAATTTGCAGTAGGGTTTAGTCCCATCCGGCCATTCTGCCCCACTTTCCCCTTCACAGATAATAAATTGTTAAAAAAAAAAAAATGAATAACAATGTTCCACAACTTTTTGCTACAAAAAATGTTAATATTTATTGTTGAATACCTAAGCGATTTTTTTTTTTTTTTTGTTTGTTTTTAATTAAAACGAAGTTTGTGGCTACGACATCTTGGGTATAGCTTAAGCCGTCGCTTTCCTCGTCCAGATCCTCGTTTCGTAGTTTTCGGCTCTTAGTTACTCAGTGATGCGTAGAATATTGTTCGCTTGCCATAATCAGAAAAACGATTGCCAGATCAGTATGCGATATCATATGCGTTTTTTCACTATACCGCATCTTCTTCTTCTTCTATCCTTTTACGACTTAATTTATACCGCATCTTCCTCTCATATTATGATACATTGATACCTGAAATAAAGAGTCACTGGGAGGGAAAGTGGAGAATAACAATGCATAATTTATTGATCATATTGGTAAATCGGTGAATTTATTGCTGCAGCATCAATACAATATTACTCATTGTCAAAGCTGTGTAAAATTTGTAATTGTTTCTTGAAAATAAAAATATGTATTTCCCACGAAATGAATAAAACCCAATCGTCGATATTTGATCTGCTCAATTCCGTCGTTTCCCGTTAGCCTACCGTTAGGCGCGTGACTATCCACAAAATCGCTCTGTATATCTGTACGCCTTATCATATGCAATTTCTGGTTAGAAATCACAGGAATGAAATCCCGGTCGTTTTTGATAGGGCGTACAGAAGTTTGCGGAAATAGTACTTTGCCAATTTGGCCGCGAGATGACAATACTATTTCGCATTCTGTTGGCACGACTAGCCTGGCGAGGACCCAGCGACTTTTTTTTTTTTTTTGGAGAAAAGCCAAAAGCTTAGGAAGAAGACTGACCCAGCAAGGAGCACCTGGCATGGGGAAGGTAGCCCTCGTGGCGTCAGGGGGTTCGGACGGGGGCTGTGTCCACGAGATATTCAATAGGAAATTATGTAGGAACAGATTCTGATGCGCCGTATTCGAGCAACCGAACATACACTTGGTTTAATCTTCTTCAAATTGGTATGAAATTAAAGCAACCTCTGCTCCCGCGACAAATCAGTACTTTGCTCTACGCGGGATACGGAACTTCGTTCGTTTTTTTTTTTCCATAGAACGTCAATTCATATAACTTTCAATAATTTAATAATAACAACAATAAACAAAGTCCCCCATCCGGCATCCCGCGCGGAGCAGAGCACTGATTCATCGCGGAAGCAGAGGTTGCTTTAATTTTATAACAATTTGAAGAAAATTAATACCAAGTGTATGTTTGGTTGCTCGAACACGGCGTTTCAGAATCCGTTGCCTTGACTGTACTTATAATATTCATTATACATAATATTCATTATACATAATATGTTAGCCGACGAGCTATAGGTAATATAGCTATAACTACAACTCACCGGTACTTTACATGTGTTTGAAATTAAATGTTCAAATTTTGCATTTATATTTCAAAATCATTGTACAATTTGTATACAATTTTTTCTTGCGAAATCTATTTGATATAAATGACATGTCACAAGTTTACTCGTCATTACCTACGTAAATCAGTGATGTGCATTTTCCTATTTTTCACATAAAATGTAGGTATCCTTCCCTCTTCAACGATTTCAACAGCCGAAGGCACGACACACCATCTACCGCTAGTGGAATGAATCTAGAATTTCCACATCAATTAAATCGCACCAACAAGCACTTTACTAGTTTGATATTTCATAGTGTCACCGTAGAAAGCTCCCATACGACATTGCTGCATGACACATCATAGAGCCTCGTGATAACGACTAAAGCTATAGCTAGATCAGCGACTTCCACTATCTTCGTCAGCAGACTCCACCTTCCTCCAGCTGCTGGAACCGTCATGTTGTTATCAATTAGTAGGTATACCTCTGAATACGCAGAAATATGATACAGACATTCTGTGTCCAGTCCATCTTAGTCATGTCAAAGTCAAAGATTTTCCGATCAACCTGAGACAGTTGGTGATTCAGTCGCTCTACATTCCTCGCTCGAAAATCCCATTTTAGCGTTGTGAAGTATTCGACCATTGTCGTTATTCTTTTTCTGTATGTATCTCTGATACACACAGAAAAATCTAAGCCTAAATCACGATTGACCAATCGTAATTTACATTTTCATAAGCATAATTCACGTTTTTAGATACAAATGTAAATTATGCTTTGCGTTGCCGTAAAAGTGAATCGAATGTCCTTCACGTACGATCTCGTATTCGTAGAGTGAGACGATTTTCCCTTTATTTCATGTTTTTTGTTCCGTCGTAAATGAAGTTTTTTTTTCGATCGTAAAATATGGCGTTCTAATACGTCGATTCCGTTTTCATGTCGGATATAAAGCATACTAGACATCATATCAGTGTTAAACGTGAATCACGTCTAGTAAAACGTGATTTACGTTTAGGTTTAGGTTTTTCTGTGTATACGAATACAAAACCGCACGTGAAGGACGTTCGATGCTCTTCTTCTTCTACAGTGAGAGTAAATTACATACAAACAAGCAAAATTGAATGAATTCTTCTGCTATTGTTCAGTTGACTCTCGCTCGTGGAAAGGCTGTACGTCCATTTAGCGCTGTATACCGGGATGATTTCTTGATAGTATACAGGTGACAGCGCATGCGCCAAATAATTCATTTTCATTGGTCGGTAAAGTCGTCACGCAGTGGTATTTGAGGCCAGCCTGCCTCAGCATACGACGAAACTCGCGCATGCGCAGTCACCTGTATACTATCAAGAAATCAGCCCGGTATATCTTTATAATTGCCGCTAAAAATTCTGAAGAGTGGAAACTCCTTTCCTCATTTGACAATTTGATTGAAGATTTTCATTTGATACACACCGAAGGCCAATTATAAATAGTAGGAGACTTTTTTGCATGCTATAAATAGGATGAAATTACTACGCAACCCGAACAAATGTCTTGTAAAACAATCAGATTTTTGTAACTATAAAATTGAGCTACACATAAATCTCCGGGGAATGGTAAGAGTTGGCAGAATCAGATGAAGTCGTACCCGTGAATTCTAAAGTTCACGTCTTAATTCTCACGGTCTGAGTATTGTTATTACTGGTGTCATTTTGTAATAAAAAGCCAAGTAACTAGTGATTCATTAACCATTATTATAACAATTGTTTATTATTAAAGGTCAAATGTGTAATTATTTACCAAATGTAATTATAAACCAGCGAACAGGTTCTATAAATTTAAAAATATAAAATTCGGGTTCAATAAACCAACGCAGATTAATTAATCAGATTGATGGAAGACAATGAGCAGTCGAATGGATCTATTCAAATCATTTTGAATGATACACAGTAAAAAAAATTTTGTAAAATTTAACACAAAAGTTTGTATTGACCACTTTTTTTTACACAAAATTTGTGTTATTTCAACACAATCCGTTTATGTTAAAAAAGTAACACTGCAGCTTCATGTTTAAAGTAATACAAAACTATGTTAAAACTTTGTGTTGATTTGAGATTACTTTCAATTTAGAAAGTGTTACTTTTTTATCAAATTAACATTTTAGTGTGTTTAAAAATGGACCAGTCAAACAACAATGAACCATCGTTTGAATTAACACACGAGAGTGTTAAATATTTAACACAAAAATTTTAACACGGACTTTTTTCTTTACACAGTGACGATTTTTGTTTTACTGTGTAGGTGTGCAAACGGTCTACTAATCAGGTAAATATAACTAAATAATGAAGTGGTTAAATAGGCACTCAAATTTTCGGATCAGTAAATACGAGAACTTTATATTCAAGTTACCCCAGAACTTTGAAAAAATTCTTCTGTAATTCGATGATATTGCACGGAGAAAAAGCTGCGGGGCATGTAGTTGGCACAGCTGACTTTCTGTCATCTGTGTAGTTCCAAAATCAAAGTGGTGAATTTAATATAATGTTGCATAAAAATAGTGCTTTTCGTTGTGGCGTTTGTGGGATACAGGTCATTTGAAAAGTCGCGCTAGCACTCGCATTTGGGCAGGCAACTACACAGAGGCAGTCCTGAGCTCTGCCTGATTTTAGGCGCACACGACCGCTGAAGGAGTCGTAACGCTTACCCAATTCCATAATCACGAAATCTGAAATTCTACACCATATTTCCCATGTGCAGCGGAGATCTGGAAAGAACATTTGAATAATTTCAAGATCAGGGGTCATGTCGCGATACTCGTTGATCCGACATAGGTAGAATTACACTGCAGCCAAATAGACAAAGATCATTTAGGTACAAACACAATTTGCTCAATGATATAGCACATCGAGTTTCTGCCTATGAGTTGACTGTTGGCGAGGCTAAATTTTCAACAGTTCTCTAATTTACGTAATCACTGAACATATTTTCGCAATCAAATACAGAACGGCAATTTGTGCATGTCCTAGCTTACCGAACACGTATCAAATCACCGGTAAAAGACGTAAAGCTCATGCAGGACGATGAAGATTAATTTACTATTCATTGATATGCCAGGCTGGATGTATACCGTGCTTGACCTCACAGATGAATGATGGGACACATATGTAAGATATAGCTAAACTAGGTACTTGGACGTTTCTTGACGTCTTATGCTGACGTCTTTGCAAGTGAAGTTCATCAAAAGTCCAGTTCTAGGTATACGCTCGGTACGTTTAGTGTACTAATAGTCTTGTACCCACGCACGTAATTTTTATGGTCAACAATTCCATCGATTCGATTCGATTTTATCAATGATATGATGATTATTAATCAACCCATCGACATTTGTTGGGCTAAGAATCTAGAGGAACTATGGAAGGATTTCAAGTTGATCAGTTATGTGCCCAATGTCAACTTTGACAGGTATCAGCATAAACTTTTCAGAACTACATATCATGCGATTGTTTCCCGTTTTTCAAAGAACGAAACAAGGAAAGTTGAGATCTAAAATCTGACTGGCGATATCTTAGCATACGTTTGAGATGTTATAAAAAAATGTTGAATAACTTCGGAGTAATCGTATAGACTTGGACCGAACAGCTTCATACATACATTCTTACCTAACGTGCCGTTCTTGTGCGTAGGGTAAATGGGTGTGCGCGTCATAAATTGTGAAGGATTAGTCGAATCTATACTTTCGCCGCTAGTCTCCCACTCCGTAGATCTAACGGTCGTCGGTCATAGTGGAATCGAACACTTACTTATACGCATCCCTCCGTAGAATTTACCAGCATACAAAGTACACGCTACAAGTTTGAGTACTTCATCGCTGTCTGTCACCGAGATAACACATCTGACAATTACGCCCCAACCCGAAACCGTTACATCCGCAATTGCACATCCCTGGCCAATCAAAAGGGTTTGGCCTGTCAAGATGGAGAATCAGTCCGATATCGCTAAATGGTATCGAGGAAAGGCTGTCTTTATCACTGGGGCCACAGGCTTCATGGGAAAAGTCCTTGTTGAAAAACTGTTACGATCTTGTCCGGACGTTGGACCGATCTATGTCTTGGTTCGTGAGAAAAAGGAGGTTTTATCCAGGGATCGTGTCGAGGATATGCTGACGTCTTGCCTTTTTGACGAGCTCCGTAATTCCGGGATGAACCCGAGGGACAGACTTGTCGCCATTCCCGGGGACGTCGGCTTACCAGATCTTGGAATATCCAGCGAGGACAGACGCCTTCTGCAGGATACAGTGTCGGTGGTTTTTCACGTGGCAGCAACTGTGAAATTTGATGAACCTCTGCGACTAGCGGTAGCAATGAATCTTGAGGGCACCAAGGAGGTGCTCCAGCTATGTAAGGGTGTGAAAAACCTTTCCGCCATTGTCCACGTCTCCACGGCTTACGCGAATTGCAATCTATCCGTAATCGAGGAACGAGTTTATCCGCCACCCGCAGACCCGGATAAAGTATTGCAGTACGTCGAAGGCCTGGAGGATGATGCCCTGGACTTTGTCACTCCAAGGTAATCCAAAATCTTTTGCTAGAACTATGCCTTACAAGTATAACAATCGCTATCGATACATGAGTTTGGTTTAAATACTATTTAATTCGGGGCACCCAACCGATTGACAAATTGTTTGCACAATCAATAAAAGCAGATCAATATCTAATTGACATTTCAAAAGTATTGCCATAAGCTTCGGTCAGACCGACGCTGGTATGATCAGCAAGTATTCAACGTTATACAGATTCTTAGAAATTTGATATTCACATCAACCGTTGGCCTTATTAATTATTCAACTGACGTCTGAACACTTTTTTTCAAATTATTTGCAGGCTGATATCTCACCACCCAAACACATACACTTTCACCAAAGCCCTGGCGGAGGATGTGGTCTCAAAACACTCGTCCGAATTACCAATTGTTTTGGTGCGTCCCTCGATAGTGTCAGCTTCTTGGAAAGAACCCCATCCCGGATGGGTGGACAATTTGAACGGGCCAACTGCTCTGGTTGTTGGTACAGCGAAGGGACTGTTGAAGACCGTGTACGGTCAGAAGGATATCACGGTTGACCTAATACCCGTTGACGTGTGCATTAATTTATTCATAGCTGCCGCCTGGGAGATCGGTAAGTCATTAATCAATGGTACCGCAATGTATATTTGTAAATAACCAAGCAATCGAGCTTTTAGGCTGATTAATACTTAAAATCATAAGCCCGAAATGCTTGAAATACCAGCTACACGGTCAAAAATTTTTTGCAAAATTCAACACAAACGTTTATGTTAACCACTTTTTTGACACAAAACTTGTGTTATTTCAACACAATCCGTTTATGTTAAAAAAGTAACACAGCTTTATGTTAAAAGTAACACAAAACTATGCTAAAATTTTGTGTTGATTTGAGAGTAACATTTAGAAAGTGTTACTTTTGTATCAAATTAACATTTTACTGTGTTTAAAAATTATAAACAAAAGACAACACTCAATCATTCTTTGAATTAACACACGAGAGTGTTGAATAATTAACACAAAAATTTTAACACGGACTTTTTTTTTTTTTACACAACGACGAATTTTTTTTAACGAATTCTGAAATTAAAAGTAGAGAAGGCCAGTTTTTTTCAAGTCCTCTGAATACAATATTAGATTCCAGGATTGCCCTTCTAAAAAAATGTCAAATGATAATTGAATATTTTACACACTTTATCAGGTAGCAGAGAAAGCTCGAGGTGTGCATCGAATGTGCTAGTATACAATTGTGTCTCCAGTCCCTTTAATGCGCTAACCTGGAAAGATTTTATCACCTACATGTATCCTTGCTTGACAAAGTACGCAATGAATGATGCTTTCGCAAGTCCCGGAATGATCATGACGACATCAAGAGTCATGCATGTACTGATCAATTTTACATATCAAACTATACCTGCCACTGTTGTCGACTTCTTCATTCGATTCTCAGGTGGAAAGCCAAAGTGAGTACAGATCCAATACTTATCACAGATCTCTATTTATTAGTATATCAATAGCAGTAGTTATAAAAATATAACGTATACAAGGAGTTTTTATTTCGTTTTCATTTAATTGTCAATGTGGATGTGAATAATGAAATTATTTGCATATTAGATACCTATATATAATAATAAATGTTCTTTCACAGATTTCAGCGTTATCTATCAAAATTAAATAACATGGCGGGATTGTTAGAATTTTTTACGACGCACGAGTGGCAGTTTCACGGAGAAAACGTTAGTCAGTTAAAAAATCGATTGAATTCAGCCGATCGAGAGATCTTCGATTTTGACATGACGAAAATGAACTGGAACGATTACGCTGACTGCTACTTCCTCGGCATTAGAAGAAACGTGATGAAGGAAGACGATAGCACGATTCCTATTGCTCAGAAAAGAATTGCCAGGCTGAGGCTTGTGGCGAATGCTATCAACGTTAGTATTTTGGTATTAGTCGGCATCCATGTCCTGAAACGTTACCACGTCCCGTTACGTGCCATCCTACGAGTTGATATGCGAAAATACTTCCTAAAATTATTCTCAAGACAAAGTTTTTACCAAAACTTTCCAAGACCAACCTCGACGGGTTGAAATTAAATCTATAGTTTTAGGATTGGCGCACTACGTCGCCAATAAATTTCCTTGTAAATATCTTTTACATATGTCAGCATTCTATAACCGTTCATTGATGTGATGGGTTTCTAAAGGCTAGCGAATTGTGTAACACTTTTTTTTAAAAAGAAAGGAGTAATGTAAATAATATAATGATTTCAATAAAATAAAGGGTCATCAACTGGTAAACCTGCAATAATAATAATAGTAGCCGTACATTATATTATTCTCAATTCTCATAATATGACAGAAGTAAGTTCGGCCGTGAATAATGTATTTCTATAAACATTAATCAGGCTTGGCTAACGCATCGTAGTTTAAAATTAGCTGTTTGGTTTTATTGTCTTACAATAAAAAGATTGATTTTGAACAAGTGATTAATAATTGAGGTGTTTCTCCCATGAAAATGCTAAAATAATAATTCAAATCAACATAATATCCAAAGCTATATGTACACTCATTTGTTATCCGAGGATATATGACAGACATGGCCAATGCAACCTTGCTTGATCTTATGTCCTCAAAAGAAACTGTGTTCAAATTGATTGATGGCCGACAATGACCTTGTATATTCACTCTGTGCATGTAGTGTTATATTATGTTTACTCTTCCGAGTAAAGTATTGCGTATTTCTCGTCTTGCAGTACTCAGTGCTATTCGAAAAATGTTAATATTACGTATTAG
Source organism: Tenthredo mesomela (assembly GCA_943736025.1). Taxonomy (NCBI): domain Eukaryota; kingdom Metazoa; phylum Arthropoda; class Insecta; order Hymenoptera; family Tenthredinidae; genus Tenthredo; species Tenthredo mesomela. Next base: position 9,321,695 of record OX031016.1, on the reverse strand, counting down.
CATACTGCTATTTACACATTATATATACTTGCTTGAACTTTCCTAAGGAAGTGATGCATAATGATATTTTTAAAACGAAGACTGGAAAGAGGTTTCAGATTTACTCTAAACGAACATATCAAACCTTTGTAGTAAACCGAAGAAAAATTTATCAATTCCTTTATTTCAAAAACCCGAAATTATGATCTAAAATATTTTCCGAATACTCTGCATATATCTCAATGCATGTCCTCAGTCATCACTGAAGCACTGCACCACCTAGGTTGCGACGAACGTTGCGGCTGAAGATTCACGAGTCTGACTACTTCAGTAGTATTAACCAAGTCTTGTCAGACACTGATTCAGGCGCCGCAGCTGCCTCAATCCCACACAGCATTACGCCGAAGTGTATACAGTCTAATATCGTCTAGGATTTAAATTTGTATAACATGACCAACGGGATAGAAAAAGGTTCCACGTTGACAAATGAGTAACATATAAGGTTGGTTTGGGATTTGATTTTTACCGGTATAGGAGCTGTGTGATAAAATAAAATAACAGGTTCGTATAACGATTGCGCGAGTCGTACAAGCATGCTTCTTTCGTCGGTTAGCTCTAGTGTTAATTTATAATGCATGCGGAAGATACGCCTTGTTTTCTTATCTTCGGACCTAACATTGACAAGAATTTACATACAGTGGAAAAAAAAAAAGTAACGCCAATAATTTTTTAATCTTCACAAACAAACATTAGAGGGTCCACCACATCGAGAAGCATAAAATTATTCGCACTCATCGGGTATCTACTAATTGACCTCCTAAGAAACTTCGCAGTCACAGATGTTTATTTCCGTATCTTGAGTCTCCTGGCAACAAACATCATGAAATTCATTATAATTATGACAATCCATCAATTTAGCTGCGATGTGCAACATCTGCTGAAAGAAGTACACTACAAATTCATCGTCGTAATTCGTTGGTATAATTGGTATTCAAAGTTAAATGAAATTAAAATAAGTATGTACGTAAGATGTTTCTTAGAGCTTGTATACTTTTTTTTTTTAGGTATATATATGTGGAGATGAACGGCAGTCGCACATATAGTAAGCCTTCAGTGCCGATTATGTCATTATATCTATAGGCCAGTTCAAGGCTATATATATACTTCTTACATTGAAGAAATCCTCAGATTCTTGTGACTATTGACTCGTATGCAAAGAAAAACGCGGCGTTTGACGTCTTCGCGAGTTTGCAGTCGATGATGACGACCCGTCGTTCTTATAAGTCACGTGTTACACCTTAAGTTATTACACCTTGACAGCTACAAAATATAAGTGTTATTTACGGAGCCAGTATTGAAAGAGAAAAAAAAATTGAATACATTTTGTACCTTTCAGTAAGTGTCCGTTGGTAATACACTGCTTCGAGTAAATCTTCATGTCTTTCAATTTATTTATCAAAAATAATCTATTAAGAATTCCTTATTCGACGTTAATTAGTTGTCAATTTCACACAGTTAAAGCCCAGACAACAAAAAATTCAAAGTCGTCTTAAAAACGTCGTGTGGACGTCAAATGCGTCGATTTCTGATTTCTGACCTCTTAAGGGGACCAGTACAGCGACTTTTCGAGAAATTATCGTAGTCCGAAATCAATTTATTTCATAACCAAAGTTCATTTCACATCAAAATATTTTTCTTTTTCAAAATCATGTGTCGTAAGGATTTCAGAGCACCGTTGGACCGATTCAGGTCATCTTGGATTCATTTTCTTCAGAAAACAAATCCTCATCATGTGAATGTAGGAATTTTGAAAATTTTTTGTTTTGGCCAAGTTATTTAAGAAATGAGTGATAATAATTTTTGCAAATTTGGTAAATTGATCATAACTTGTGACATAATTTTTTATTTTTAAATTCCTACATTCACATGATGAGGATCTGTTTTCTGAAGAAAATGAATCCAAGATTACCTGAATTGGTCCAACGGTGCTCTAAAATCCTTACGACACATGATTTTGAAAAAGAAAAATATTTTGATGTGAAATGAACTTTGGTTATGAAATAAATTGATTTCGGACTATGATCATTTCTCGAAAAGTCGCTGTACTGGTCCCCTTAAAGACGTCTTTAAAAATTAAGACGTCCTTAAGACGTCGACGTCTTCAAGACGTTAGAAATCGACGCATTTGACGTTTCGTCGTCCATACGACGTTTTTAAGACGACTTTGAATTTTGTGTTGTCTGGGAGCCCATCCCTATAGTCACCCAACTCTTTTTTGTTGTTGGGGGGGGGGGGGGGGGGGGGGGGGGGGGGCACGGCACATTTCGATTATTATCCGAGTAGTCCAGGAATTTTAGCACCGAAAATGGGTTCGCTCCGCAAAAAATCCTGATAATTGATTTTTCGATTGGATTATGTCAAAGGGTGTCCCCTAAGTGTAAAACCAAGTTTGTGTCGTCCGAAACCGCGAGCGTTAGCCGCTATCTCGAAAAACGCTTTTTTGCAAATATCTCGGAAACGGTGGGTTTTACGTTAAAAATTGTAAGGACCTTTTTTGTAAAAGATAAAATTTCCCATATTTTTTATTTGAAACTTTTTTCTCTATTGTTAATATTTGCCGAGATATAGTCGATTAAAAAAACCAAATTTTTGTTTTTGGAAAATATCTCGATAATTTGTGGAAATACGAGAAAAAATGTAAAAATTGGTTTTTTCGATCGACTATATCTCGGCAAATATCAACAATAGAGAATAAAGTTTCAAATAAAAAAGATGGGAAATTTTATTCTCTACAAAAAAAATCTTTGAAATTTTTAACGTAAAACTCACCGTTTCCGAGATATTTGCAAAAAGACGTTTTTCAAGATAGCGGCTAACGCTCGCGGGTTCGGACGCCACAAACTTGGTTTCATACTTAGGGGACACTCTCTGACATAGGTAATCCAATCGAAAAATAAATTATCAGGATTTTTTGCGGAGCGAATGTCTAAAAATCCTGGACTAGAGCCCAGGCCTGAAAAACGCAAAAAAAGCCAACTCTACGCAAATTCAAATTCAATTCCGAACACATGCCTATAGGTTTTTGAACGTATATATAATACGCCCAAGAACGTGTTCGTTTCATGCGAAAATAGAGTCTACAGATTGTTTTTACGTAATTCGAATTTCAATTTCCTCCGCGGCCATGATTATGAGAGTTGTCCGCCGAATTTGGCAAGCTACCACGTTACACCCCAGATAACAATATGCGTGGCATATGCGACGCAATACGCACCCACGCGTGCGGGTCTATCCGCACGACGTGCGCGCAGATCACCACGCAACTGAGTCATCAATTGATGTACATATGCCTCGCACGACGTGCCTGTCGCATCCGTGCGGGCATGATGCGGGCACGTAATGCGAGTGCATTGGGACTTGCAAATACGTTCATTGAAATTGTAAAATCAAAAATAAAATTAATTTCTCACAACATTTTTATTGAAAATAGTAATATCACATTTATATATAAATAGTAAGATAGTATAAAGATTAGGGTGCTTTCGAGGTGCTTTTTTTGAAACGACCATTTTTTTTTTGCAACTCCCCATTGAAAATCTATTGTTGTAGACGTCGAAAAGGGAATCCTGTCCAATTTTTAGCTCTTCATTCCAATTCCAGCACTCGCGCTTTTTTTTTCAAGTTTTCCCATGCTAAAAGCATGTAAACATTACGACTTTTTCTTTCGCCGCGCAAAACTCAGCCGCATTTCAATGGATTGTTCTTATCCTAGAGTCATTCGACAGAGAATTTAGTGTTCTTCAAAAGTGCCATTGGTAGTTTGGCTGTGGTTTCAACCCTTTTCCCTTTTCGACGTCTACAAGATTATCAATGGGGAGTTACAAAAAAAAAAATAGTCGTTTCAAAAAAAGCACCCTAATATAGATATTATATATCTATAGGGGAGAGCGGGGCAAAGAGGGCACCTCGGCCAAAAAAAAAAAAAAAAATTCTTGGAAAATTTTCGACTTTTTTTTTTTTCAAGAAAAATCGTTTCCCGAAGGAATTTAATTTTTTTGAAATTTAATTTTGAAAATTTGGCGGAGGTGCCCTCTTTGCCCCGCTCGCCCCTATATATATTATTCCACGTTATACACAAATATATAGGCGCATGTGACTTGAAAAAAAAAAAAAAAAAAATTAAAATCACATTTTTTACTATCGCTTTGATATGTCGTTCGACGTAATATTTTTCTTCGATCCATAAAAATCCAATCAGTACTCGCAAATCATTTTTAATTTAACTCATGGTACGTTTATAGGTTATTTTCTGGATTATATAATATTATAGCTCATCAACATTTCAACATCCAATTTGATTATGTAATGATTATTTTAACTCTATAATATTATATTATAATATTATATATAATATCATATTATATTTACTGATGGTGCAGTGCGACGCATTACGCTCGCACTGAGATGCGTCTCATGTCGTGCAACGCATTACGCTCGCACTGAGATGCACCTCATGTCGTGCGTGCGAAAATGCTGCGTTTTCGCACGCACAGCGTGCGTCGCACGGCGTGCGGGTAACGTGCGACGCACGATTGTTATCTGGGACGATGCGTGTTCACTGACAGTTGACTATTTCGATCGGTCTATCGGAGAGATCACGCATCATGTAACGTAGTGGCCTGCCAAAGCGCCTATGTCCAGTCTGTTTTACCTCACGAGCCAGCTGAATTCGGCAGACGACTCTCATAATCATGGCCGCCGAGGAAGTTGACATTCGAATTACGTAAAAACAATCTGTAGACTCTATTTTCGCATGAAACGAACATGTTTTTGGACGTGTGTGTTCGGAATTGAATTTGAAATGGCGCTGTGCATTTTGTTTTTGCGTTTTTTACGTTTGGGCTTGAATAATCGAAACGTGCCCCCTCCCCCCGCCGCCCTTTTTCGACAAGAAGGAGGTGGGCGACTAGGGATGGGCCTTAAGCTAGGTCGAAAGAGGAATCCTTTCACTAAAATTTTTTATTGTATTGCTCGTACTTTTGTAGTAGCTTATCAAATTTCCAATTTTATGCATATTTTCAAATATTTTATGACATTTGATAAGTATACTTTCCTCCAACATGACTCCGAATTTTCCAAAGTTGAAAAAAAAAAAAAAAAAAAAAAATGAGGGGTTCGGATCAAGTGTTTTGGTATCCGATTCCAAGCATTGTCATGTAACAAATATACTATAGGTACTTAATGTACATATGGGAAGAATTCCACGAAGAATTAGCCAACGTCGACCAAGCCAATATCGCAATATTAGGTATAACCAGCTCATTTTTATTTGTTGGCGTACTATAACCATTCGTAGAAATCACTATATTCTACCTAGCAGCAATATATAAGCTTTTGTGCTGGAAAGCGAAAACTCTACTTCGTATATGTAGAAAATGATGTACCTATGTGTGGCACTTGCCATACTGCACCTGCATATACATACGCTATAACATATTGTTGTTCTAAAGACTATTTATTTTGGTTGATGATGAATGACGAAATATTAGTGCAAAGACGGAAGAACAGACATGAGACATGACAGAAACTGAGTCTTCACTTGTTTGTTGCAAGCGGTGATTCGCTGCGGTACAATTACTGTACGTTCAAAAACGTTTCGGGAGTATACATTACTCGCGGTATTTATATTTAGAGTCCTAAAAAAAAAAAAACCTTGTCACAACCCAATGATATTGAACTCGTTATACTAGTTGAATATTTTCGGTCAAGGTCAACCCTGTCATTCGAATATTATGTGTAATAAGTCGACGCGTAATGAGAATTACGTAAACAAAATTATGCCATGATTAACATTAAACACGTAATTTCATGAGTACCCTTCTAAAAATAATCGATTAAACACGATTCAGAACGATTCCGAACGGTCAGAAGTTGAATCGTTTTGAATTGTTGGCAATCGGGGAAGCTTTCGTCAATCGTGCTAAATCGTGCTGAATCGTGCTCGTCAAAATAATCGATCGAACACGATTCAAAACGGTTCAGAACGATCAGAAGTTGAATTGTTTTGAATTGTGTGCAATCGGGGCAAGCTTTCGTTAATCGTGCTGAATCGTAACAAGCGTGTTTTAGGTTAAAATCAGCATATTTTATTGTTCCCGATCGGATGTAGGTACTCCCTGCTATTTTCAATCGACTTTGTAATTGCGTTACTACAGTTGCATGTGCATCATATGTTATAATGCAAAGTGATCTTGACTCATTATTGCTACAGTAGATCCGAGTAGATCTTTGAAGTAATTTATTATATTGCGTTCGATCTTGTTCCTCGTTGTCTGTATTACGCTATATGTTTTGCTATGTGTTTATAAATTAGGTTAATATATTTGGAGGTTAAAAAAATATTCTTTCATACTTTGATCATTGAAAATTGTGGGCAAAAAAGCTGATGGGAGCACTTCCATCGAGCAAGAATTATTGGAAAACGTTTTTTCACTTTTTGGAAAATACATACTGTCAGAAATGTGTGTTGCTCGAAAGAAGTAACAATCCCGTTGCAAATCATTCCCGCGAAATCGAAGTGCTGCCAAACTTAACCTCTAAATCCAAGAACCCGATTGGGAACGATTGGGGGCGCAAGAAGACTCAATCGTACCCAATCGTGTAAACACGATTAAGAAACACGATTGAAAACGATTGAGTTTTTCATTCTATCGTTCTGAATCGTCCTCAATCGATTATTTTTAGAAGGGTAGAGCTTGTGCACCAATGTATACCTAAATACTATATTTTTAATAATTATAAATACTGAATATCCTGCAGAATTCAATCTACTTAATTATTTTGTACAATTTTGTCTATAGTATTTTGATATTTTCTATCGAAGCATTTCTTGACCGTGTAGAAATTGATTGTATAGACATTACTTTTCTCACAGAGTAGTTATAAGGTACTTCCGCTTCTGTTTGGAAATCTGTTGTAACGAATCTGTTGAGAAATTGATTGTGTTTAAACGGGCTGAGACAAAAATCTAAATAAAGATATAAAAGACTGCTCTCGGTGGGTACAAAAAAATAGAAAATTTTCAAGAAAATAAAAAATGGTCGGGGTTACGGATTGGTCGGCTTCGTATGGTCGAATGCCCCATGTATATTATATTTGATTATTCAAACATAAAATGAGTGAATAGAATTTTGTTTCATCGATGAACTGATTTTCGTTCCCTTTCGCTGTTTTCTATGTAAAATAAATCATTAATCGAAGTTTTGGGAAAAAGAATGTTTGTGATGACAAAAAAAAAAAAAAGAAAAGAAAAACATCAAAGGGGACATAAATTACGTAGAATATGTAATGTAGATAATTAAATGGTTTCCTGGTACTAACTATATAGTGAGGGACATGAAGAAAACAACTATTGACTAATTGCATTGCGAAATTTTCCGTACATAATGAAAACCCATTGTTACTTAATTCAAATAAACCTTCGTAAGATAATTTTTTTTACTTTTGTTTTCTTATAGGTGTCGTTTTTGTAAATTATTTTGCATAGGTATATATATATACATTCAGTCTACAGCTCGATCCATCATCCTGTATAGATTATTATATTACTGACAATTCAAGCCAATCAGTATAGTTTATGTAATTATATACGTAATACATACCTAGGTGTAATATTTCCATTGAATAAGTTGAACTATGGTGTAGTTGTGGCTTAAAATTATATATGCATCAAAATATTCCAGTAAGTTGTGTGTGTATAGTGCGCTATGTCGTATTACATATATTTATATAACAAATAATATAAATATCTAGCTTCTATATACAAAATCATAATCACTTTGATATTTCAAACTATATATATACGAACAATAATTTTCAATTGAAAGGTAAATTATTCGAGCGAAGACATTGAGAATTTGGAATCAAAAGAAATGAAACTATAGTAGTATATATTGAATAGGATAGGATGATAATAATCATGTGCAGAAATATAGAATAATATTAAGTTTTTCAAAGGATGTTTAATTTCTGAGAAATCCAATCGTAAGATAAGAAATTTTTTTCAATAGTAGTTCTACGATAATCGATCAATAAATTATAATAAAGATATAGAAACCTGGTGGAAAGGGGACGGGGGAAGGTGAATTTTTCATCAAAGTTCAAAAGATTTAGATTTAATTTACCTATTTAGGAATAAAGAACGAAAATAGAAGAGAGAAAGAAAAAAAAAAAGAAAATCAGACATGATATATAACTTTCATATATTTTAAAACAAAATCATATAAATAAATAAATAGACTCCTTGATCATTTGGAAGATCAACACGTTTAAGTCCAACACTATGGTTGAACATGAATATAATTAGCTATCTTGTACTTACAGTTATATGTAGATAATTGTAATTGTAACTATTACTATACAGTAGCTGGTACGTAAGTGAAATGAAGCAGATATATATATATATATACATATATATATATACATACATAATACATACATTTATATATGTATATATATATATATTTATAAATGGGTTTTTTTGGTTTTTTTTTTTTAGTTTTTTTCATTGTTTTTTTCTTTTTTTTTCTGTTTTGTAATAGTACAGTATAATTTTAATTAAATTAATAATATTAAATATTGTTTTGTTGTATGCATCATGTGATTGGATAACATTACAGATGAGACTAGCTGGTGATGACCTTCATGGCGCTATCGTTTTTTGTTTTTTTTTTTTTTTTGTTTCTTTTATTTTTTTGTTCTTTTTTTTGTTTTTTTTTTTGTTTTTTTTTTTTTTGTTTTCTTTAACCTTGGGCTCTACATTATCATTATTCAACATTTTTTTTCTCTCATTAATTATCAATTAATTAATTTATTATATCTTATTTTCATTTTGTTTATTTATTTTTCAATGAATTTTTTTTTTTTTTTCCTTCCTTTTCTTTTTTTTTTTTTTTTTTCTTTAATTTTAATTTTATTTTAGTTTATTTTATTTTTTATTTTTTTTCTTGGCAGCGGTGGAACAAATTGGGGGTCCCACCCAAACAATGTTTCTTAGGGGAAGCCCACTTCGAAGTGCGTTATACAAACTGTCTTTTCGCAAGAAGAAACGGTTTTCTTTAGGAAACGATTATTAATAAAATTTTACTCGCAATCTAATAATTTCAAAAGGCACAGGCAACTGAAATAATTAATGCTATTTTTTGTTTTTCTTATTCTTCTTCTTCTTCTTCTTCTTCTTCTTCATCTTCATGTCCTTCTTTTTCTTTTTCTTTTTAAACCCTAGACGTGTTTATCCTTATTAGATCGACAGATTGTGAATTTTTCGTCACAGATATCATCTAGGTATCATACAACACGTTTAATATTTTATTTTTCACGATGCAAGCTTTTAGTTTTAAGTCGTCAATAATTACCTATACATGTGAAAAAAGCAATAAATTCAAACGGAAGAGATATATTAGTTAGTTTAGCGATTTGTGGAAGCTGTTAATGCTTTATAAAACTATCGGTTCGTTAATTAGTGAATTTTTTTTTTCAAAGTACCCTCCTCTTCACTCAATTTCATATTATTTCGTTAATCGATACAATTTAGCATATTTACAATCCTATTTTAAATTCCTACACGCAAAGGTTTGAAGCTAGAGCGGCGATAGTTTATAAACTCGCAATTATAATATAATTGGACTTTAAATTGTAATAATATCATTATTATTATTATTAGTTTTTTTTTTGTTTTTTTGTTTTTTTTTTTATTTTATTTTTATTTTCATTTTTATTCTTTATTTTTTATTTTTATTTATTTTTTATTCTTATTTAAAACTACTACCAGAGTATACAATATAGATATAATAACTTATGTGAAGAAAAATGCACAATTCCCTAGGATAAAATATAAGATTAAGTTGCCAATGCCTTCAAAATTTTTGGGAATTTCACATTCTACGATAATTATGATAATCCATAATATAAATGGAGGTGTTTTTTTTTTTTTTTTTTTTTTTTTTTTTTTTCTTTTCTTTCTCTTTTCTTTTCTTTTTTTCGTTTTCTTTTTGCTTGTTTGTTTGTTGTTTTTCTTTTTTTTTTCGTCTCTTTTTTTTTTTTTTTTTTTTTTTTTTTAACAAAACGTAGCACTCGTTAGCTTGAGCATGATTTTATACAGAACGGAAATAGCGAATGTTAAATACGCGTCACGCAACGTTTAACAGCTAAACCTTTTTAAAGTTGAGAGTAGTAGCAGCTGCTCTAAATTGCTACGATAGTTGGTGAGTGATACCGATTGGTTATTTCAGGTCCCTGAATCAATAAAGTCAATCCGTCACTGAATATCACCATAATTTTCGGGGACATAAAAACCCTCCCCCATTTCTCCGGATTTCTGGAAAAATTTTCATCAGAGCCAAACAATTAAAAAAAAAAAAAAAAATTTATCGAGCGAGTGAAATTCAATTCTTTTCTAAAAAGAATAATACCTTTTCTTTTTTTTTTTATTTCATTTTTTTTTTATTTATTTTTTTTATTTTCTTTCATCGTTCATGGAATCATATTATATATGGCTAATAATATATATCAGCGTTTAGCCATTTCAAAATATCTACCGTTATACGCCATGCACCGGAGAGTATGGGGAAAGAGTGCTGGATAAAAGGTGTAAAAAAATAAAAATAAAAATAAAAATAAAAATAAAAATAAGAATAAAAATAAAAATAAAGAAATTTAAATAATGAATAATTTAATCGTTTCTCTCATCTTTCACAAACAAATGATATTATCAACTTATTACCGTACTGTACCAAAACCGTAATTACGTAGCTCTAAATGCGCGATAAAGCTTTGAATAATTATAAAGTGTGATAATTTATTGTTGTATCACAAACGTTTATATTATCAAGCTTCTATTTGTAGATTAGCTTATTATGAGATGGTTTACCGTGTGAGTAAACGGTATGCATAATATTCATCGCTCTAATTATATTCCCTCCTCATTTATCAATGATTTCTAAATATCCATCACTCTCTCCTGCGTAATACTCTAGCCGTTGCTAATATATATAAACGATTACCATAGTTAAAGTGGCCAACTTATCGGAGTGAATATACCAGCTCCTTGTCGTCAGGATGGCTGAGCATTTCGGTCGTAGGGCAATTCGTGCCTTGATATTATGCTCGGAGTTTAGCTTCTGCTTTTTATTATGCTTATCTTTATCTTCGGTTTGGGTTCTGAGCCGTCAAACAATCATGCGGCACATACGAAGTACAAAAGACAGTAGTGAAAACCATGCAGAACGAGCCAGCGAACTACGCGACAATAAGACGCGTAGAACTACCAATAATGCACCAAATTGTACCGCTCTGTGCAGCCAGTATAATCTGAAAGAAATAAAAATTCGTCAATTATTATCTTACATAAAGATAAAGATAAAAGGAAGAAAATTATTTGATTTTTTCTCATTGATTTTTCTCCTTCTTCTTTCTATAATAGCCCCGACTTACTTTTTAATGTACGAACGAGCAGCTGGCAATGTTTCCGGGCTTTCTTTCAGAATGAAATGTCGAATTCCCAAAATGTACTGTTCGAGGTATGCAGGCCAATCGATTTGGCTTACATCAAACATAAATGTTTGCTTATCTTCGGCGCTAAGCTGTTGTCCTAATCTCCTGACATTATCATCTCTAAAGTTCCATTGCTGAGTACTAAAGTATTCCAAGCATTGAGCAGCTTTGCCCAATTTGGCTTGAACCCTGACCATTATTGGTCGCGAGCCTCTAAGTCGTGCCAAAAAATCCAAAATATGAGCAGGCAATGTATGCTGAATAGTATTACATACGGAGTTAACAACAGTTGAACTTCGGCAACAACCGTCAGGGTACCAAACCGCATCGTTAACGGGATGTAACCGACTGTATTTGAAGGACAAATCGACAAACTCTTTCCACGTTATTGGATTTTGTTGTCCCGAACAACAATTGTAGACTGTAATACTATCGGAACGATGTGTTGCTGTTTTCCAAGCCGCGCATATCATTAAATTGATGACTATATCCACAGGGACTAAATCGGCGACCTTGTTTCCATGGCAAAGCATAGTCCTGTATAGATAAAATAAGAAAATTTTATCATATTCAATTCACAGAAAGTAATATAAAGGAAGCAAATTTAAACTCCTTCGAACCTCACCTGAAGAAACCTTTTCCTGCTGCAGCAATTATTCCTGTCGGACCGTTCCAATTGTCAACCCAACCGGCTACTGGCTCTCTAAATGAAGATAAGACGATCGATGGTCTGACTATAGCAACTGGCAAGGAACCACTCTCTCGAAGAAGCATTCTTTCCGCTAAAGCTTTGGTGAACGTGTACGTATTAGGACGTCCAGCGATGAGTCGAGGTGTTAACTCTTCTACTAGTTTATCGTCCATCCACTCGGTGCAAGCTATAACTTGTTCCGGTTCCTGCGGAGTTGGATATATCTCCTCCCCAACGTCTTTTCGATCGCAGTTGCAGTAAGCAGTTGAAACGTGAATAACAGCCTTTTGGCATAGGAAAAAATGAAGTTAGAAAAATGAAGAGCAGAATTATTTCGAGAGAAATTCAAGGGTGCTGCTTTATCGGAGACATTGGCTTTTGTCAATTCCCTCTGTTTTGATCTCTAGGAAGTTTACCAAGCTTGTAAAATGTCAGGAATTATAATCAATGGTTCTAAATCATTTAGTATTCCTAGAGTAATTCAAAGTTCAAACATCTCGTACACATTATTAGATAATATTATTTTTATATTATTACATTTGCAAATTTGCAATTGAAAATATGCATACGCAGAAATTCATTCCGTGTATTTGTTAGCACCAATTTATCAATATATCAGTAGTGTATACACATATACGTCATTCAACTTTTGAGTTAATTTCAGAAGGAATTTGTCCAAATCGCAATTGAATGTAAACACTAGAATCTGATTTGAATATTTATTAGCATTAATTATGATTAATGTTAACAACATGTAAGTAAAACTGATCTTGATGTCATTCTCAAAATAAATTTTCTCATCGTCTTGATTTATTATCAGTTGAGTTATTTCATAAAGAATTTATGTGATTAATCATCGACACTGAATTACACACTCTAACTGTTTTTATTACCTCGAGATTTTGCATGCGGTGACAAAGCTGAATAAGACGTTTAGTTCCAAGCATGTTGATGGTTACAGACAACTTCAATGCTTCGTCAAATTTAACGGTAGCAGCAGAATGAAAAACTACCGATACAAAACGGATCAGAGTTGCTTGATCACTCTCGGAGATACCAAGTTCTGGTTCTGTTACATCACCAGCTACGGGTATGATTTTGAACAGGTCGTGCGGACAGTCGCGTCGAAGTTTTTCAAACAGCTGCAAAATAAATATAAATCACATTACCTGTGTGAAATAAATATTTTATACTATTGTCTTATTTGGAATACATGATTCGTTTATTTGAAATTGAAAAAAAAAAAAAAAAAAAAGGATTTTTCAACTTGAATCTGTTTATTTATTTTTTTTTCAACATTATAGCAAATTGTTCAAATAATTTCCATGAGATTCCAAAGCTTAGAATGAAACAGAATAGGGATATTAATTTCATGTTTTTTGATAAATTTTATGATTATAAATCAGATTTTTTTTTTTTTTTTTTTCTCGAAGAAGCTACATTTTACATTCTTACAAGGAACAAAAAAAAAAAAAAAAAAGAAAAAGAAATTAACTTTCATTTTTCGAAAGGTGAAATATTTTTCCAGGACATGGCTCGAAATTTCAGAATAATTAGGGGAAAGTTGTGCCTTTTCCACGATTTCTACGACCTAATTCTAATATCAGGACAACATGACAATAATATGACGTTTGACTGCAATAAGTATTTCCCAAATGCATGATATCTTGCAATTTGTTTGTTTTTTTTTTTTTTTTCAACACCGTTAGAAAGAAAATGTTGCAGGAGGTCGACTATAATTTTTATGTTGATTTCAACACTTTTTTCAGTTGAAACAACAGAAAAATTCGTCGTTTAAGTGAAAATAATGTTGTTTTAACTAAAAAAAAAAAAGTGTTGAAATTGACATAAAAATGATAGTGGACTTCCTGGGACATTGTTTTTTTTTTTTTTTTTTTCAAATTTTTCCAACAGTGAACTATTGTATCCTTAGTATCTAAAGAGAGAAGAAAAAATAAAAGACTCAAGGCTCCAAAACCAGATGATAGTTTTATTTTAATTTTTTATTTTTTTTTTCAAATCATCTTGAATCTGAATGAATGAATGAATATTTGTAGAAAACTTTGAATTGTTTCATTTGATAAAAGTTTCAACATTAAGAAATCTCTTAATGTCCCCTCATATGCCTCAGGAATTTCTTATTGACATAAGACCTGAAATCGTAAGACATTGATATGCTATAAATATAGGGGAGAGTTGCCACTATTGGACCGCCACCTAAATTGGACCGTTTCAATTTGGTAATTTTTTGCAACTGTATCTCCTCAATTTTGAGAATTGTAAAAACGGATACCATCAGTACTAGAAATTCTCTAAACATTCCTATTTTTACAATTCTCAAAATCGAAGAGATACTGTTGCAAAAAATTACCAAACTGAAATGGTCCAATTTAGGTGGCGGTCCAACAGTGGCAACTCTCCCCTACATACAGGATACCGAATTTTTTTGATACTATATGTAATAATTGAACTTACCGGACCGTTTAGAAGTTCTTGTAACCTTTGCTGAACATCCTGTCCTTTTTTCGGCCTCATAAGCAAATAAATATTTTTAATACCAGGACAGGAACGTAAGAGTTTTTCTACCAGTACTTTTCCCATAAACCCAGTACCCCCGGTGACAAATATTGATCTGTCCCGGTAGAAGTCCTTTACGGAAGTGTATTCGCCACCTGCCATTGTGGCCATTTCCCTGATTGACTAGATTACACGTTATATAATAGAAAACGATTTTTGAGTATTGAAGAAGCCTTCAGATCGGGTAGAGTATTAATTTATCAAAGATTCAAAGTCGGAGATTGTGACTATGCGATGCTGGAATATTAACTTCGGTTTTACTTTTCCTTGTTCTTAGTGATCGCGTCAAAACTGGCCTCATTTCGTAATAGTCACGTTTTTTTCCCTGAAACAAAATAAACGATTTTTTTTTTTTTTTTTTCAATTTTACATTTCTTAACTTAATTAAATAAAAGATAATTAAAACATGCCAAACTACGGATATTTTATCACACGAAATTTATTCTCCGGCTTTTACATTCTTCATAAATATAATTATATATAATTGAAAAGAAAAAACAAAAAATGCATCATCGGTTCTATTTTCAGGTTTTTATCATTTACTGCTGGCAACTTTAACGGGCATAATATGTCCATTTCTGGCCCGGCTGTGTGTATAGTGTTCGTGTTTATTCAATAGAAAAAATCAAAACAGAATATTAATCTGAAGAAGAGGTGTCGATTCATCTTACGACGTGTTGAACACGTAAAAAATAATAAAAAACGATCACTTAAAAATTAATAATATGTATAAATTAAATATATCGTTTGACTACCGGCAAAAAAATTATTATACTATCTATACCTAAGTATATGACGAGAATAGATAAATTTTTTAATGATAACGGAATCACTGATCGTAAATTGTATAAATCGCTCGCTTTGTCTTGTGCGATAAGCGTATCTCTCTGTACAACATTCCCTATATACTTATACAAACTTTTGGAGATAAAAGAAAAAGTGTTTAATTCATTTTATTTCTTTTTTTTTTTTTTTTTTTTTTGTTTTTTTTTTCAACTCTTCTGCTGTGCATTGGAAATGTTAAATGAATTTCAATTTCAAACGGTTTATAGGTGAGATTAGACAATTTTAATCAACACGCAATTACTTTAATATTATTATTTCAACTTTGTAAAACAGTCTAACTATTTTATTTTATTTTTTCTCTCTCTTTCTCATTCGTTATTTATCAATTATGTATGAATATTATTGGCAAGTGAATGAATATCGTTGACGAAATTTTCTATATGAATAATAACATCTACTGTATATGCAAGGTGTTACTTATATTCTTTTGTACAGCTATAACAATATAATATGTACGTAATGACTGATTAAAATTTGTATAATTTGACAAACGTGTTCGATAGCCATATCCGTATATCGATACTATATGAATATGAAGCAACAATAACTTTCCAATCTTATTAGGGTAAAAAAAAAAAAAAAAAAAAAAAAAAATACTCAAATGATTCATGATCTCTTTCACATTTACAGACGTATTATACTATAAAGATATAACTGATGAATCATTATGTATGACGAAATAAAAATTGTTTACTACTATTATACGAATTTATAATGGATTTGAAGAAATGATTATTTTTCAATCATTTCTTTCGAAAAAAAAAAAAAAAAAAAAAAAAAATTCTACAGCTAACGGTTTTTTCCTCAATCTGTTATAAGTTCAAGAATTATCGAAAGATCTGAAAACGGAGGTGAGTAGTATATTATTAATCGTTGAAACAATTATTACAACATTGCGACAATGAGAAGAAGAAAACAATATAACGATTATGAAGTAACGTTATGATTAGATCCGGAAAGGTCGGGGTTGTAAATATATATATGTATATATATTATGTCGATTAGTTACGTAGTACTACTCCCTATACACGTATACATAAATATATATAAATATATATCAATGAAACAATTCGATTTAATATACCGCAGAATTTCGCAATGAAATTCATTCGGTTTATCAGCCAGACGATGAGTAAGTACCATTCATGATTTCAAGTCTGTAAACACTCCGCGGTGCCAATGAATGTAAACCTCGACCTCGTACAAGTGTCGATTGTCTGTCTGCGCGCCCCCTTGTCCTCTCCTCTGTTATACGGTATAGTCGTGTCGTGTGCGCGCGGAGACGAGACTATAATAACAGCAATAAGTTTCTATATATATATATATATATAATATATATACATATATTTATACATATTATAACGTTAGTGACCTAAGCTAAGTTTCCGGAACCCCTCCAGCTCGTGCTTTGAGGAATAAATTGTCCCTTGAAACGAATCACACGAGTCAATGATTCACGCGGATTAACTCAGGTGGTTATAAAAATAGACCAAAAGGCGCGTACAATATCTATACAGTACAGTACAGTACAGTACAGTACAGTACAGTACGTCGCTTCGTCGGATTGAACGAATCACATATATATATATACACTGATCGTATATGACTCTGTTGAATTATTAATATCTATATATATTATATTATATTATATTATATTATATAGGTACTACATTCTTTTTATTTTCTATTCACTATATACATGAAGTATAACGCAGCTATAGATATACTATACTATACATCGGTATAGGAGCGGTGTCATACTTTCGCCTGGCTCTTTAAATTTTAAACAGGTGAACGCGCGGTGACGTGATGTGAATCAACGTCGTTTAAATTTTGAAACCGGTATACCTGCGTGCAACGACGTTCGACGTGCTAGGCGTTCAAATAAATATTAATATTAATATTAATAGTTATAACAATAATAATAATAATAATGATAATGATAATAATAGAAATAATTATCGGTTGCATGTAACTTTCGATGATTTTAATTATCAATTTACATTAAAAGCCGTTAAAAGTTGCTGATGTAGTTTGGTAAAATTAATATTTTATTGACTATCGCGTGCAATGAAACGGTTCGTGATTGAATTGAATTGAACAGCTGCTGTAGGTTACGAACCAGCGTGACATTACAATTATTGAATATTTCTGGGTCAGTTGAAACCAGATATGTACTATATATCGATGGCTGGGCGGAAGAAGAGCCTATCTCAGAAATACCGCGAAGAAGAGCCTAACTCGGAAAGCGCGCGCAGAAGCGCCTATCTCAGAAAAACCGTGAAGAAGAGCTTATCTCACATAACAGTTCGCTTTGAAAATTTCGTAGTGGTACCCCTGCAAGCGGCGACTGCAATTATTCAAAAATTAGGTTCGCTTCACTACCACTATCTCGTTTACTGCAATGTATAAATGTATTTTGTAGGGGTACCACTACAAAATTTTGAAATGGAAATGTTTTTGTGAGATAAGCTCTTCTTCACGGTTTTTCTGAGATAGGCGCTTCTGCGCGCTTTTTCCGAGTTAGGCTCTTCTTCACAGTATTTTTGAGATAGGCTCTTCTTCCGCCCAGCCATCGATATAATATATTGTGGTTTTAGATAGATTATATAGCTATATACGTAGTGTATAGATATAAGTACGAAAGGTCCACAGCTCTTTAGAAATACGGGATAATCCCTGTTCCCTAGTGAATCGTATAAGTTTGGTATAATCTCCATTATTTAGGTGAAACCAAAAAACAGGGATAAAAAATGAAACAGTTCGAGCTAGGCTGAGCGCGGAGACGTAGGTACATCAGCCCCCGCAAGTATACAATAGCACAAGAAAATCGATATCTCAATTGAGATGCTCTCGCGCGGACCTTGCAGCCACCCATCCATTCCTCAGCCTCACGTATCTCCGGTTGATTAAAAAGAGTAAAAAAAAAAATAAAAAAAAGAAATCCCGAATAACGAAAAGACGAAAGATCTCCCAATGTGCGGAAAAAGGAAGGAGGGAAAAGGGAAGAGGGAAGAGCAAAACGGGAAGCGGGAAGCGGGAAGCAGGGAAGCAGGGAAGCAGGGTCAATGTAGCGGTTGAAGCGGAGGGGGAAACAACGGACAATGGGATTCTGGGTCACCGTCCCGCCCTAGCGGTCACGGAGGCATCGAAGCAGGAGGATCGACCCCGTTCCACGAGAACCCGTTATGTTGAGCAGTGACTCCGTTGCCGGCTTAAACCTGCGAAGGGGAAGGAAACTCGTTCGCGTATTGGACATATACCGACCGCGTGGAGTGCCCGCGCGTCGCGTCGTGTCGCATGCGACTGTCTATCGTATTGCAGCGTTCGTAGTATTCGCTCGTTGTTATTACGTATACTTACACATGTACCTATAATATTCAATGTACATAAAGGTATACCTATACGCGTATGAAAGCCGAGATGGTATTAATGCAGAGAAGAAAATGATATTAGGATAAAATTATGTATATCTATATATAATTATGCGTAATATAGGCCTGATATAGATTTGTTTGTTTTTTTTTTTTTTTTTTTTTTTTTCTTATTTTGTTTTATATCTTGTAACTAATAAACAGCTGTTGTTTCCAAATACATAAAAAAAAATAAAGAACGTTTTGCTACGGTCTCGCGTAATGGTATGAATAGAAATTAAAAAAAAAGAAAAAAAAAAAAAATGCATTCACACAGCTGCTTGTAGCGCGCAGGTAGTTATATATATTCTTATATATATCTATATATATATATATATATATATATATATATTTCTATTTCATCTATAGGCCTATACAGATGTATAGGTATAGACATATTTCACGACACGCCACGCTTCCGGAAAGGTATTTTTTTTTTTTTTTTTTTTACTTCTCTTTAGACCGAGCGATCCGAGAAGTTACGAAAGTTGTTTTTACTAACCTTAACCGGCTTCCTGACGTCAGTTAACCGCGCCGACCAAAATCACGGTCACCTAGTTTACTATATGAAATAAGATAAACACGTTTATCATACAACATATATATATATATATATAAATCGCGTCACTAATGCAATAAGGTCGTAAGCGCCCAAAAAAAAAAAAAATTCGTGTTTTTGGTGGCAAAATCTTTTTCGTGCCATATAACATCGTTTGGGCATATCGGCAAAAAAAAAATTTTTTTGGCGCTTACGACCTTATGGCATTAGTGACGCGAAATATACATACATACAACAGTAATAGTAGTAGTAGTATTTATAAGTATAGAAAATTTGTTCGAGTTTGTTTCACGTTTCAATACTTTGCTATATGCGAGACTCGGGGATTTAATCCCCCGCGACGCAAACTAACTGCTCACTGCAGCATCGAGACTCGAGCGCGGTCGTTCACACTGGAATACCATGACGGAGACGACGACAATGATCCGTTACGTACCCGTGCCGCTCGAGACGCCTCGTTGTTCAACAATCATTCTCTCTCGCTAAAGGAGGCGCGCGTTTTCACCGTGTAGACGGATGCAGTAACCCAGTAGCTGTAGGTAGGTAGGTAGGTAGATTTATACGCGTTTCCGGCTTAACGAATCCTCGCGTCATTCTTTCGCGGCGCTCGCTTATCCAAGTGCTATTAATTTCTACCGGAACCAATTTGCATCTCTTTTCTTTTCTCTTACTTTTTTTTTTTTTTTCTTTTTTTTTTTTTTTTTGTTCTCATCTTTTATTTAGTCACTCGCGATTTTCACGACAAGAATAATATAGTACAAACTATATACACGAATATAGGTCGACATATGACTCATTCTTATTTTCTATATAAAATATGAGTAGTAATATTCAAATCACCAACATTTCTAATTTAATTTTTTTTTTTTTTTTTTTAATTTATTTATTATTATTATTATTTTTATGATATCGCGTCACTAATGCCATAAGGTCGTAAGCGCAAAAAAAAATATTTTTTTTTTTTTTGCGGATATGCCCAAACGATGTTATATCGCATGAAAAAGATTTTGCCACCAAAAAGACAAAAAAATTTTTTTTTTTTTTTTTTTTTTTTTGCGGTTACGACCTTATGGCATTACTTTAGTGACGCAAACCTTCAGGTATTTAGATCCGAAGTAGTAATATAGGGCTAACGTATATATAATAATGCTGCAGAGGAGGCATGCGAAGATTTGCAATTTAGAACGGATTGCAAAGTAGCTATGTCCATCGACTTTCGAGTGACTAACGTTTAATTAGATTAAGGATTAGGCCGGTAACGGGATAAGATATTGCGATTACGAATTACGAATTACACTTTAAGTCTCCGACCCAATAGGTATACTACACAGAAAAAAAGGTTAACTTGATTCAAGACAATTTTGCGGTCCAAAAATGAAGACCGAAATTTTCTCGGATCAAATCAAAAATTTGTCTCGAACCAAGAAAATTGGGACAAAGAAAGAAAGGTTAACTTCATTCAAGACAATTTTGCGGTCCAAAAATGAAGACCGAAATTTTCTCGGATCAAATCAAAATTTTTCTCGAACCAAGAAAATTTGGAAAATTTTCTTGGTTCGAGAAAAATTTTGATTTGATCCGAGAAAATTTCGGTCTTCATTTTTGGACCGCAAAATTGTCTTGAATCAAGTTAATCTTTCTTTCTGTGTACCTATCGCAACGGGGTTAAAATTAAAATAGATACCAAACAGACGTTTTCAAGTATGTTGACACTGAAATCCCAGTCTATATATAAATCATATCAGTTGATGATTTCCTTTTTTTTTTTTTTTTTTTTTTATTTTTTTTATTACTAATACATCACGCTGCAAGTGATAGTGTATCTGCTTATCTATAGTCGATGATGGTCAATGTCATTTTCTCCTAAATTAGGCGGAAAAAAGAAAGTAAAAGTAATAAAAATTTGATATCTTTTGTTTGAATTTTGAAAATTTATTTTTAATTCGAAAATTAAATTTACAGATTCAAAGAAAATAATATAGACTCTCGAGAGTTTGTAAATAAATACATAAAT
Organism: Tenthredo mesomela; assembly: GCA_943736025.1. Taxonomy (NCBI): domain Eukaryota; kingdom Metazoa; phylum Arthropoda; class Insecta; order Hymenoptera; family Tenthredinidae; genus Tenthredo; species Tenthredo mesomela. The sequence continues at coordinate 9,300,066 of OX031016.1, read as the reverse complement.
TGTTATCTTACGATTCATAACAATTAGCTTGAATTTTTTTTTCTTTCAGCTCCAAGCTTATATTTGATTATCTGCGTTAAGCTTTTCGCGGAAACAGATTATACCGAGTCATAGTTGAAATTTAGCGCAAAATATATATGCATAAGCTAATATAGGTACATATATACACAGAAAAAAAGATTAACTTGAGCAAAGAAAATTATTTTTGATTCAAGATAATTTTGCGGTCCAAAATTGAGGACCGAAATTTTCTCGGATCAAATAAAAAATTTTACCGAGCCAAGAAAATTTTTCAAATTTTCCAAATTTTCTTCATTGTTGGATCGCAAAATTATCTTGAATCAAGTTAACCCTTCTTTCTGTGTATTTAATGTCTAGGTATATAATCGAGACGAGAGTCTCACGCCGGAACGAAGGTTGCTGCATAACGTACGTCGTATAAGTTGCAAAATTCCAGCTGCGTCTACAGACCGCGTAGTCACGAGTGTCGAATTTGTTAATTTTTTATGAACGCAAGAAAAATTCTTTTGTAAACTATTTGTCAAAGAGGTTTATCCGTCCTTTTGCGCATTACCTGAATGTATAGGTATACCACGTATATAGGTATGCTATACCTTACTTGTCTCGGTTATGCGCGCGGAAGAAACGATCAAACAGAAGAACGAGAAAATGATAATAAGAAGGAAACAAGAAAAACCCATACTTGCTCGTTAAGTGTTATGCAATAAAAAAAAAAAATAAAAAAAAAAAAAATTAAAAAAAATAAAAGTTTCGTATATATTATGAGAGAAAAGAAAATTAGTAACAGCTCGTTTGCATCTACCAAGCTATAAGTCATCGGAGAAATTATATCTACAATATTATCATTGGAGTCGATTTATATACACGATGTACCTATAATTGACTCGGGATTGATATGGGAACGATTTTATCATATCGCGTCACTAATGCCATAAGGTCGTAAGCGCTAAAAAAAAAAAAAAAAAAAAAAAAAAAAAAAAATTCGTGTTTTTGGTGGCAAAATCTTTTTCGTGCCATATAACATTGTTTGGGCATATCCGCAAAAAAAATAATTTTTTGGCGCTTACGACCTTATGGCATTAGTGACGCGATATGGCCAATGAGCACCTAATCCAGGGATAATTCCGAGATAATTCGCGCAATTACAATATTATGATCTGACAAATTTTTCAATCTATCAATTATAAACTTAGACTAGGTATGCGAAGAGAAGGGGTTGAGTAACTTATAAATGAAAGCCCCAATCACGTTGATAATAAGCTTCAAAGAATTCGACAGATTTTAACAAATTTCTATATAGGAATACCAAACTGGAATTATTTTCGGATCGGGTTATTGAATTTTAGGAAAATTTTGTCGAAGGGTCAGGGCGATGAAGATGGAAAAATGTGTTTTTAATATAAAGTATTATAGCTCGTGCGATTTTATATGAAATTGTGTTCCGTTGTTATACTAATTCTTGAGGCGACATAAACTTTGTCGCAAAAATAGGTAGGGGTTTCAGTTTCGAAATTAATTATGGCATATAATTAGATAACTATTGGATTGATTTCATGTCAGTGAAATTCACTTTATAAGAATCGCGCGTTTTACCATAAACGGCATATTTCATTACACAATATTTTATACCGAGAGTGAAACCATATATGCCCACTTTCTTCGTACTTATATAGGTATAGGTATAGGTATACGCGTTTCTTATTTAACCATTTGAAAAAAATAGTTGAAATAAAAAATTTCATACACACTGCAGTAGGTATACATAATTCGCGTCACTAATGCCATAAGGTCGTAAGCGCCAAAAAATAATTTTTTTTGCGTATATGCCCAAACGATGTTAAATGGCATGAAAAAGATTTTGCCACCAAAAAGAGCGAAATTTTTTTTTTTTTTTTTTTTTTTGCGCTTACGACCTTATGGCATTAGTGACGCGATATGCATATTTAATTATTATTTTAAGAACTTTGAATACACAGTCTGCTGCATAATATGAATTCGTTTTTTCTCTTCCTTTTTTTATACGCGCGAATTTCATATGATTTAGTCGTCAAATTCGACGTAGTATAGTAAACATATCAGATACAGGTAGGTGCCGCGGAAGTATGAGAATCGATGCAGAAACGATCACCTAATAACCGCGGGTATACGATTTGAAAGGCGAAGGAATTGAGTAAATCATATATATGACTAAAAGAAATTCGATCGAATCGTGACTGACAGCTGATAATCTTTATACCGCTTAGGTATATGTCTCAAATTAAATAAGTCTGAGATATTAATCCGAATGACTATAACTGATATTCGATTAACACAATTTTTTGGCATTTACTTTTTTTTTTTTTTTTTTTTCTCCACGTTTACGCAACGTACTATACCTATTCGCCGCACTGATTAAACTGACTTACTAAAATCTAGAATAAAAATGAACTGATCTTATATCGCGTCACTAATGCTATAAGGTCGTAAGTACCAAAAAAAAATTTTTTTTTTGCGGATATGTCCAAATGATGTTATATTGCATGAAAAAGATTTTGCCACCAAAAACACGAATTTTTTTTTTTTTTTTGGCGCTTACGACCTTATGGCATTAGCGACGATATCGATTTTTTATCATTCTTTTTATTTTCAACACTTCAGATACTGCAGATCTATATATATATATATATATAAGATATTGCCAAATTTGACATTTTCAATCGTGTGTTTGGTTGTACGAAAACACACAAGGTGTGCTAATCCACTTCGCAATAGTATGTATTAAGAAAAAATAAACTTCGATCGTTATAATTGAATGCTGTAAAAGAGAAATTTGTTAAAAATTAATCTCGTAATGGTTAGTGTGTTCAGTTTGTATACAATATGAAGGGCACTCACTTCACTCTGAAATCAATTCTTATTTTATGCCATTTTCAGTATCAACTATGTATACAAAAGTATAGATTTAAAATTATCAATTATTATTGTTATACACACTTGTCAACAAATTATTACATTTATACCTATATATATGGGGAAGTCCACCAATTATAGGCAAACGATCCGGGGTCAAAATTTCGATTTGTCTGCAATTTTGATATCTCATAGTGTGTATTGAGATGTAAAAATCCACCAAGTTTTAGACCTCTAAATCTTACCGTTCAGGAGAGACGCGCTGATTAGTCTTTCAACTTTGAGCACATTGACTTTTACATTCGAATTTTTATCCCATCTCTATCGCAAAAAAGAGAATTTAATCAAACGTGTTTTTCGTGTAAAAATGTCTGATCTTTCCGAATATCACATTCATTTCAAGCTAGATTCTCAAAAATGGTGAAAAAAAAACACGTTTTTTCGAAAAAAACGTGTTTTTTTCAACGTTCCCCAAACTTTTTTTTAAATTTGATATTTTTATCTGGAAGCTTGCAGTTTTTCACTGAAGAAACTGATTTTTATTTTGGGTGCTCGAAATGGGATCAGGCGGAAGTTACATTTATGTTCATTAAATTAGATGTAAAATTTGTTTTTTTCTTTTTTTCAGCGATGTATATTCATTTTATTCACATTTGTGGAAGTGCTATATTTTTTACATACTATAAAATAAGGATTCTTCGCTGATTGAAGAAAAAAAAAATATTTTATACGTAATTTAATAAACAAAAATGCAACTCCCGCCTGATCCCATTTCGAGCACCCAAAATAAAAATCAGTTTCTTCAGTGAAAAACTGCAAGCTTTCAGATAAAAATATCAAATTTAAAAAAAAGTTTGGGGAACGTTGAAAAAACACGTTTTTTTTTTCGAAAAAACGTGTTTTTGTCACTATTTTTGAGAATCTAGCTTGAAATGAATGTGATATTCGGAAAGATCAGACATTTTTACACGAAAAACACGTTTGATCAAATTCTTTTTTTCGCGATAGAGATGGGATAAAAATTCGAATGTAAAAGTCAATGTGCTCAAAGTTGAAAGACTAATCAGCGCGTCTCTCCTGAACGGTAAGGCTTAGAGGTCTAAAACTTGGTGGATTTTTACATCTCAATACACACTATGAGATATCAAAATTGCAGACAAATCGAAATTTTGACCCCGGATCGTTTGCCTATAATTGGTGGACTTCCCCATATATACTATATACGCAGAAAAAAAGGTTAACTTGAGCCAAGAAAATTATTCTTGATTCAAGATAATTTTGCGTTCCAAAAATGAAGACCGAAAATTTTCTCGGATCAAATCAAAATTTTTTTTCTCGAACCAAGAAAATTTTCCAAATTTTCTTGGTTCGAGAAAAAAAATTTTGATTTGATCCGAGAAAATTTTCGGTCTTCATTTTTGGAACGCAAAATTATCTTGAATCAAGTCAACCTTATTCTTTCTGTGTACGATAAGTTGATTTCAAATTATGATCATTTTTTCAAAAAAGAAGTGAAAAAAAAAAGCTTCTATTTATATTTTTATTCCATTCTATTATCCTGCTTTATTTGACTCTCTCTCTCTCTCTCTCTCTTCTCTTCGTTCGTTTCGTTTTATTCGACTCTGTCTTTATTGATGAACGACTTTGATTTCCGTCTCTGATTTAGTGAAAGAAAAATAAGGCGAACGCGGGATCGTTCGTGAATTAGTAGAGCGAATTAGCTATATATTCATTAAATTGTAATTATCTATATAAGACGTACGTAGTACTAGACGTAAGAGAGCTTGAATAAACGCCAAACATTTCACCAACTTCCAATTTCGGTTCGATTTTACTTCGCATAAATCTTCAAGTTATATATATATATATATATATATATATGTATATAGGTATATACCAACCCTAAGGAGGTCACGAGTCGAAATCGAATTCCTTCATCGATATCAATTACCGCTACTCTATACGTTATACTGCATATTTACCACTGAATTATGAGAAAATTCTAAGAAATTATATTTAAAATAAATATATATATATAATATATATTTATTCTTCGAATATATGATTCACGTTCATTCATATAGTTTATACATTATTATGATTAAATTCGTATACGTCATGAAAAGAAATCAATATCATCGATAAAAGAAATTTAAATATAAAATAAAATCAATGATAAAATTGTAAATAAATTTAATATATTAACAATAAATAATGTGTATATATCAAATATATATATATAGACTAATATCAATTTTATAACATCTATACGCTCATTTTGTTCAACCGTTTAATCGCGTATATATATCGCGTCACTAATGCCATAAGGGCGTAAGCGCCAAAAAAAAAATTTTCGTGTTTTTGGTGTCAAAATCTTTTTCGTGCTATATAACATCGTTTGGACATATCCGCAAAAAAAAAAATTTTTTGGCGCTTACGACCTTATAGCATTAATGACGCGATATATATATATTATAACGAAGGAATTTAAACACGTGAGATTTGACAAGCCCCGGTGAAATAAGCGGATAAGAAAGTTGCGCGGGGCTAAAGACTCCGGCCAACCTCACGATTAGATATCCCGTTGCATTCGCGGCGTAGGTATATAGTGATCGCTAGCGTATTGCGAACAACTATGTGTATAGGTATACAGTAAGTAAAGTAAACCTACCTATACTCGCGGGAAAGGCAATAGTTACGAAGTGTATACAAATACATACATAGAAACGTTTGATTGAATTTTTTTTATTTATTTTTTTTTTTTTTTTTGCAATTAAATTTAGTATTGAATGCTTTTTTAGTTTTTTCTTTTTTTTTTTTAACTTCAGAAGAAGTTAATTTACTCTAATTTTCATTGACGCTACACAGAAAGAAAGGTTGACTTGATTCAAGATAATTTTGTAGTCCAAAAATGAAGACCGAAATTTTCTCGGATCAAATCAAAATTTTTCACGAACCAAGAAAAATTTTCCAAATTTTCCAAATTTTCTTGGTTCGTGAAAAATTTTGATTTGATCCGAGAAAATTTCGGTCTTCATTTTTGGACCCCAAAATTATCTTGAATGAAGAATAATTTTCTTGGCTAAAGTTGACCTTTTTTTTCTGTGTATACGATTATAGTAGTACACGTGTTTGAAATTTATGTGAGTGGTGATTTTTTTCTTTTCTTTTCTTCTTCCTAACGGGATAAAAATTGTTGATTGATTCTTAAAAAAAAAAAAAAAGAGAAAGATACACGAAAAAATAGTATTTTGAAATTTTAATCCACTGTCTTACTTCCGTCGACCGAAAGAGAGACACAAACTTGTTTTATTCGGCACAGAGAGGCTTTAGTTTGGCGAAACACGCGCGGTTGTAGAGTCGCGATCCCTATAAGCCGGAAGAAGTAGGCGTACTGGTAATAACGAGACAGTATACTGACAAACGGAATAACTAGATCGAGTCACTTATTAAAAATTTTATTTTACACTCTGCGCTATGATCTTCATGAATTTTTTTTCTTTTTTTTTTTCATTCGAATAGATACTTTCTTTTTTTTTTTTTTTTTCTTTTTCCCCCGATGTAACCGTATGAGGGGGTTGGAAAAAAAAAAAAAAAATCTACATACCTTCACCTATATTATATTTTGTTTTTGTTTTCGTCTTCGTTCTATAAGATTGTTTATTTTTAGCTAAATCTCTAATATATTGCGAAAAGAAAAGAAAATAGTAATTCTCTTACCTACATATTGCAGTCTCGGTATAGTGCGAAACGAAAGTAATCCACGAGCGAAACAGAGGCAGAAGTTTCATATATATATATATTTTGGTGAAACGACACGACATCCAATAAGTTTATTTTGGATTAACGTGTTATCAGAATAATAATAATAATAATAATAATAATAATAATAATAATAATAATAATAATAAATCAATCGATAATATCTTAGGTATAAAATATATACGAAGACCCGACTACGAAACGAACTGAGCCAACGCTGGGCCCACCGCGGGTCTTATATCACCAAACACAAACCGGTGATGCGCTCTTTCTCGGCCATCGCCTCCCTCCTCTCAACCCTATCCCTCTCCCACTACCCCAGATTCCCTCCACGTCAGGTCGTCTACGATCCCCCTGACGGCTGAGATACCTACGTGTACATGTGTGCGGGGGACAGGCTCAGTAACATCCGATTCAACTATTTAAGGGGTTATAACACCCTTGAGGAGCAATAAAACCGTTTTTTTTTTTTTTTTTTGTTTCTGTTTTTTCAATTTATTTGCCGAGACTCGAATGAATGAGTCTTAAAGTACGTCTAGTAAGTCTTCAAATATCTACAAAAAAAATGTAGCCAACCCGCCACAGGTTCCTATCTAGATTCTAAGTACCGGCCCAAAACCTTCGAATTTTTCCATTTCAATAAAACACGATTTGTGACTAATTTTTGGTTAATTTTTTTTTTTTTTTCCTCCTATTGCAGTATAGCTCCGAAAAATCTCAAACTTCGTACAGTAATATAATTTTCGAAGCTACAGCGCACAAAAAAAAAAAAAAAAATAAAAAAATAAAAATAAAAATAAAAAAATTCTCATCTCCAAATTGTGATAAATAAAATTTTGTCGTTAAAATTTTGTCGAATTTTCATGAAATACCTAATAGAATATGTATTTCAGATTTTATTCGAAGCAATAATGCGATAGGAAGTAAAAAGTTAAATAATAAATGGGAAAGTTCAAAGGCTTTGGGACAGTATAGTTAGAATTGATATATGAACCTGGAGGTTTGGCTACATTTTTTTTGCATATAGTATTTGAAGACGTATACTGGCCCATGGGACTATTAAAATTTGAATATGACACGAATTAAGGACGACCCTATAAGATACATACTATATTATACGTCTACACATGACATTTTTAAAACTGCCATTTATTTTCAAGATATCGTAACTTTTTTTTAATTATATTATTGTTTTGTTCTTTCCTTTTTTTACAATTAAAAATACTATTTTGAAACAGGAATTTTTGTACCAGTAACTGATCCGACATATACACCTTTTCACGAATGTTGAATTAAAAAAATTTACAAAAACAAAAAAAGAAAAAGAAAAAAAAAAATGATACGAAGATCAGATACCCCTTAAGATCTCGTTTTTTTTTTTTTTTTTTATCTCGGAACAAAAACTAAGGGTTTTGGAACTTTTTTTTTTTTTTTTTTTTCCATTTTTACGTCTAATACTCGACTTGATCACACTCAGAAAAAGGTCTTGTTGACACAACCAAAATTTGGTTATTATACGGTCAAAGAAATTTTTTTGTTCAGTAAACTAAAATTTTGTTGGGCTAACCAGAATTTTTGCTGGTACTACTAAATTTCTTGTTAGCACAACAAAATTTTGATTGACTGAACAAAAAAATTTCTTTCAACGTATAATAACCAAATTTTGGTTGTTTCAACAAGACCTTTTGCTCAGTGACATATTCCTTTTTTTTTTTTTTTTTTTTTTTCAAATAAAAATAGTTGTCACACATACGAGAAAAAAAAAAAAAAAAAACGAAAATCATTCGCATATGGTCACATATACAATTAATTTTTAAATTGTGATTATAATTTAATTTATATACATCAAACCACGGATTTAATTATTCATTGAATTACATATCAATCTTATTATTATTATTATTGTTATTATTATTGTTAATATTATTATTATTATTATTATTATTATTACGCAGTCACAGATCACCAGGGTCGCAGTCGGATTTCATCAGTAGGTACATATTTGTTTTTTTTCTTGTCTATTTAATTTTTTCTTACCAACATGTACCTATATCTCCGCAAGGATCACCCATGAATATATATATGCGCATGCGTGATTCTCAGGAGGGTACAACATAGAGAGTTAAATACCAAATCGGACTACGACAAGAAGGACTTTGGGCAGTGGCGGACTAAGAAGGGTTGGCACCCGGGGCGAACGATTCAAATAGCACCCCCCCTCCCCCCCCCCCCCCAATTTTTATTTTAGGACTATTCTCACACATTTTAAGTTTTTTTCCACCAGTTTGATACTATGAGTTGAAAAATTAAAAAAAATTCAATTAATTGACAAAAAATTATGTCATTAATTTATAGTAAACGAATGTAAAACTTAATTTTCAGCCCCCTCAATGACACCCCTCAGTTACCGGTCACCCGGGGCGGCCCCCCCCCCCCCCCCCCCCCCCCCTAGTCCGCCACTGACTTTGGGGTAGAAGATATTTTTTTTTTTTCTCTTCTTCTTCTTGTTCTTGTCTTATCAAAGGTTCCTCGCGTGCCCCAGTGGAACTGTAGCCACAATCAATATTCGTTAGACCGCGGCTTGTGAGACGAAAAGTTTTTTTAGGGACGATTTTCAACGGCTTATATACCTCCTGCGGTCTAGATACCGCTTTACTTATTACTTAGATCTCGTCTCCGTTTAGTTAGTTAGTTAGTTAGTTAGTTAGTTAGTTAGACGGAGTTCTGAGGATTAAAAATGACCAATTTTCGATTTTTATACACGCGGGTCATATCATATCATGCGACTTTCGAATTTTATCAAAATTTTTATTAACGTAGGTACATATAATAAATACTATGTATGTATTGGTTTATCATTTTATATAGACAGTCGAATAACGTCCTTTCCGATTATTATTATTATTATTATTAAACTTGTGTATATTATTCATACATAGAAAGAAAGGTTAACTTGATTCAAGACAATTTTGCGGTCCAAAAATGAAGACCGAAATTTTCTCGGATCAAATCAAAAATTTTCTCGAACCAAGAAAATTGGGACAAAGAAAGAAAGGTTAACTTGATTCAAGACAATATTGCGGTCCAAAAATGAAGACCGAAATTTTCTCGGATCCAATCAAAAATTTTTCTCGAACCAAGAAAATTGGGACAATTTTCTTGGTTCGAGAAAAATTTTTGATTTGATCCGAGAAAATTTCGGTCTTCATTTTTGGACCGCAAAATTGTCTTGAATCAAGTTAACCTTTCTTTCTGTGTAGAATATAATACATAATGAAATAAAAATAAAACCACTGTTACGTACATAACGTAAATATAATGGTAGTTTTAAAACTGCGACAAAGCTTCTCAACGTTCTACTCGATCCACTTATATACAGCCACAAGAGTTGCCTGGCTTCTCTGGACTTTCTTTATACAGAGCCCTTTTTGCGGCTTGCATCGATGCGAAAATTTTTAAAGTAACTTTTCTTTTTTTTTTTTTTTTTTTTTTTTTTGTTTTTTTGTTTTTTTGTCCTTTTGTCTTTTACTTATTCTCTCATTCTCTTATTTTTCATTTTTTATTCGCGTGAAAATAAGAAAATAAGAAAAAAAAAAAAAAAAAAAAACTAGGTTGCTGCCGCAGCCCGACTGACTGCCTGCCTGCCTATGCCTGACTTCAAGAGTGATTAAAACCTACATACATATTCTAGTGTTATACGAAAGTGCCGATGAAGAAGGAAGTTGATAAGGAAAGAGGATAAGATATCAATTGGTTAACCGCAATCTTGTGCAATGATATAAAAAAAAAAAAAAAAAAAAAAAAAAAAAAAAAAAAAAAAAGAATCCTTGACCATTTAACTAGGTATTTGAATATTTAATTAACAAGGAATCTGCGTACACGATTCGATTCAACATTTTTCTTCTCGGATGTTATAAGTATAATATCAATGAGAAATGATCATTAAAATTCAAACCCAGAGGTTAGAACGAATTGGTATATGTAATAGAATTCAACCGTCTTTTTTTTTTTTTTTTTGTTTTTTTTTTCCAAGGGCCACTGCGAGGCCGGGGATTACGTTTAATTCTTTATTCATTTTTTTTTTTCTTTCCTCTTTCTCCAACAATGGATATTCTCCTAAAAAGAGACGAACACTTCTGGATCATTATTCTTCGGTCTGCAGGGTACCGCTACCGTATTGTTAAGTTTTTTTCTTTTTTTTTTTTTAATAGAATTATCGAAGTCAGAAGAATATAGTCCGCAGAGTGGGGGTGAGATCACCCGCAGTGGGCGGTGGTGCACTAGCAGACCGCTTGAGTCCGCGCGTCTCAAGTCGTGTGGGTATTAAAATGTCTGAATGATTATGGGCACTGAGGGTTAATCTATTTGATATATTATTTATTTAATATTTTTTTTACATTTCTTATGAACTGGGGTAGGTCTTTAATATAATTTGAAATTATAACGGCGTCGAATGATCATTGGATAATTTTAGAAACGAGAGTAAAAAAAAAAAATATTTTTTTTTTATTAAAATAGACACGACCGAGAATTTAATAGAGTAGGTATATGTAGGCGCGGCTTAGTACGGCTGAAACTCTCTACGTATTATAGAAGTTTTGAACGTACCTAGTGTGTTTAACGCCGTTTGACGGTAACACGATATTTCTTTAATCTCGAGGCACTGCCAGTGTGAAAAGTTTAACACAGAATTTCAAACTTAATGTAATTTTCGCACTTTTCGTCTAGTGCCCGTCGCACGCCAACCGAGTCCGCCATCTTGGGACAACTGCCAAATCTGAACGCACCCTAGCGGCGCGGCGCCACGATCAATTTTTACGGTTTCGCCGCGAGGAATTGCGCGAATTACGTTTCATTTTTCAATACGCTTTATATTATAATAACACTACGAACATTTTCATCTCATGCCAAATACCCTTGTATTACATTATACGATATTATTTATAACACCGATATTATTTATTATTGCGAAATAGTAACCCTAGTATATTAACATGGTAAATTTAGATTCCCAGATCAAGGTGCACACAACTACCACTACATATACCTATAGGTATGTGTGTATTACTTAACCATATCCGCGAGCACGCGCCTTGAGCATTGCGATTTTGCGACCCCTTTTCCAGTTACGAACCTATTTTATAAAAGGCCCCGTGTTCTAGCGGTAGTACGGTACCCTCGCAGTCGTTCAATCATTATGACCGCGGTACTAAAATTTTACGTACAGCTATAGTATCCGACAGAATTTCGTACTGTATAGTAAATCAAATAAAAAAAAAAAAAAAATAACTCTCGGTTGTTACAAAAAATCCTGTTAACATTTTAGACACCACACTCAGAAAAAGGTCTGGTTGTTGACACAACCAAAATTTGGGTTATTATAATATGCACAATCACATTTTTTGTTCAGTCAACCAAAAATTTTGTTGGAATAGCCAAAATTTTGCTTGTCCCAACAAAATTTGGTTTTGCCAACAAAATTTTCGTTATCGGAACAAAATTTTTGATTGACTGAACAAAAAATTTGATTGACTGAACAAAAATGTGATTGTGCATTAGACCGGTTCAAAAAAATCGACTATTCTTTTTTTTTCAATTTTCGCATTGAAATACTTTCGGGGGGGGGGGGGGGGAAGAAGATGCCTGTTAAAAGCGGAGCTCTTAATATTAAGATTTAGAGGTCGCTCATCGTGGATTTCTATTTTCCATTTAAATAGCATAGGAATTTTTTTTTTTTTTTTTTCTTCAGAATTTCGTAGCTCACAAACCAATGAACAAATCCAAATGACTCTTACATATTTTGATAGAGGATTAAACACTCTAAAAAATGTATCTATCATTGTGGAAAAAAAATCACAAAAAAAAAAATAGTTAACTCGACTATAAATTGAAATTTGAGCTTGAATAACTTTGGAAGGAGTCAATTTATCAAAAAATGAAAAGAGAAGCTTTTTGTAGAGTGTTCAATTTCCTATGAAAATATGTTTGAGTCATTTGGATTTGTTGATTGGTTTGTGAGCTACAAAATCATTAAAAAAATTAAAAAAATTTCGTATGCTATTCAAATGGAAAATAGAAATCCGCGATGAGCGACCTCTAAATCTTAATATTAAGAGCTCCGCTTTTAACAGGCATCTTTTTTCAGCCCCCCGAAAGTATTTCAATGCGAAAATTGAAAAAAAAAAAGAATAGTCGATTTTTTTGAACCGGTCTATTGTGCATATAATAACCAAATTTTGGTTGTGTCAAGAAGACCTTTTTCTGAGTGCAGGTGTAACTTGTACATTGTTTTTTTTGTGATTAAAGACGTCTTATTAAACAATAATTATTTGCTCTTGTTTTTTAGGTGGTTTATCTATTCATACACATAAAAAGTTGATGATATATATATATATATCATTGCTGTAGTTTCAACGATGATTCATATTCCCATCCCCAATAACTATATATTCAAGAAGATCCTGGAAGGAGAGTCACGCATTAAGTTATCCAAACATGAAAGAAAAAAAGCAAAAAAAATTAAAAATATATCAACTTTTCCACGAGTTTTGAGAATTTTCGCATCTCATCATGTAGAATCAAATTGATTATTATAATTGAAAATATATACTTTCAATGTCTTGCGCGAAGAGTGGTGTATGTTGAGTTAATCACAAAGCTCACTTTACTCTCGAAGGCATATATGGATAATATGAATAGCATATGTATATAGTTTGACGTAAATAATGCGCATGACTGCAATACGAATTAGTTATATAGATACATATACAAATACATATACATGCACGAGCTTCGCTTATTGAGGTGTTTGCGTGCACAAAACCTCGCCTAACATAATTTGCGTAATATCTTTATATGTATAGTACTACTTGCTCATATATTATATTGCGCTCTGTGGACTTTTCAATAATTTATATATATTGTCTCTTGCACCAATGCAGGCGATAGCTATTTTATTTTGAAACTTAACCCGTAAGCGATTCTGCAGCCGTTGTGACATATATATTATGTTATTATTAATTCTGTAACACCTCGCGTATTACTTTACTATTCAGGTTTTAAAAAATGTCATTGAAAAATGCATCCTTATACTTCCAGAATCTAGTTTCTTATTAAAATTGAAATTTTTTTTTTTTCACAATCTAATATTTATATCGTCGAGCGTACCTAATATTATGTTCGTATACGGAAAAATCTGCATATATTTATTTTTAGAAATTACTTTATGGAAATAAGATGTGGGAAACATGAATAAAAAGAATTGTTATTTCGAAGAACGGTATAGCTAGTAAACTTAATTCTTCGTTTATTTTGGCAGATTTGAACTTTTTATGGATTTATTCATTCAATTATAAGCATTCTTATATTATATGTACGACGAGGCTGTATATATATGTTTAATTGGGTCAAGATATTGTAATTTCAACTTGGAATTCTAAGTTTTTCTCATTCATCTAAAAACTAATTTTTTTTTTTCTTTTTTCATTAATATCGTTATTCCGCCCATCCCATTAATTATTTTTCAAATATTTGGAAAAAAAATGGCTATTTTTCAAAATCATTAAAAAATTAACCAGGGAATTTCGATCCCAGTGCTGATGAAGATTTAAAAAATTAAAAAAAATTCAAATTTTTTTTTTTTTTTTTTTTTTTGAATGACAAAAGTAATTATGCAGAAAAATGGCTGAAGAACTTTTGACTTCAATTTTGACGAGGATTCGCCGTATAAAATATTTGTCATGGGATCTGAATCACCCTGCATACATAAGCTATAAATGATGTAGGTACATATCATGCGCGATGCCATATTTTCCAAATTACAGTTAATGCAAACTGCTGCAGGTCGCGTGTGATTCGTGACAGCATGCGATCTCGTGTGCACGTTATTGCAATTACTTCAACTGCATTCAACAGCATTGTTCTTAAAGCAAGAACTGTACATCAGGGATTTTGCGTAGCTCTGGAAACAAGAGAAGAGAAGAGTCTTTTTCTACGACTCCATATTATATCTGATGAATTATTTATATTGAGACACATAAAATTTAAGGGGACCAGTACAGCGAATTTGCGAGAAATTATCATAGTCCGAAATCAATTTATTTCATAACCAAAGTTCATTTCACATGAAAATATTTTTCTTTTTTAAAATTATGTGTCGTAAGGATTTCAGAGCACCGTTGGACCGATTCAGGTCATCTTGGATTCATTTTCTTCAGAAAACAAATCTTCATCATGTGAATGTAGGAATTTAAAAATAAAAAATTACGTCATAAGTTATGATCAATTTACCAAATTTGCAAAAATTATTATCACTCATTTCTTAAATAACTTGGCCAAAACGAAAATTTTTCAAAATTCCTACATTCACATGATGAGGATTTGTTTTCTGAAGAAAATGAATCCAAGATGACCTGAATCGGTCCAACGGTGCTCTGAAATCCTTACGACACATGATTTTAAAAAAGAAAAATATTTTGATATGAAATGAACTTTAGTTATGAAATAAATTGATTTCGAACTATCATAATTTCTCAAAAAGTCGCTGTACTGGTCCCCTTAATTCTTCTCAATTTTTGAATTAATCAACTTTTTACTCTTGTGGTGATTCGACCAATTCGATGATTATGAGAGAAAAAAAGAATTGATAAAATTATATTATATTAGTAACACGCGTTTGATTATACAAATCGAATTCTTTGCCATATAATTATTAACGACGTTTTAATGTATTATTCATTTCCATTGTATGTGATAATATATACCGACAATGTAAAACAGTTATCTGAATTAATTATAGTTAAAAATAGGATTGTTAATTAAGTTAATTTTACAACAAATTGCATCAACACCGGTACAGTCAGAATCAGATAAAGAATAAATTATCATCAGCATGCACAGCGTTGCAGGTAAAAAGAAAGATAACTAAAAATAGGAAGAAAAATAAAAACCTTCACTGGAAACAGGAATTGTGGAATGTTAATCCATAGATACTATATGTCAATTATATAAAGTTTCTTGATCTTAAAAAGAAATTTCAAAAAAAAAAAAAAAAAAAAAAAAAAAACGTGTTGCTTATTATAAATAGATATAATGCAGAGGTTTCCTATAAGAGAAAAAAAAAAAAAAATTTTAAAATAAAAAATAAAAAAGAAAACGATGATCAGCTAGATTGCCTTGCCCCGATCTCCAGTCTGGTATAAATTACGTCATGTAGGTATGTATATTATATACACGTGTTTGAGATACTCAAATGTACTTAAAAATATGGTAAGTTGACGTGAAAATGTGTACCTTGAGGAGTCGCAGTAATTGAATATTGTATGTGATGTAACTAATAGCTTTCAATTGTTTAACCATAACTTTGAGTACTATAATATATGCGTTTACTGTATTTGCGCATGATTATAAGTCTTGAACTCAAAATCATGCAAGGTAATATTATGAATATATTTATATATAATTTTTTTTTTCAAGACAGTTATATAATATTATATATATATATAGTTTCTTCCGAATTATTTAATGCGTATTGTAGTGGGAATATTAGGTACGTTGAATAATTTAATGTCTTAAAAAAATTATATAGCGGGTCTAGATTCTCTTCAAAACTCATCGCGAGCTTTCGCAATTTGTTATATGATGACGAAACTATATGTATTACGCGGCCACTTCCGCTTTATTGGTTCTGACGAAGAAAGTTGTCACGCAACGTAACGGACGGCGAATAAACCAGATACATACATGTATACACGTACATGCTGTGTTGTATGGCGCGGGTTATAAAAGTTTTGTCTGTTTTTCATATATATATATGCGAATGCATAAGCATCGCAATCGCAAATCCGCCCCACCAGCTGGTAAAATCGCTAGGAGCCATGCAGCAGGGAAGCTTCGATCAATATTTCGAGTAATAATCTGCTTTTTATATGATTCAAACTATATACTTGTATATAAATTATAATCCGACCTCGATCAAAGTATGTGCAAAGTAAAAGACCCGTAGCCTCAGTTTAGGAGATATTGAACATTTATTTTTTCAATTATGTATATATAAAGTGTATGAAGCCACTATATCATTGCAGCATGTCGATTTTTTAGTATCCCATATCCACGACGAAAGCCAGCGTTTATATTGTAAGAAAAGTTTTCCTTCGTCGTATATCGCATATATAGACGTATATATATATATATGAATGTATATTCGAAAAGGTATTCTATAATGATCATCATCACGCGTTGTTATGTATGAGTGAAGAAAAATATCTTACGCAACTATTACTTTCTATGCGAACTAGTATTTTGTCATAAGAATTACAAACGAATTATTATATATAGATACTGGCCAGCGCGCATCGTATACGTTTATGTGAAACTTTTTTCAAATTTCTTTCCTCATTACCTCTATTAATTAATTTTACCCTCTAAATATAAAGATACGAGTCTCCCTGACTCTTGCGATGAACTTCGTTCTATCAATATTCCATGAATTGATTTTTCTTTTTTTTTTTTTACGCAGTATGCATAATACATAACATACGTCGAAATAAAGCAAAATACTGCAAGTTTCTTGGATAATTAATACGGAAAAATTTAATGTGTGTAATAATAAATAATTGCTTTTATAAATTATAATCAGCGAAGTCTATTTCGGATTATAATGACAACACTTTGACCCCCAGATGTAAATTAGAGCAATCTTTCAGTCACACCTCGGTCACCTGGTTCAAGTTTCTTACCGTTTCTTCGTAAAAAAAAGAAAGAAAAAAAAAAAAAAACAACTGGACGGTGACCCAATGTTAAAGTCAAAATCTGAATATAAGTAATGCGTGCGCGGAACTCTTTCATCCGGTTCACCATTGCAACTTATAGTCGTTTACCACATTTGAGAATGCATACTGATTTCTTTGCGGAGTTCTCAATTTTTTTTTTTCTCGATATTTGACAAATATGAGTATAGGGTGTAGCTGTGTTCGTTTTTAATGCAGAAATATAATTATTTCTGTCATCTGTGTAATTATCAATCATGACTACTCGCTTTTTTGTAATTACGTACGCATCGAGTTGCAGCGTATATTATAAAGTTGCAATATTTACTTGTCGAATGTTGACGCAGGAATTAATTAGGTAAATCGTGGTCTTCGTTCTTGTACGTCGAAGGTCTAGACTTCAGATGATAGAAGAATACTCGCCGTCATTGTTATGGCGAAGATTAGTCCATTAGAGATTTTATTCGTTGAGAGCATCGGCGCCGAATAACAATTGAATGAATTAGACGTAATGCCGGATTCTGTCTAACATTATGACATTGAGAATCAAATATAATTAGCAAAACTAACAAATGCTCTATGTCATATCATGGACATTCACTAAATTAATGATGATGATGATGATGATGATCGGAGTTATTTTGTTTCTCGGTGCGATTTCGCCAAGGGCGAAGAATATACCCATAGGCTATTCTCTAATAACAACAGTAACAATGCCCTTGATTGTTATTAATAAATAGAATCCCTTACCATATTAAATAAAAAGATCTAACTCGTTTAAGTTCAATTATAATTTGTATTATAACCAGACGTCTGGCATGTCGAACTCTCATAGCAAGTTAGAAGGCGAAAGTCTTTCGAACAGTTCACACAGCCTTCATCGTAGTAGTTGTACATGTAGGGAGAGTGTTAAACATGTAGCTTCGGGTCGGAGACGTCATATTGAACAATATACACACGGCCTAATATTACGACATTTTATTAGATGAAAGTGAATATTAGCTCCTTCCGGTAGTATAATTTATACCGAATTACAGTGTCTCTGCAGTATTAACATGCAAGCCTATCGGCTAACATGACCTGAAAATAGTCAATGACTCAAAGACATGTAGTTTTGTTTGATAAATTCACTTTGGTCATAAGGCATATGAGCTTCCATATCATACAAATGGTGATCCAATATGTTATACTGACAACATTCGCGGGTCAATGACGGGACTAATAAGTTGCACTTTCGAGTACGACGAACCGATTTTGATATACAGCTACGATTAGTTAAGTGATCAACATTCATTTTCAAAACATTTTGTGTATTTAATGAATTTGTCTCGAATTAGGAAGACAAGCCATGCACTATGATCACAGCTGTGTTAATAATACGTTAGTGCGTGCGGTTATCAATTATCATGAAATTAGAATTAACGAGGACAAGCCAGGTAAACAGATTTCGAAAAGTTTGTTTTGGGCATAAAATCGCTCCCTTCTTTGATTTGGAAATACGTGTTATGGCGATATGGTGATTTTAATATTAAGATTCGATTATAAATATGGATTTTTTTTTTCTTCGTCGAGGTTTTTTGCTTGTGCATGAAGAAGGGCCGAGAAAAGAATCGAGGCTATATATTTGAATGTGGAAATGACCCATTGATCGGTAGTCGATGGACGTTTTTTTTTGTCATCTCACAAAGCAATCTTGGGACTATCGATACAGCGAAACGAAATACCCGATTTCCATTTCTCGTTTTATTAATAAAATGATTAACGAAATCGATTCAAATTTTCACGGCAGTAGGTACAAAAAATTTTCTCATTTTTTTCCGGTCAGCGGAAGACACTACTCCTATTTTATATTCCTCAACATTTTTATGGCACACATATATATGAGAAGGACCTTCCATCATTCCTAAAGTATTAACAAGGAGTTAAACGATAAGCTAAAATTTATTTTTTCCCTTAATAATTTAGGGTTTGGCGTTATGGAAACGCCGTATTTTACCTCACACACTTTTTTCTATACTTAATTTTTTGTCGAATGATGGATACTAATTCCACCGTTTGTAAACGTATCATTTATTCAATTCCAAGAAAAAGAACAACTCTAGCGATAAAATTTAGGACCGGATGTTTTCAATCCAGCATCTAAATACAAGTGCAGTTATGAGAGAACTGATCGCATTATTAATTCCAGACCGTATAAACTACAGTATACATTTCCTCCTGTACTTCAATATCCCCCGGCTGCAACCGGCACGAAAAAAACCTCCTACCGCTGAACTTAATAATGCCTTGTTGATACAATTCTGCCCCTCTTTCTGTAATACTTTCAAAATATTAAATTCTCGGAATGTTAAATAAAAACTTTGCTCAAATTTCAAGCATGCATGCGATAGTCACGGTGACGATCAAGATTTTACCATTCTTAGCCTGATCGTCAAATACCAATAAAAAAATGAAATTATCTATACTTCTCATATATTTGCAATGAATGAGTCTTCAAAATTCATCAGGACATTGGCACCATATGTAAAGGTGAAGGTGCTTTTAGGAAGGAAAGTGAGTGAGCGGCTACAGATCTGCGTGTATCATATTTTTTTTTTTTTTAGTTTCGGTGAGAAGTTATATTTTGCATAAAATTATGATTGTTAATTTGCCGCCTTAAGACAGCTGCACAAACTTTTTCTTTCCTTTCTCAGACAACGTTTTACTGTATGAGTTAGTCGACCTGAGAGTTCCGCGTCCTAAATGAGGTATATATACACCCGATTTGAGGTGGTAACAGTAAAAAGTGTGGTAGACGTGTAGTGAAACAAGTTAGATATGTGAACTATCCTCACGAATCCCTTCACCTATAAACGCAATTATCTTCTTAGATAATTATCTACTGTTTTTAACACGTGGATGTCTTTCCCAGGAATTGAGCCTTTTCCTCGTCTATTCAAATGATAATATGTCTCTCGTGCAGCAGGAGCAGGAGTGTGGAATGGTGTTTTGAAACCGTTGCTGTACTCCGAGGCACCATTTCCGTGGGTCAAAGCCGAAAGTCAAGACTTCCATATATCTGAGAGAGATACAATATATATACATATAGGTATACGAGTATATGTATATATGTACAGTTACGTGCCTCGGGGAAACCCAAGCGTGGAGTATAGCTCCTAGCCAGTTTAATAAGGCACCGAGAATTTCAGTGCCGATTTGGCAACTTTTGGCTTTACCAGACAGTGGTAAATCGTTCTGGATTCTCGCAAATAATAATTCGCGCCGACGCTGATGGACTGGTGTGTATTGGAATTCGCTGACGTCGGTGTATTCGATAACGTGTCACAATGTCGCGGTGAGGGATCGGTATAGAGAATCACTTTCAACGCCGTTACCAGCCCAACTTATACTAGTAAGTGGCAGAAAGGCTTTAAGGTCGTAGTATACACCTGTGCTTCGACATGCAGCCTGCTTCTTTAAAGGAGCTTATATCAAAAAGTACCATCTTTTTAACCGGTGCTACCGGTTTTGTGGGTGGTGTACTTCTCGAGCGTATTTTGCGCGCTGAATTACCGCCGGATAAGATTTACCTACTGGTCCGTAAACGGCGTGGTACCGACCCCCAGGAACGTGTCAAGGAGATTTTTTCATCACCGGTAAGTTTTTTTCTACTCAAACAATTCGAAAGTTTCAATTTTTGTATTTTTTATTTTTATATACTATACCTAAAGTCATGGCCATGGTCATCTGTTGGTTGTTGCGAGATACCGTCCTGCTCGTTTATCCGGCTGTTCAAATAACCGGGCAACTTTTTGTCGAGGACTGTCGCTTATTGCATGACTTTCTGTCCTTTCTGTTCATTATAGTCTCACCATCGTATTTGTACCCCACCATCGACTTGACGTCAAAGTGTGCGTTAGTATCGCGGAGATCACGGTTTGGCAGACTGTCTCAATCCAAAGTACAATTTTCATAGACCTCCCGCAATTTACCTGGTGTTATTCGCATATACGCACTCAGAAAAAGGTCTTGTAGACACAACCAAAATTTGGTTATTATATGTACAATCACATTTTTTTGTTCAATCAACCAAAAATTTCGTTCGGATAACCGAAAATTTTGTTGGGAAAACCAAATTTTGTTGGGACAACCAAAATTTTGGCTATTCCAACAAAATGTTTGGTTGACTGAACAAAAAATGTGATTGTGCATATAATAACCCAAATTTTGGTTGTGTCAACAAGACCTTTTTCTGAGTGCGTTTACTGGATTATAGCACCCAGTTTTCCTTTGTAGTCAATACTATATAGAACAGAAGCTGGACTGGCGAGTAAGTGGTTCTCTTATGAAAGTATATTATGACCTTCTACGAAATGACATATATATAGATACGTTCGAATGATATGAAGACCTCAGGGTTATACGGACGTTGGTCTTTATATTTTAGTGGTATTAAAATAATTATATGAGGTAATCGAGCACAGAGGTAAAAGTTTTCTAGTAAAAACAAGACAAAAAAAAAGAGTTGTGAATCCAACAAAATTTCTTCTTCTCGTATTATATATATTAGGGTGTGCAAAAAAAAAAAAAAATTATTTTTATTCCTCGTTTCCCATGTGAAAAATGATTGCTTTCATGAATTTTGAGAAACGTCGTCGAAGGGGGGCTCTGACAAAAAATGTTCAAAGGTGTCTCAGTCGACCAGAAATCATAGTGATTGAGGCACCTGCTAGACTCAATTGATCGAAATCCCCTTTCGCAAGGTGAAATTTCACAGCAAGTTGAATGAAATCATAAGGTGGTACGGGGAATACACTAATAAAAAATGCTCTTTCAAGAAGAAAATTAAAAAAAAAAAAAAAGTACGTGTTCATAGTTTAATTTTTAACAATTCTTTATCCTTTTTCTACTTATTATACCACATGCTGAAACAGCTGGATGTTATTTAATATTTCAATTGCCGAAAGGGGAATGCTGAGAATCAAGTTTAAAAGGTGCCTCATCAGTATGACTTCTGGTCGAGTGAGACACCACTTTGCATTTTTTCTCAGTGCCCTCCTTTAGCGAGACTTCTTATTTCATAAAACCACTTTAATTTTTGATGTGGGAGATCAAAAAAAAAAAAAAAAAGTTTTTTCTGGCACACCCTAATATATATGGTACATATTTTCTCAAAATCCTCCCTAATGTATATTTGCAGTTTAAAAAAATTAGCCAACTCTCTCCTTTGCGACTCGTTCGCGTTCCACGAATCGCCTTACATAATTTCAAACCTCTTTCGGCTTGTGTCCTGCATCAATTTTCGACTATTATACGACGTTGATACTACGAGGCATATATATTATACTGACTTGGAGTGAAATTTTCTTCCGCACGATTTACGTATGGGTATAGATTAACATTAGAAAGCATTTCATTAGTCCTCTAGGCTGCTTCGTCTACATATGCGTGACATAAAAGTTGAACGACTCTGTAACGGATGTGATAAAACCGGCAGGACCGACTTCAGGTTCTTATTCGTCATTACCGTTTAAATTCACACGAGGGTTGTGATAATATCTGACAAATTTTTATCAATTCATTTAATATTGTAGTATGATTATATTCGCGCATCAGGTATTATACGGCGATAGCCATAAAAAAAATTTAGGTATAGCCTAATAATTGAGGTGGCAGTCGAAATGCAAATAAATGTTAATTCTAGGCTCGAGGGAATAACCAATCTTTACTAAATCCACAATTATCATGATTTTACACAAATATTAGCTCAAATACTCGAACGTACCTTTCAGCTGTACAGTTGCAGGAAAATTTAATTCTTAGAATATTACGTCACGTTTAAGCTTGAATTATTATAATAAATAAAGTATACCGAATAATAATTTGGAAATACATTAATCGCGTCCCTAATGCCATAAAGGCATACGCTGTATATAGATGCTAGCTAAGAGCCATAAAGGCATATAAATTTTTGTATTCGCCCAATCGCTTCAGAATAACTTGAAATGAATTTTCTAAAAAAAAATAAAAAAACTAATGCCAAAAAGGCATATCTTTTGGGACATAGGCCTTTTTGGCATTAGGAAAACTGATTTTTTTTTTTCACTTTCTATGCGTTTTTCATGTTTTCAAAGCGATAGGCGAAGTTTGAAAAAACTATATGCCTTTTTAGCATTAGTATGCCATAAAGGCATATAACGAAGATATGCCTTTATGGCATTAGGGACGCGTAATATAATACCGAGAAAAATTAAACTAAAATAAGATAAAAAATATAGGGGGGAGGGGCGGGCGAAATGGGAACGCTGAGGAAATAATGGACTTTCGTCTGAACTGAACACTGGTACTCCGTTCTGCCCGCACGTCCCTGTTTTGCCCCCCCCCCCCCCCCCCCCCTCCTTTATGTGTATTTATTATTACAGTTGCATAAATAATCTGCAAGAGTATAACTCGCTTGCGACGAACTATTTCTGCTATACATACCATAATATACCAGCTGCAAATAGTCTCATTGCATTTATTGAATTAATTAAACATGATGCAGAAAGAGAAACCGAAGATATTACAACACACTGAACATATATGACAGAGTCTGCCCAATGAACCTTTCAAGTCCAGTCAATACAAAATTATATAGCTGTCAATCGTTTTCAATTTTTAATTAGAAGAAGCCTTATTAGAACACTCGATTGGCCTTGACATAGTAATGATTAGAGTCGTTATACGACGAATCAAAGTCAATTTTGAGATGGTGACTTCTGGTTCTATCGTAACTCATGAGGATTTTCACAATCCAAGTGTGTAAGGTCGAGGTCAGTCTATGTCCCGGACGCATTAAACCTTCAAATATAATACCCAGCCCGTTTGATTCAAGGGCAAAAGATTTTGTTTGTAAACGCCCGCGGATTCTAGCCGGAAGTTTTAATACTTGAATGAAAAATGCAAATTGAGGGCTTATAATAACTGAGCTGTTGCGTAATATTCAGGTTAATAACGCGTGAAAATTAGTTGTTCACAGATGTCCAGCCTGACAGACTAGACCTGGTGCATGTAGTCGAAGGAGACGTTGGCGAAAATGGACTCGGAATATCTGCAAGCGATCGTGACCTCCTGGTCTCTGAATGTACCCTGGTCTTCCATGCGGCTGCTTTTATCTCGTTTGCAGCTCGCCTCGATATGGCAATCAGGATTAATCTCGAGGGTTCAAGACGGGTCTTGGATCTAGCTAAAAAAATGACCAATTGCAAAGCCATGGTCTACGTGTCTACCGCCTACGCAAACTGCACTGTCAGACACACTATCGTCGAAGAAAAATTGTACCCGACCCACTGCGATCCGGTGGAGTTCATAGAAATGGTAGGTTTACTTTAAAGGATAAGAGGAACTGAGCGATATACCTGGAAATATTAATGGTACCATAATGTCATTTCAAAGAAATTTCAATGGCATGCAGGATCTATACGTGTTGGTGAAGAATAAATTTGCTTTTAGTATTACGCAACGTAATTTGTTATTTAGTAATTGTTGGAACTCTTGATCCATTGCGGTGAACTTCTGATATTTTGATTGATTGTTAGTGTCTCTTCAAAGGTTAGTAACGTCATTACAGGTCATTGTGACGTTAGCATCGTATTCGTTCGAATAACAAATAAAGGTAATGCGTTCTTCTTCTGTTTGAGCGAAAAACAAGCCGAGAGTCACAATTTCCATGCATTTTTTTAAACCGCAACGTTCGAAGTAGTATACCGATCTTAATTATACAACGTTGTGCAATTTTCCTCTCGATTCAGGCAAAAAATCTATCGGCACAAGAGCTTGAACAAAGAACTGCAGAACTGATCGGAGACCATCCCAACACTTATACTTTCACTAAACAAATGGCTGAAGCTCTATTAGCAAAAGAACGCGGCCATGTCGCGCTCAGCATTGTCAGGCCCAGCATTGTCCTCAACACTTGGAGGATCCCGAAAAGAGGATGGGTAGATAACGTGAACAACGGGGCATGCGGATTCATAGCTGGAGTCAACAAGGGTATATTTAGAACGTAAGAGAAAACGCATGATGATATTTAGGACTTCCAATCCACGGCTTTCGGAATGGCTTATATTTGAAGATTCGATATTTGGAAAGAGAATTTTTTAATGATCTGTTTTGATCACAGTATAGCTATTACTAATCTTCTTCGTATGATTGGGTTAAAGTTGGGATTCTCGAGTCATGATATCTCATAGTTACTCTCTAAATTTGAATTAGTGACATTAGTGAATAGTCATTGCAAAACCAGTGACTATTCACTAATGTCACTAATTCAAATTTTAGAGAGTATCAATGTAGTCAAGATACAACTATCAGTTGTCGCAAGGGCTAAAATTAACCGCTGCTTCGAATTTTGAATTTTTGTTTCTAATTGGTTAGACTGTTGTACTAGTATCTGAATTTAGGGAAGTTAAAATCGTGCAACTCTTCACGCAAGAGCGAAGAAAGAAGAGTGATATATCTCATTATTTTTTGGAGTCGAATTAGGAGTGGTATGATTTTCACAATTCCAAAGTGAATTTTGACGCCAAAAAATGTCAAGAATACAAAACCACCAAGTTTTTGATACTAATGCTGAACTTCGTTCTAAAATGCTGAAGAAAAAGCAAGAATGAATCTTTTCAAATTCATAATTACTCGAGTATATATAAGTGGTATTCCACGTGAACCGGATCAGTTTTTGGTCTGAGGTCATCGAATTTGACGCCAATGCAGATTCAGATTCCTTGTTACTACATGAGATGCCCCCAACAGTTACAGAGCTTGAAAATAATTGGTTCAATTTATATCGCTGTCATAATTATGCCAAAAATTTAATTACCACATTTTCCACTCCACTTATCTTAGCCATGCATGAACAAAATCATAACTTCCCATAGTGCATTCTACGCGCACAAATGAGCTCCGTCGAAGTATGTAGCACTTCAATTATTTTTGGAATTATTAAACATGTAAAACTTTGAAAATATGCGATTTCTTTGTTCTTCTATCGAAGGGTCACACTAATTGCACTGAAATTTTCACCGAAATTACTTCGAGGTGGCACTAAGAAGTGATCAAAATTTCAGCCTCCCGTTTTTCTTCTTTTTTTTTTTCCAAAAACCGGCGAAGCATGTAAAACTTGGAAAATATGTGTTTTTATTTTTTTTCTACTTGAAGGGTCATACGGATTGCCTTGAAATTTTCACCGAAATTACTTCAAAGTGTCACAAAGAAGTGATAAAATTTCCAGCCTCCCGTTTTTTACTTTTTTTTTGCCAAAAACCGACCCGGTTCACGTGGAATACCCCATATATTATATACGATCTCTCTAAATTTTTTGGAGTGGAACTTCAGTCCGTCGTTACGGACTGGCTCAATTTTCAGTATATAAGAACTTCAGAGAGATAGTACTACTTACTTACTGAAGTATTAAAAAGTCTGTTCGTCTGCAAAGATTTGTTTGCTGAACGATTTAAGAACAGAAAATGTAAAATCCAAGCAGCAGCTTATTTGAGACTTTGAGTTGCTACCACTGTTTTTACTACAACCGCTTGTAATTCAAAGAGTTGCGATTGTTCAGAAATTTGACTTTTATTAGACTATTCTTAAACAGACCAGTGGCTGCTGTGACGAAATTGTATTTAAAAAAAATTCTTTTCGGACATAGCGGAATGTCCATATGCATGTTAACACTGCTGAAAATTATTCTGCTAGAGTTCCATCGCGACCAGATGCTGTGACCGATGTCATCCCTGCCGATATGGTTGTCTCGGTGATTCTCACTTCCGCCCTTCAAGCGATTCGCGATCCTGAAACACTGCATGTCTACCACTGCACATCCGGTATCGAGAATCCCGTTACCTGGGATAGATACTGTAAAACTGTTGTAAAAGCAGCCCAGGATTACCCCTGCAAAGAAGTGCTGTGGTATCCACAAGCGAAAACAAGACTGAGCGAATTCAGGAACTTCGTAGTTCTCTGGCTCTTTCAAATAATTCCTGCGTTCTTTGTCGATGCTGTGATACTTCGCGGAAAAGAACCTTCGTAAGTATCACGTATACATACATGTCAAATCATATCGAGGGCTTAGGACCAAAATGGTGTAACCCACAAAAAACGGAGTATACTGCCATAAGGACGTATCCCTAACTTTAACACGGAAGTTCCATAAGAGAAAAATTAGGCAACCTATGGCCAGAAGGACGTAAGCCCACTATAATACTGCCAGAAAGGCGCAACCCGCAAAAATAAAAAAAAAAGTGCACTGAGAAGAATAACAGCAATAATATTGCTCGAATTGCAATAAAACATTATTGCTGCATACCAACCTGCAATAATCATTGCTGAAGCTGTGCTATAAATATTGCAAGCTTGTACAGCAATATTGTATTGCTACATTAGCAAACAAATTGTTGTATCTGCAATATTTTATTGTTGAAGCAGCAACGTAACTGCAACAATAATTGGAAAGCATCATACTATTGTAAGAAAAAAATCGTTATCTTAGCAATATTCGGTTAGCAAGCGAATGTTGTTGATATTACGATTCTCATTCTTCTCAGTGTGGGTTACGCTCTTCTGGCAGATCACTGATGATTTTTTTCCGGATTTAAATCGCCTTCTTACAGCCAGAAGGTCGTAACCCTCTTTTTTCATTTTTCGTGGCTCACGTCTTTCCGGTAGATAACCGGTTAAATTTCTTTGAATTCCGATCGCCTCGTACCTGCTAGAAGTGCATCATCCACGAAAATAAACAAAAAAGTGGGTTACGACCTTCTGGCAGATCACTGACGATTTTTTTCCGTATTTAAATCGCCTTCTCACTGCCAGAAGGTCGTAACCCTCAAAAATTGAAAACGTGATGTTCACCTTACTAGATGTGTGTAACATTGCCGTTTTCGGGATTTGGTAACCTTGTTACAGCCGGAAGGGCACAACTAGGAGTCACCGTATGAGAAAAGAAAATATGTGACCGAAAATAAGAAAATTGAAATACAAAAGAAGAAATAAGAAATGATGACAAATTGAATTAAAAAATGAAAATCTGCGATTCTTTTAGAGCAGTCATACGGAACAAGTAATGTGCGTTGTTTCCAAGCGGTGGATTTTAATGATACGTTTATCATTTTTCCAAATTATACTACATGAAAAATTTACTATATTAAACATAGAATGTTGAATCTTTGTAATCTTCTCCAACATGAAGTAAGGACGAGTCAGGCATAGGGCGACTTCTAAGTGTGTTCAACTTTCACCTAATTCGTTTTACTCGTTATGTTATCTAATGTTCTTGAATCACCCTAATAAAAAATTAACCACACACCAAAAACCTGTAGCAATAAAAATCGCTTCTTGTTCATTTATTTATTTTTTTTTTTTTTTCATACAGGCTATACGCGATGCAGAGAAAATATGCTAGAGGCTGCAAGTACACCCGTTACTTTACGAAACGAGAGTGGCCCTTCGATACGGCAAAAGTATCAGCGCTTGCTTCTATCTTGCCAGAAGAAGAACGATCCGCTTATCCCTTTGATTCTAAGCTCGTAGACTGGGATGACTATCTTGAGGGATGCGTGGTCGGAATGCGTCAGTATTTTCATAAAGAACCACAAAAGACAACGGAAAGGGCTCGTCGCGAGATGCGAAGGTAACAATAATATAAGTGATTATGGTTGTTTTTAACGTTCTATTCTCATTAGGCTTTATAGCCGCTCGAAGGTTGTACACTAATAATAATTGAGCTGCAGATGCGAAAAAAACAACTGGTTAATATTTGTAACCTCCATATGGCTTCCGATTTCTTAACGGTTATCACTTAGTTTTATCCGAGTAAAAAACTAATATATTCGTTTACCAAGTTATAAATTTCACAACACGACCTAGAGAACTCGATTAGTTCTGAGGTCTCTTCGAAGGGCCCGGTAGAAAAATTGCGAAATTAATAATGACGAACCTTGTACCGGAAGTACAATCAAATAGTGCGTGATCATCAAAATAAATATTAAATAAATTTTGTATGTTTTCCAGGTTGAAAATAACCGCCATGGTCACCCCAGTGCTCAGTTTCATCATTATTTGGGGAATTGGTTTACTTTTCGGATACTCTTTTTGGATTGCTGCATTCATTGCTGGCAGTTTGATGCTGTTTTTAATTTGGGTTTAGTTATAGTTAGGTGCAAAACTTGTATTCCACTCGTATGTTTCCATTTTCAGCATAAGGTACCTATTTCTGATTTTAGTGTCTTTACTACTTATCATGGAGGTAGACTGCAATGCTCAATTTATTATACCGAAGTGAAATGTACATTTTTTTTTTTTTCCACCCTGGAAAAATTCTTATATAGGTAACGTAAAGTTTTATTGATATCTGGCATATACCTCTGACAAAAAGTTCATCAAGTGATTATACGAACACAATTTTTTGCTTTAAATAAAAACACGGACACTGTAATGACTTTGTGAAATTATATGTATGTATGTACTATGTAAATATACAATTTACCTGACGTGCACAAGTGTTGTATACAATGGTCTTAAATCCTACGCTTACCTAATTACACAACATTCGTAATTTCCTTACCAATAATGTATTTTGTATTTGTGCACTAGCCACTAGTGTATGCAGATGGCAAAGTTCGTTCATTTATTTTCTTATTTTTACCTCTAACAATGATGACGGGACTTCCTCCTAGGTCTGAGATCCGAACAAATAGTATAAAGCTGCAAAAAAATTGAATAACTTCTATACAAGGATCCGTAAGGCGAAGCGAATTAGCAATTTTGATTCTCTATATAGTTGGTTCCATGGAAATCCATTCAGAGGTTCATACCGGAGCTCTAGCTATCTCTGAATTTGAATTAAATTTTTTGTTAGCATAAAACAATTAATGTAACGTTAAATTTCCTCTTAGAAAATATAATTGTTGATAGAGAATCTCATTATGAATACTGAAGAACCGCGTGAAAAGACACAAATTCAACAAAAAAGGAAATTCTATTTATGTTGAAAACGACTACTATCTTCACGTCAATAATGTATTTAAAAGTATAAATGATGAACTGAAACGAGTACCTACTACAACTTTTGTGTGAAAGTTGTTTCTGAAAATTCACTAGTTTCGCCATGAATTTCGAAAAATCACGTTTGCCAGTAAAACTCATGATTTATTCAATAGCGCATGTGTTTTTTTCTCTATGTAATTATTTTTATCATTTTTGCTGTTTACTATGCACTTAGAACTTGCATGCAGCATTGAGAAAGATTTCATGACGATGCCACTGACGTTTGTTTTTATTATTTCTTTCGGTACCTATATATATATATGTATAATATTTTCATCTAACATCAGTGATATTGAAACGAATATATATTTAAAAGTAATTAATATCTATCATAAACGATGTGACCAGCTTGTGTCTGCTGCATTACTGAATTAAAAAAAAAAAAAAAATGCTCGCCAAAAAGTAAGTATTAGATTCGAAAGTAAAAGAACCCAATTGGCAGAGCTAAATTTCTGATTACAGTTTTGTGAGATATGTATACTTATAATACCCACTCAATATAATCGTTTCGGTGATCATAAAGAAATTAGCTATAATTTGATGATCAAGTCATCAATCATCACATAGTTTATTGTTGGTCAATGATAAGTGAAAACAAGCGCACAAAAAAAATTCCAATTAATTCTAAAGTGATGAAATAACAAATATGGAAATAAATCATCCGTCATGTGGCATTTATTTTTTCTAGATGTTAAAAGGCAAGTAAACTCTTAAACCATATATACTTATCTTTTGTGTACCTAAAAAAAAGTTAAGTTATCTATAACTACAAATATTAATCTATATTGTATACTTTGAACACCTCGACAGCTGCTGAGATGACAGTAAAACTTTTATCGATACATCATACAGTATATGCGTAATATTGCATTTTACCCCCACTGTGCCGAAAAATATCGTATGGAACTCGTGCGTAAAGTCAGTTAACGTGATCGGTGACAAAATTGGTAATAAATTCTTAGATTTTCACGTGACCCAGTATTAGGAGGCTATCTTACGTATATGTACTTAAAAATAGGAGGTCACAAGACTCGGTCCACTGTGTAGAGATGATGGACGTTGTTTCAAGAACGGGATTTGACCTCTGAAAACTGAGATCTTTCTGATTCATTATATTTGATGATTGTGCTATTTCCGGACTAGATTGATGAATAATCAGTAATTCGGTGATAGAAGTATAGCCACGTCAGGGACGAAAGTCCCACTTGTCACATACCGCGCAAGGAGAACAGGTGAAAGTTACTCACCTCAATTAATTAATAATCAAACACAAGCCGAATCACCTTGGTGTAGTTCGTACGACCTTCCCTAGTACTACATATCAAGCACCCAAAAGTACAATAATAACAATACGAATGTTTTACATTTGTTTAATATCAAATATTTCTGCAGAAGATCGTAAAACGTAACGAATTTCAAGATGAAAAATTTACTGCTGCATGTATCCCCCGTATAATAAAATTGCCAATTGCTATGATATATCGGTACGTGAGTCGAAGAGTATGCCACCTCAGATTAACGCCCAAAACTATGCCACCTCAAGTTAACGTCCGAAACTATGCCACCTACATGTTAAGTTAGATGGAGGTGGCATAGTTTCGGGCGTTAACTTGAGGTGGCATAGTTTTGGGCGTTAATCTGATGTGGCATACTCTTCGACTCACGTACCGATATGTAACCTAAATTAACAAATACACCTATACAAATCTCCAGTCCGGTTCCCTAGCCACAGCGCCGCCACAAGGTAAGTCGGCGCCCGGGGCAGCTTAAAAACTTGCGCCCCCCCCCCCCCCCCCCCCTCCCCGCAGCCCGCAGTACTGAATCATTAATTTTGTCTGAAATGGGTGAATTACAAGAAAAAACAATATAGTCGTAGTTTAGTATACTCGCACAAGTGGCGTTGAGTAAGCTTCCCTACAATGTTGTATGATAATACATTACAATTATACCCTGACGTAGTAATGGGATGAGCATGAGGTGTATGAAGCACGACGTGAGGGGTTCGTCGCAGCCGAATGAATAAAAAAAAAAATTATTGTCATTCATTTGGAAAAAAAAAGTATTAGTGAAATTTTTTTTTTTTTTCAATTACTCGTAGGATAAAAAATGTATAGAAGGTGTTACAACTAACTATGTCACCCCGACGGGTGGCGATGGGGGGGGGGGGGGGGGGGGGGACACCTTGACTAACATTTCCGATATAGGAACCCATGTCCGGAAAGTTGACGTTACCTTGATGAGAGGGATTCCAAGTTTTCAGCGAACGCCTGCAACGGTTGCTCACAGGCGCGGCGAAATCGTGGAGGATTTAGAAGTAATCTAAATCTAATTCAACTATTTATTAACAACATAATGAATCTAACACAGTGTTCAAAATATCACATAAAATAAGTGTTACGTTGGTAATGAATAGTTGAATTAGACTTAGATTATTTCTAAATTTTCGACGATTTCGTTGCGCCTGTGAGCAAGCATTGCAGGCGTTCGCCGAAAACTTTGAATTCCTCTCATCAAGGTAGTGTCAACTTTCCGGAGATGGGTTCCTATATAACAAATGTTAGTTAAGGTCCCCCCAGCTATCACCACCCGTCGGGGTGACATAGTTAGTTGTAACACCCTGTATAAAACAGTGCGATTTCATGATGCAGTAATGCGCAAAGCGTGCGGGAGGCGCCTCTCGGCGCCCCCCGACACGCAGCGTCCGGGGCGACCGCCCCGCTTGCCCCCACCCCTGT
Organism: Tenthredo mesomela; assembly: GCA_943736025.1. Classification (NCBI taxonomy): domain Eukaryota; kingdom Metazoa; phylum Arthropoda; class Insecta; order Hymenoptera; family Tenthredinidae; genus Tenthredo; species Tenthredo mesomela. The sequence goes on along the minus strand of OX031016.1, from coordinate 9,266,834 downwards.
GGCGGCGCTGCCTACCCAGTCCCGGTACTCTACCCAATGTCTCGTGCAACTAAGCTTCTCATAAGTTCCGCATTTGATTTGTAAAATTCCTGTCAAGATTCTTAGCGTCACTAAGCGCCTGCTTGAACCGCAACTTTCAATACATTTCGATACACAAGTTGCTTTCACCTTCATACCGTGAGGAAATCATGATAGTGTACGGCGACTGCGCATGCGCGAAATAATTCATTATCATTGGTCGGTAAGATCCTCCCGCGCTGGTATTTCAACTTGCGAGGCATAGCTGCTAACTTGGAAAAAATTAAGCGAGAGCTGTCAAACTCTCGCGCGTAAAGTAGTCAATCGAAGTTATGCTGATATTTATTTCAATTCGACGTTAATTTAAAAGAATAAAATAAAAATAAGATGAAGAATAAGATGAAGTCTAAAATCAAATCTGAAAGGTCATCGTTAAGTTTTGATGAAAATGAAATTAAAACGAATCAAATTATTAAATGAAAGATATTTTTTGCTTTCCAAGCCTTTCTGAATCACTAACGCAATTAATTGAGATTTTAACCTCAAAAATTCGTATCAATTAAATCGGTTTGACAGTTGAAACTCGGGATGGCCAGCCTGCCTCAGCGGACGACGAAACTCGCGCATGCGCAGTCACCGTATGCTATCAAAATTTCTTCACGGTATACATGCATGCATACAGAACGCCGCTTGCTATCTCTCATCTTTATTATTCTTGTATAGTACTGTATTGGTGCGCCCCGCCATCGGCGTCAGACAGGAATCTTGATTGTCAGCTACATTGGTGCGTCGTTACTGGCCAGTGAGTAACGAGGAGAGAAGGTACACGTTATGTTAATGCGTTTTGCGCCTGAGGATACTATATTTACTTATTGTCTGTAAATCTGAGTGATAATTATTTTTTAGTATAACTGTTCATCCGCGACTCTTTAACTGTTAAGTTAAATCTTTAAGGTGTGTTTTTTCTAAAATACGGTATAATATCATAACGATATGGCTTCTTCACCGGTAGTAGAGTTTTATCGTGGTAAAACGTTGTTTATTACTGGCGGTACAGGGTTCCTCGGTATTTGTCTTATAGAAAAATTACTCCGATCTTGTCCGGATATAAAAAATATTTATCTTCTACTGAGACCCAAAAAGGGTAAGCAGATTGAGGAGAGGCTAGAAGAGCTAACCAAAAATGCGGTACGTATTTCATTACCTTTATAATAATTCATAATTCATAATTCACAGAAAAAAATAAAAAAACCGAACATTCCAATATCACTTCAGTTAAATCTACTGATCTTCAATTTCATTATTTTTGCCTCATTAAAACCAGTTTTACCCACATTACACCAGTCATGCCTATGTATAAACAATCGTATTTGTTTTTTCGTTTGGTTCTTGTTCAACTTTTTAACCTCTTACGTAAAAGGACGTGAATATTTATGCGCGAATCTTTTTTTTTTTTTTTTATAAAAACATTAATATTAATATTAATATTAATATCAAGCGCAAAAAATGGCTGATAATCAGATATTATTACCTTATTTGCTTGAAGTTATTGTTTTCATGCTATACAAACGAACGAACGAACGAAAACAAAAAGAAGAAGAAACAAAACAAAACGGCCTAGTAAATACAAAATTTGAATTTTTCTTTTTTTTCTCTACCGTTTTTAAGATCTTTGAAACACTCAAGGAAGAAGGTCGCTCAGATTCATTCAATAAGTTAATCGGAATTGCTGGAGATGTTAGCCAAGAAGGTTTAGGACTGAGTTCAACAGATAGGCAAACTCTGATCAACAATGTTCAGATTGTTGTTCACTCAGCTGCGACGTTGGACTTTGAAGAAACCATGAGACCAACGGTCAATATTAATTTATTGGGAACTCGACGAATTGTACAACTTTGTAAAGAAATCCAAGATCTCAAGGTGAATAATTATTCGTTATATTCATGGTGCCATTAAAAATAGCATCTAATGTCCCTAAAGGCTTAACTATCTCATGTCAAACACCAAATGCGATGTTTCCTTTCACAGATATTTTCATATAGTAGATACAGAAAATTAGTTTCTATTCAGTTTTCCTAACGCCAATTATTTTTTACATAATTTCTGTTTAATTTCACATTTGAATTTCAATCCTATAGGAATCTACTTACGTCAAACGTGTTGAATCATTCATTAGTTTTTTCAATCATTCATCAAAATCGCATAGTATTTATTTTCATCTTTGCTATAAGCTATACAAGTAGTTTTGCTTCACATTGATTTTACTTCAAATGACCATTGAAACTGGGACGTTCACATGGTACTGATGATTAGTGATCCCAATGAAGATATTCTAACTGTAAGGGACATAAAATATACGCGAAAACATCATTAAATAGTAAAAGTATGCAAATTTATACAAATAAGAAAAGCCTGTTTGAGGTATGACATACTAATTCTTCAATTATTTGACCAAAGGAACAAACTTGTCAGCTCTTTTCTTATTCTTGTCTGATTTATTAGTGCAAAAAAAAAAAAAAAAACGATATTAGAAAAGACTTCTCAGGTATTAGCCGACTATGCAGAAACAAGTTGTGAAATATTTATTCCTACAAATATCTGGTATTTAGGCACTTGTGCACGTGTCCAGTGCGTATGTAAATGCAGCTCTAAGTGAACCAGTTGAAAAAGTTTATCCCCCACCTGCTGAAGTTGAGGAAATTCTCAAGTTAGTCAAGGATTTGGATGATAAGGAACTGGATCTTGCAACCCCTGGAATTTTGGGAAACCATCCGAACACGTACACATTTACTAAACATTTGGCAGAACACGAAGTCGTCAACGGTTCAATACGTGCGGCTATCGTCAGACCCTCTATGAGTGAGTCGGAATAAATCTCGCTCAAACTTATATGCGTACATCTGTGTATAAATTTGCCTACTAATGGGAGACATCTTGCGTCTTTGAGAACAGTTCACTATATATATATTCAAAGTTCAATTTCCACCGATTGCGAAAATTTGTTTACGACAATTTACGTGAAATTATAAAAATTTCATTATCATGTATTTTACTTGGTAATTAAATGACCCTGGTTTCTTATAACATTATAGTAACTGCTGCGTGGAAAGAGCCAGTGCCAGGATGGACCATCTCCAAAAATGGCCCCCAAGGTTTTTTGATGGGAGCAAGCAAAGGAGTACTTAGACGTCTGCCAGTCGCAACATCTCTGATTTATGATTACATTCCTGTTGATATAGTGGTGAACAGTCTTATCGTAGCTGCGTACAATGTGGATCGTGAACGGTGAGTTGATATTATAATTGGTGAATTTTAAATTGTTAAATTCTTGTTTTATATAAAATATAAACGACTATTCAGCAAGAAAGAGAAACATGCTTTTAATCACTTTATGTAACAAGGTTGAAAATTTTCTTGTGTTTCAGAGAATCTGGCGTTAAAGTTTATCATTGTACATCGAGCACCTGTAATCCATTCAGATGGGAAATAGTTCAGGATAAAATCAACAACTATCTGCATATGTTTCCGCTGCGCAGTGCTGTCTGGTACCCACATCTCAAGTTCCTACCATCGCTGTTCTTGTTCAGAATATCTGCAATCTTTGTACACATGATTCCAGCTTATATTCTTGATACAGTTACCCGTTTAGGTGGGGGACGACCGATGTAAGTTCATCTTTATATACCTACTTACTCCTCTTGGAAAGAAATTCTATCCAACTTTACAAGAGAACGTTTATGTACAAATCATAATGTTTGACTGTTAAAATATAAATTATTTATGAGATAATTACAGCATTTTGTAATGAGATGTTAATGAGTAACAAATACGAGATAAATGAGCAGAAAAAGGAACTGACATTACTTTATGTAATAATGATTTACAGTCTGGTCCGTTTACACACAAATGTAAACAGATCTCTGGGTCTTCTGGAGAAATTCATATTTACCGAATGGAAGTTCAGCAATTCTCGTCTACTTGAGTTAAACGAAACTCTGTCTGCAGTTGATAAGGAGAAATTTTCACTAGATGTGAGGCCTTTGAAATGGTTAGACTACTTCGTTGATCTAACAAAAGGAGTTAGAACATATCTCAGCAAAGAAAGTCCCAAAGGATTGGACAAGGCTCGCTCAAAGGATAAAATGTGAGTTAATAGGTCCTAGATTTAGAAAATATCTTCGTTTTTGTTATAAAATAATACTTTGAACATTGTAAGCTCTGTATATTGGTTTATTCTTCGAAATTCATTTGAAAAACTACATTATTTTCTTCTTTCAGATTGATGGTTGCACATTTGGCCCTGCAAGCTGGTTTATTGAGCCTGGTTTGGTGGATTGTTAAGATCCTGTTAGCAACAACTTGGTCACGAACTGGATGGGTCGTGCCCCTGGCGTATATGCTCTTCAGTTTATTGTAGAGAGTTGATGAATGCTATTGAATACTTACAATACTTTATAGAATAAGAATATTATCGTTGGAATAACGAAATGCGAATCTGATAGGGAGAGCGCTAATGTGAGCGGTTTGAAATAAATGTTATGGTAAACTGGTTGAGGTGGACAACTGAAGAGGGGTAATCTCTCAATATATTCAATTAACATTATGTTACGATGTATAGATTATATTATATTAAGCTATTTTGATAAATGGTTAAAACCGAAAACTAGAGTTTTAGCATTGTGAGTAACTTTCATTAGTCCAATACTGAAAAACAAACAGATTGAACTGAAAAAGTGAAATGTGCAATATGTAATATCAACTTTTTGAACATATTGAAAGATTTCACATTACATTTAGAATAATTTAGTTTCTGTTTGAATATTACATGCTTGTGAATAGAACAGCTTTTGACTGTGACGTTCTGAAGTAGGTAATTTATTATTCCATAATATGTTAAATCATTTTAATATTCATCTAGAAAGAATCTTCATCCTTATGGTTATGGTTATTGAATCTCTGAAGCATTAATCAATCGCATTTATTTAATTAATTAATTATTAGATACTGTTAGTAGTACGTAATGTAGTATCGGGCAGGGAACTTTGTATGCATACTATTTTTACGTACAGAAGAAAATATACACTATCAATTGTAATCTATATATTATTAATAAACAGATAAATCTACTCAATTAGGAAGTATTTATATTTATATAATTTAATTATTCTTAATTGCGGCTCTAAATTGTTATCCTATCGTAGAGTTGAAAACTTTTTCACATTGTTTTTTAATAGGAAAAAAAAAAAGATGCACGATCGAATTTCCTACAAGGATACTGGTTTTAAAAAATTATAATTTGAAACCTCAGTAGATAGACGCAGCGATTGAATATATTCAAACACGCCATTTGTGTAGTTACTCAGAAAAAAAGAAATAACTTTCCTTTATTGCATATAGCAGCTAAATTTCAATTACTTTGCTACAGATTGAGAATAATTCAACATATCATTTCTCTAAATTTCTAGTAGTATATAAATTATAAGCTTGATGAAATATTTTCAGATTCAGAACGAGTTTAAGTGAAAAGAGACGACAATTTTATGAAGAGGGAAAACTATGGGCAGCAAAATTTTAAATTTGAATAAGGATCTGTCTTTAAATAAAAATTCAAATTTCTTGTTTCAAAGTGCATAGAGACTACCATGAAGTGACAAAATAATTTTAAATAATCCTTTACGATCCAGCAATTCAATTACAATCATTTTCACAAGACCTTATATTATATAATATCATAATCGATATTTACTTTTGAACGAAAAAAAATGCATTAATTAATCATTTTATTTCAGAAATAATAGTGGAATTTTCTGTGATGATCTAAAAATGAAAGTTAAAATAGTATATTGTGTAGCAAGGGCGTAAAGTGGGCTTTTTTTAGACCGAGTGTGGAGTTTGCAGTACTAGTCGGAGGCGAGGGAGCACGAGTCGAAGACGAGTGCATCCGCGAGCCGAAGACGAGTACTGCAACCACACGAGGTCAAAAAGCCCACTTAGCCCTGGGTACACACCATATTTTTTATAACGCATGTATTGATTTCTGCGTTTTTTGTGCCTATAAGCGGCATATATCTATATATATATATATTATTGAAGAAGCGGGCAATAAATAATCCATTATTGCCCGCTTATTGAAGAAGCGGGCAATAAAGAATCCATTATTGCCCGTTTATTGAAGAAGCGGGCAAAAATGAATCCATTATTGCCCGCTCTTTTTAAGCGGTCAATAAACGGCTACTTTTGGCCCTATTTTTAGGTAAAAAAAACGTAGAAATCATGCATGTGTTACAAAAAGTAATTTTTATTCTATAGTTTGCCAAAATAATTGAACATTTTTTTATACCCTCGTTTATACCTAAATAACTACCGCTTGATGTGTCTAATCTGTAATATAAATGATTTCTTGTTGGTCCAGATTCACTGCATCAGCTAATCTAAGAGTAGTATGTAGGTATAGGTATATCCATAATATAGTCTAAATACCATTCATGTGCTAGCAATACTTTTTCGAACACTATATAATATATTTCAAAACAATTGTAAAACATCAATTGAATTTTTCAACCATTAAAAAGTCTCACTTACAATATTTGTGGGTTTTCCAATTAAGACTTCAATTCTCAGGCACAGTGCGACACAAAGCTATATGTTATTGGTGCGATCCAAAAGAAGTGATCAATAGAGAATTGAAGTAATTGGATTACCTTTTTAAACTTTTAGTCAATGTACCTTACTAAACGCTAACTGATGCTGATTTTTCATCGCTATTGGGAACCAAAGTTCCTCGACACGCCAACTAGTGACAGAAAATAGAACTGTTGCAAATAGGTAGCAGTTCCAAAGCCACGCCCATTCCAAGGTTCTTAGTACCAATCAGAGGGCTTAGAACCTCGGTATGCAATCTAGTGACAGAAAATAGAACTGCTCCAAGTAGGTAGCAGTTCCAAAGCCACGCTGCTCCTTTGGTTCCCAATTTCTTCGAAGATAACGATTTTATACGGATTCTTGACTGGAGAATATACATCACTTTATTCCACTTCCACTTTTTGAAAATATTATGATTTTATTGTTCAGGAATTAGCGATGTAATGAAAAAATAATAGTACATTTCATTAGTAACGATCATTATTTTTCGAAAAATTCCCGCGCTTAGTTATACATATCACACGCCGTCGTTTTACTTTTTAGTCGTTTTAGACGACGAAGGTTAGGCGTGCTGCTCCTTTGCGGTAGCCCCATGAAGCTGGGGATAAGATCGAACGGTAATAAAGAGCAGCGAGGCGCACCGCTCTACCACCCAAGAGATCTACTTTCTTACTGACGACAAAAATGTCGGTAAGGTTACCGACAAAAATGTTGGTAAGGTAGATGTGCTTGAAAAAAATGATTAGTTTTTCAATCATGATAATAATACATCAGATATTGGGAACTAACAAATTGAGTCACGACGTCTGGTGGTTAAAATTTTAACTATTAATAGCTTACAAATCTATTGTGTTTGCATAAGTATTTGTAGTCACTAATACTATTTCATATGTGTACATACATAAAAGTGTAAGCTACTTTCCGCCATTTTTTCCTAAGCCACTCCCACGTGTTAGTTCCCAATAAGAGAGCAAAAAAAAAAAAAAAAAAGAAAAACATAAGATATCTTGCTAAAATTTGATATCTTGCTTAGTTTAATAATGACCTAAAAAAAATCACCTTGATTGACTTGTTAAGGGGACCAGTACAGCGACTTTCCGAGAAATGATCATAGTCCGAAATCAATTTATTTCATAACCAAAGTTCATTTCACATGAAAATATTTGTCTTTTTCAAAATCATGTGTCGTAAGGATTTCAGAGCACCGTTGGACCGATTCAGGTCATCTTGGATTCATTTTCTTCAGAAAACAAATCCTCATCATGTGAATGTAGGAATTTTGAAAATTTTTCGTTTTGGCCAAGTTATTTAAGAAATGAGTGATAATAATTTTTGCAAATTTGGTAAATTGATCATAACTTGTGACATAATTTTTTATTTTAAAATTCCTACATTCACATGATGAGGATTTGTTTTCTGAAGAAAATGAATCCAAGATGACCTGAATCGGTCCAACGGTGCTCTAAAATCCTTACGACACATGATTTTGAAAAAGAAAAATATTTTGATGTGAAATGAACTTTGGTTATGAAATAAATTGATTTCGGACTATGATAATTTCTCAAAAAGTCGTTGTACTGGTCCCCTTAACTAAGCAAGATATCAAATTTTAACAAAATATGTTTTATGCGACCCGTTGTTTGAAAGTTCACTTTTTGAGCATCGGATTTAGGCCGCAAAGTGACCAATTTCAGGTCACTGAAATATAGTGAAATATTATAGGACAGGAGCCTATAATGAAAATATTATTGTACAATATGAATATGTTTCATTAAAATAAACATAGTCAGGTTATTTTTTACTACGTTCACACATTATAAACCAAAATGTCTGAAAATGTCAAATGTCTGAGTCCAAACGTTTTGATACAGAAAGATGCAATAACACCAGTAATTTTAGAAACTAAAGTAAGTATAACACTGATTTTCCAAAAAGTGAACTTTCAAACAACGGATCGCATAAAATATTGTATGTGCCAAGTCCGAGAAGTGTCAAATCCGGTATGGGTAATTTCCGAAATTCGCCTCTGAGTCTGCTGTGTCACAGAAGAACTCGTGTGAATTATCGCCCTCGCTGCGCTCGAGCGATAAATTCACACTCATTCTTCTGTGACACAGCACACTCGATCGGCTCATATTAGAAATTACCCATACCGGATTGTGACACTTTTCGGACTTGATACATAAATAGCTATTGTTTTTCTTTTTTTTTTTTTTTTATTACAAGTATGATCATTTTTATTCGAAATTTTGCGAATTTTGGATTTTTGTAAAATGAAAATTATTGAAAAAGGATATCAGCAGGCTTCAGCCCATATTCTAATTATGACAAAAATTAATGTTTTCAAATGACAAATTTATGAAAAAAAAATCATTCGTCTAGAACTGGTGTTTCTGTTTTCTCTTGCATCAACGAATAAAAACGCATGGCAGGATGACAAGGAGGGGGAGGAAAAATCCGAAAAAAATTCAGGGCTCATTTGGGTTCACATAGAAGTGAAATAAAAACGACAGCTCAAAATCGTATAGGGAGTGAGGGAGATCACTCCCTGATTTCACTTGGAAAGCCCCATATACATTGCAAATTAGGGGGGCTGGAAAATAGTTATTTGTATTGCAAGGGCGCGGCAAGATTCATGATATCCCATTTTCTGCCCTACTTTTTGTCAAAGACACAATTTTTGTGGAGCTCTTCCACGCACTAGTGCTTGGTAAACTCCACAATAATCGCGTTTTTGACAAAAGATTTAGGGCAGAAAATTATTTTCCAAATTCTGGCAAACGCGATCTTATAATGAAAAAATATGAAACATAAACATTAAACACATAAGTATGCGAAATAAATTATGTTACCGTCACTCTACGCGATAGAGAAAATGGAGAAACAGATAAAGTAAAGTGTGTAGATTAGACCGGTTCAAAAAAATCGACTATTCTTTTTCTTTCAATTTTCGCATTGAAATATTTTCGGGGGGCTGAGAAAAGGTGCCTGTTAAAAGCGGAGCTCTTAATATTAAGATTTAGAGGTCGCTCATCGCGGATTTCTATTTTCCATTTGAATAGCATAGGAAATTTTTTTTTTTTTTTTATAATTTTGTAGCTCACAAACCAATGAACATATCCAAATGACTCAAACATATTTTCATAGGAAATTGAACACTCTACAAAAAGCTTCTCTTATCATTTTTTGATAAATTGACTCCTTCCAAAGTTATTCAAGCTCAAATTTCAATTTATAGTTGAGTAAACTATTTTTTTTGTGATTTTTTTTTCACAATGATGGATACATTTGTTAGAGTGTTCAATCCCCTATCAAAATATGTAAGAGTCATTTGGATTTGTTCATTGGTTTGTGAGCTACGAAATTCTGAAGAAAAAAAAATAAAATTCTCATGCTATTTAAATGGAAAATCGAAATCCGCGATGAGCGACCTCTAAATCTTAATATTAAGAGCTCCGCTTTTAACAGGCATCGTTTTTCACCCCTCCGAAAGTATTTCAATACGAAAATTGAAAAAAAAAAGAATAGTCGATTTTTTTGAACCGGTCTAGTGTAGATGTACACAACGGTCTTTCTGCCGACGCTAATGATAAATCATATAGCGTAAGATCGGCAATTGAACCGAGGAATATTTCATTGCATGCGTGACTCACCATCGTTGATCTCTAAAGGATAAAAAGCGGAATTATAAAACATAATGGAACTCGAAATGTAATCCTTTGAAGAAGAAATCTTGGAGCGGGGTACAGGGGCAGGGGCAGGGAGTGGAAGGATACACTTGATTGCTGTGGGTGAAATAAACATGTAGCTATGCATATTTAATATCGTATTATCGTGGTTATAGGGGTTTGATAGAACCGGTATTATAATTTATAATTATATGTATGAATTCCATACTTTCGACGAATTTCATACACAAATGCACTATGGATTATATGTGTATGAATATCATACCATTCGGTGAATTTTATACACAAATTCACATTGAATTATACACGGAGAAACTTTTAGTATGAATATTTGTTTAATTGCGTATGAAAAGTTAACATAAAATATAAGAATATAGGGATAATCGAGCCACGCTGATAATCCTTCCTACAATCATTTGAAATCATAGTATATATTTTATACTTTCTGCTACTGGGGCTTGAGAGAAATTCTAAAACTTTATACGAAAAACGGCCGAATATCTCCGAGCTATTCCGAATTCAGCCGAAGGGCCAGACCGCTCTGACATCGAGGACGCGCGCTCTCTTGTGTTAGTGTGGTTGTGTGTGTATAACTTAGCAGTGAAAGAAACTGCATACCGGGATGATTTCTTGATAGTATACAGGTGACAGCGCATGCGCCAAATAATTCATTTTCATTGGTCGGTAAAGTCGTCACGCAGTGGTATTTGAGGCCAGCCTGCCTCAGCATACGACGAAACTCGCGCATGCGCAGTCACCTGTATACTATCAAGAAATCATCCCGGTATATGGTCATTAGGCCGGAGTGAAAAAGGTCGATTTTCGCGGATCGTATTCTAATAGTGCTGGAAAGTTATGTCTTGGCATCACTCAAAACTGTGCCAAAGGAAAAAATTTACAATAGATATCTTCTGTTCTGGCAAACGCCCCAAAGTTTTGAATTTTTTAACATGGGGTTTAAATGGAGAAAAAAGGCAAAAAGACAAATTAGTACTGAAAAATTCATAAAAACTCGCTGGGTAGGCCGATTTCAGTCTTCCTACGCTTATTCGAAGTGAAAAGAATATAGCTTTCGTTTGACGTTTTGAAATTCAGAATATCTTCCTTAGTTTCAAAGATACACGCGTTTGAAAATCGAGTTTTTCCCGAAAAAACTCTATTTTTCAATTTTGTATTTTCTAAAGTAAGTAAGATATTTTGAATTTCAAAACGTCAAACGAAAGCTACATTTTTCCCGCCTCGAATAAGCGTAGGAAGACTGAAATCGGCCGACCCAGAGAGTTTTTACGAATTTTTCAATGCCAATTTGTCTTTTTACCTTTTTTCTCCATTTAAACCCCGTGTTAAAAAATTCAAAACTTTGGGGCGTTTGCCAGAACAGAAGATATCTATTGTAAATTTTTTCCTTTGGCACAGTTTTGAGTGATGCCAAGACATAACTTTCCCGCACTATTAGAATACGATCCGCGAAAATTGACCTTTTTCACTCCGGCCTAATGGTCATGTACATTACTTCACTTCTTTCTCGTAAGGCGGCGACCAGCGCTTTCGATATTCTCGCGAGTCCCACTTATAGAAGTTGGTGAGTATATGGGGGTTTCCAGCTCATCTCGACCACCTTCCAGACCTGACCCCCTCGGATTTGAGTAAAACTTTTTTTTTGCTTCACTCAAGGCCCAAATTGAAACCTCAATTTTTTTCAGAATTTTTCGAGCCCCCGTCCCGGAGGCATAGATGGTGGAAATTTGCCATTTTATGAAATCCCAGAATTTTTGAACGATGATATCTTGGGATTGGCGAGTCATATCAATAAAAACTGGGTGGTCAATAGATTTGTCTTGAATTGAACTTTCTGAAAAAAAATATTTCGCAATTTTGCGATACCGTCCCGGCCGCTAGAAATTCATTTCAAAGTGAAAAATGGATTTTTCGATGATTTGGGCATTTTTGATTTTTTTTTCTACAATTCTATGAAGAAAGACAAATTTTTTAGGCCCAAAACGAAGATGGAGACTCTAATGGTTTAGAAGTTATGATTTTTTCAGTTTTTAAAAGTGTGCGAAACTGAGAATTTCAAGCGACAAATACCCGTCTCATCGGCTTTTTTTTATTTTTTTTTCGTTTCGTTCGACTAGAATTGACTTCTCATTCAAAGAACTGTACCGCATAAATTGAAAAAAAATGAAAAAGCCGATGAGACGGGTATTTGTCACTTGAAATTCTCAGTTTCGCACACTTTTAAGAACTGAAAAAATCATAACTTCTAAACCATTAGAGTCTCCATCTTCGTTTTGGGCCTAAAAAATTTGTCTTTCTTCATAGAATTGTAGAAAAAAAAATTAAAAAAATCAAAAATGCCCAAATCATCGAAAAATCCATTTTTCAATTTGAAATGAATTTCTAGCGGCCGGGACGGTATCGCAAAATTGCGAAATATTTTTTTTCAGAAAGTTAAATTCAAGACAAATCTATTGACCACCCAGTTTTTATTGATATGACTCGCCAATCCCAAGATATCATCGTTCAAAAATTCTGGGATTTCATAAAATGGCAAATTTCCACTATCTATGCCTCCGGGACGGGGGCTCGAAAAATTCTGAAAAAAATTGAGGTTTCAATTTGGGCCTTGAGTGAAGCAAAAAAAAAGTTTTACTCAAATCCGAGGGGGTCAGGTCTGGAAGGTGGTCGAGATGAGCTGGAAACCCCCATATATAGAGGCGGAAAATCTCATCAACAAACATGGCTTGATCCCCCTACAGCACTGATCCTATGGTAGTGATGTCAATACAGACATCAAGGTGCGACTTTGGAAATAACAACGCGCTGGATACCGGTACCATCACTCATTGACTAACCACTGTGTTCAGAAGCTCCCCTCCCTCCCCCCCCCCCCCCCCCCCCCGAAACTAGTATCAAATTAATTTTTGTTTTTCCCGTCTGCTCAGCACACCACGTGACCTCCATTTTTCGTATAGTGGTTTAGAAAGATCGCAACGCGTTTATACTGAAACGTACAACGTTTAATTTCACTCTTTGGAAAAAGATATATCAACTCGGCATTTCCAGAGTCACTATGTGAATTTTTGTCGCAGTACCTCGATTATCCCTAAATTCTTATATTTTATGTTAACTTTTCATATGCAATCAAACAAATATTCATACTAAAAGTTTCTCCGTGTATTCGGGGAAGAAATGTACGGGGATTTTTCTGAGATCGCGCGAGTTGAGAGTCTCGGAATTTCCTTTCATAATAATTATCTTATAATAATTATTTTATTTTATAATCGGTAGCACTCAGAAAGTCAAAATTATAAGGGAAAGACAATTTTCGGTACTGTCAACTCGCGCGATTTAAGAAGAATTAAATTTGCAATGTCAAGTTGATATACTGCATGAGGACTCGTATTCGTATGGGGCATTCCATGTCAAAACGAAGACGGCGGTTTAACCGATGGGACGCCGATTTTCGTCCAAATTTTTTTTCTTGTTCTATTTCAAGACCGAAACCTACATATCAGAGCATTCTTGAGTTAGAGCTGGTTTTTCATTTACGGATTTCTGGAAATTAGCTTGTTTTACAAATGGGAAAATAATTTTTTTTTTTTTTTATCTCTCAGTGATAGCTTATTCTAGCAAGAAAATATATGGAATACGAAATGTCCGATTTAAACTGTACTTTTCATGGAAATTGTTATTGAATTTTTTGTGTCAACGGATTTGAGGTGCTTGAGAAAATAAACATAAAATTTCGATTTTTGAAAAAGTTACACCTTCGATTTTTGTTTTTGAAAAATAACTGTCGGAAATTACAAAATTTTAGGGACCAGAATCATAGCTTGGGCCGACAAATCTACAATTTTTTATGAATTTAAAAAAAATTATATAGTCTTTTTCGAGCTTATTGGACAAAAGTTTAATCACGTCAAGCTGAATTCGTTTCAATTTGTATCAATCTGAAATTTTCAAAAATGGGATTCACCAATTAATTCTCGATTTCTGGGATCCCCTGTCCCGCATAATATCTCTCTATATTAATATATTAATTATAACCGGCAAATCTTAGCATTCCATGAGCTGTGTCTGCCGTTTGATATGATTTCTTTCAAATGAAACCACTGGATTTTTATAAAAAGGGTTTGTCCTTGATTTTGTTTTCGGATCAAATAAACGAGAAACGTCAGAATAACTCCACTGACACTGAGCTATATTCGAATAAAAACGTGTGCAACCTCAGATCCCCAGACGCGGGAAAATAGTAATAAAAGTATATTGGAGAGTAGATTTGATTTGGGACAAGAGATAAACAAAGTCACGTTTGTGGTTACGTGGATTTTGATGCAGCTCATTGCAACTACAGGATCTATGTTGATTCATATCGTAAACCGTGGCGACCGAATTGATTATATACAGCGTGATATTCCGAAGACATCGCAGTAATGCAGGTCTCGGACCGTCAGACGGCTGATAAACATGTGCGCACGATCGACCAATCAACGTAAAAAGTGCTGCGGACACATAACGCAACAAATAATTCGAAATCTATGTGAAATCACACAATTTTAAGTAAATTTGCGAAAAAGTATAGGGGTCACGTAAACTAATTTGGAATGCAAATGTCCAGCTAAAAATCAACGATTTAGCGAAAGTAATTCTTTTCGTTATGAAAGTCGAAGATGAAAGCTTGAAATTGTATAACACTTGGCTCGAATTCGATGACAAAAAGTTGTAGGAAATGCGTAGAATCCATTTGGAAGAACAATGGAAACTAAAAGAAGAGTAAAAAAACAAAAAAAAAAAAAACAAAAAAACAAAAAAAATAGGAAAACATCATTTCCTACTTATATTGCTAGGATTTTAGGATAGGCTTCCTCGAGTGCATGGATGAATCAGGTGAAGTTGGTTACCTTGGCATTAGCTGTTCTCTGTTTGCATTGGCCTTGAATGCTAAACAACAGTAATCCAATTAGATCCACGACCATATTCATTATATTTAAAAGTGAATATTAAAACAGAAGCTTATAGATATGTATAATTAAAATTTAAAGCTTATAATTAGATACTAATACAGGTATCATATAGGTTGAAATAGAAAAGGAATACCACTTTGCATGGGGCCCCTATTATAGGTAAATTCATACTTCTTTGTATTGCTTGTATAGAAGATCCCTTCTAAGAAGAGCCCGTTCGTTGCTACGCAGGATCAAAACATGAGGGAAATAACCGATTCATTTTGAAGGTCGATGGATTATTCGGATTTTCGCATGAAACGAACATGTTTGTGGACGTATGTGTTCGGAATGGAATTTGAATTTGCGCAGCGTATCTTTTTTTTCTTTTTTGCGTTTTCGACGCCTGGGCTCGAATAATAATGGAAATGTATCGTCCCCACCCCTTTTTCGACCAACAGAAGGTGGGCGACTAAGGATTGCCCTTACGGGATAATAATATACATACAACACAAATGGAAACACAAATTTAACGACAGTCTATGTTACAAGGAACAAATAAAAACTGTTGGTAGAAGCCTAGGGCGCGAACTAACGCTGGAAGACGAAAAACTCGCTTGAGCATGCTCGAACAGGCACGGTTCTCGCAAATCCGCAGCGAGCAACAATATATGTATTTCGCGCCAACAATGTATTTTTTGAGCCAACGTTCGAACAATTGAGCGTGCGGATAAATCAAGTCATCGTTCGCACAATTGAGGGTTCTGCCAATTGAGGTTCGTATAATCGAGGTTCTACTGTATTGCACTCCTGAATATAATTTTTATAGTCTGACGCACTAGGCAAATTTGCTTCCTGCTTGGTTACTGAAATGTAATGAAGGATAATTCATAGTGATTCGAAGCGATTTTGCTGTCTGAAAAATAACGTTATCTCGACAAAATCGGATTCACTTGTGGTCAACGGTTTAGTCCAAGAGCTGACGACATATTTCTGTGCCTCATCTAGTCACATTGCAGACTCGTGAGGAATATTTATTCATGCCTCGTACATCATGAAAAAAATAGTCTCGATCCCCAGATCCGGGGATAAAGGGGTGTGATTGCTTGATGAACATGTACTTTTACCCCATGTGAGCATGAATGAAACCACTTCGGGGGGTTAGTTTATTGAAAAATAGATGGGGAAAGTGAGATGGGTAGACGCTCAGGGTGGAAATTACGGGTGGACAGACGCCGCTGAACATGCAATTTTTTTTTCAATTGCCCCATTCGAAAATTGATGAAATTTTGAAGGATGATAGTTTTTGGTCCATAAATGACCAGGAAAATACGGACAGACGCGTAGAGTGGGGATAAAGGGGGAACAGACTCCTTCTAAGATAAATTTTTTTTTCCACAGTTGCTCCAACCCCTCAAGAAATTCAAAAAATGCATCTCAGAAGGAGTCTGTTCCCCCTTCATCCCCGCTGTACGCGTCTGTCCGTATTTTCCTGGTTATCTATGGACCAAAAACTATCATCCCTCAAAATTTCACCAATGTTGGATTGGGGCAATTGGAAAAAAAAAATTGCATGTTCGGCGGCGTCTGTCCACCCGCAATTTTCACCCTGGGTGTCTGCCCATTGCACTTCCCGCATTCATTTTTCAATAAACTAACCCCCCGAAGTGGTTTCATTCATGTACACATGCGGTAAAAATTAGGTATTTTTTTCACATGTTCATCAAACAATCACACCCCTTTATCCCCGGATTTGGAGATCGAGACTATTTTTTTCATGACCTACGAGGCATGAATAAACATTCCTCACGAGTCTGCAGTGTGACCAGATGAGGCATAGAAATATGTCGTCAGCTCTTGGACTAGTTGCTCTTGGCATTCTCGGCAAATATTTTCTAAACATCTAATCTTGGAAATAGCTGTGACCTCTTTTATCATGCTCATATTCATTTACAGGGTAGTCCATTTAACTCTGCCACCCGGAATAATTTGGTTATTATTAATTTAATAGTACTTTTCCACACGGCGTGCGCAAAGTTCGATTTTGCTTAACCTATTATGCCACCAAGATCACGAAACGTATCGGTGTGAGATAAGTGGGAGTCCGTCAGCGTATTAGTGCGCCATAAGAAATACACGGCAGCGCATGCACACCATTACAAATGGGCGAAGAGTGGGGTACCGTGAGGTGGCGCAATGGGTTAAATGAATGGATGAATAAATTTCAATAAAAAAAAAAAAAAAAAAATATATATAGCATATCAAACACACGAAAGATAAAATAAAAAAATCAATTTTCTTCAGCCCCAAAATTTAATAAATTGTGGGGCCGAAGGTCATGTTATTATCTACATGGTTGAAATCGTTTCGATGTCAGCTTCCTCGTAATGAGCAAGAAAATCGGTAGTCCCATTAAAAAAAACATTGCTACCACCGAAATCTCCGAAGTTATAACCTTTGAATGACATTCACTTCCAAAACTTATTTTTCTCCTTCACATGCAACAACTTTTCCACATTATATTTTTCTGTATAATCGATAGTAACTAAATTATTCGGGGTGGCAAAGTTAAATGGACCACCCTGTTTAAAACTGCGTCTCATCAGAATACTGTATAGTGTCGATGTTTATTTTAAATTCAGTTGATTACAAAGATAGAAAAAAGAATCTCAGTAATCCTTCGTCGTGTGACAACAATTTTTAATCATTTTAGGAAGCGTTATGAAATCTTTTTCTATTCTCGCATCCGAATTGGAAAAATTTTGATGAATATTGACAAGTATTTTAAAACTGCGACTAAGCATAATACTAATGCTTTAAAACTGCGACTAAGCATAATACTAATGAGATGAAAATTTAGTACGTAAATAAAAAAAAAAAAAAAAAAAAATTGTCAGATGCTAGTCGAGTCAATTGTGACTGTCTCATGCCTAGATTCGTGATCACATTTTGTATGTGTCATACATCCAGCTTCAATCGCGATATTATAGACGTAGATAATGAAGAAAACCACCTGTAAGTAAACAATTTGGACGGGATTCCCATCCCGTCCAATATTTTCGCTAATGATGAAACTAACTTTTTAACCACGTATCAACGTCCCTTTCTAATTTGGGGTTGCGAAATACTACCATATTTTATGACTGTGTCAAAAATCGTTGACTCATGCGTATGACCCTCAAATGCTGCGTATGTCCTACAAATTGTGGAGTATAGCATATGTATCCGGAAAAGAACGAGGCCTTGAGTTGTTTAATGTACAGAGTATACATTAATCAGTACCCAAACGCCCCACAAAGAATAGAATACAAACTCGCTTATAAAGTATTCCCTGGTCGAAGAACGACTTCCAGTTACACCGTAGGTTACTCGGGTGATTGGTCAGACAGTGAACGGCATTGCTGATTTTCTGATCCTCGTGCTTCCACACGTAATTTTACAGACATAGAGAAGCCACCCACGTTATTGTACAATTCGACACAAAAATATTTGGAGTTTTGTTACCACGACAAATCGAGATCCGGTAATATAAGTTGTGGATACATTTCATAATTGTGAGTATAATATCTGTTTTTTTTTTTTTTTTCTTTTTTTCTTTACACAACGAAGACAAGATTTTCCACGACTTTTATTTAGGGGACGCTCGACCCCTAAGACCCCTTATTTAAAACATTCGACCCATCTGAAAACAGGAAATTTCTTCAGAAAGGATTAAAACAAAAATAGCGTTATGATCAAATATGTCTGTTGTGAAGATTTTTATTAGAGAATCCCTGCAACTTTACATACTTCAATCATAGCTTAACAGTGATTTTGGGAATTCAATTCAGTGTATAAAAACAAACGGACTGAACTTCTGACGTCTGTGTCTTTTTTTTTTACCTCGAATCCCGTTGGAGAAGTGAGTTTTGGGTTTCGAACGAAGCCTCGTGGAACCGGAACCCGGTAACTCAATTTTGAAAGGTGGCTCATTCGGTCTGAACTTTTCCCATTTGATTAACATAAAATTTTTGCTAGACAAACACTCTAATCAAAATATCTCGTTTTACACCCAAAACTCACTTTTCCAAGGTTGTAGAAGGTGAAAGAAAAATTAAAATTAAAAAAAAAAAAAACAGTCTAAGAAACAAATGAGTACAGTATGTGTTAATTTATTGACAACTTAAATTAGCATCAGATACGAAGACCAGCATCTCACCTCTTTGAATATCCAAAATGAGATACTGAATGTTTGAAAGTTATATTATCATATTCCAAGCTGGATTGAAGACTTATGGCCGGTTTCACCAACGTCGAATAACTTCTTATTCATAGAATAACGCTATTCATCGAATAAAAGTCGCCAGTACAATGTAAAATAGTCGTTTGTTTTCAATGAATAAGGGTTTAATCTATGAATAAAGTTATTCGACGTTGGTGAAACCGGCCATTAGTTAGTCTTCTCACCAGCACTCGTACTAACAAGAGTTAAATTTCTCGTTAGGCTTATCAGAAATGGCTAACAAACCATCGATACCAGAATGGCTGAGTGATAGAGGAATACTGATCACAGGAGCGACTGGTTTCGTCGGCAAATTATTGGTGGCAAAATTGCTGATGACTTGTCCGCAAGGTGGAAATATCTATCTACTGGTCAGAGAAAAGAAGGGCATAGCACCAATTGCAAGAATAAATACACTGATACAGGTAAAACAGTTTTTGCAATATGTTGAGTAAAAAGTATATCCGCCCAGTCGAAAAAATCGTATCGTCCGTCTAGATATATGATTGAATCAATCGAAGCCTTTTCTTCAAATTCCTGCTAAAAATCGGCATTGTTCATAATAGCAATCAAGCGGCTGCAGTAGAGCATGTCGATGTATGCAAAGATATATTCATGAGTAATCCTATGTGTAGAGAGCTATATAAAAATAGCTGCCGTTTAGGAATTTTGCAATGTATTCAGTCCAAAGATCTGCAATCTATGAGTCGCATGCCACTGGAATTTACAAAGGTCGCAGAAAATGTGATCAATATAACTGGTTGTTTTTTTCTTTATGGATTTTGAAATTCAAAATTGCAGCATCAGAGGTGCAGGAGACGCTGTGGAAATCCTCCGAAGTTAGATATTTTTCAATTTTACAGTGAAACAAAATTTTTTGTGTTCACTTCCCATCTTAACGAAAAGGAAGTTTTTATAACCACCCCGAAAATGGAAAGTTGTGCTTTTACCAGATCCCCACATTTCAAAGTCCAGAGAATCACCCCTGACGTTCAGATGGACGTTTCGGTGTGTGTATGTGTGTGATCAATTTTTTGTCAATTCTCGAGAACGAATGAACAGATTTACTTTCTACTTATATCAATCGCTGCGGTTGTTCCAAACTTAGAACTGGTTAGATTTTGGATTTGGTCGCAGTCCAGTAGTTTTTGAGTTATTCGCAGAACACGGGTTTCGATGGTTTTTTATTTCAATTGATAGGACACGCTCCACTTAGATCTGGTTGAATTTCGGAATTAACCCTCCTGAACTGGCGTTCAGTGCCCGAACTGGCGTTCAGTGCCCGAACGCCGTCACTGGCTCGGTGAGCAGTGCGCCGTCCGTGTCACGGCTAGCGCGGCGTTGCCACATTGAAGCGCGGCAGTCCCTCACAGATGTTGATGTTCCCACTGTGTTTGAACTGAACGGTACAACGTGGCAACAGCGCGGCTGGAAATCGACTACACGCGTCCACTGGCTCCGGGCAGCGTGGCGCCGCTTTTCCGCTCCAGTCTCACTAAATTATTATCTTTTGCGATATCTACGTATCCTTGGGGGGGGGGGGGGGGGGGGGGGGGGGGGAATATAACAAGTCCATTCTAGAGGGTTTAAACTAAGCATTGTAATTTTTTCAAATTTCTTAATACATAATTTTGCGTGCAACAAGAAAAAATCGAGAAAAGGCGGCGCGGTGCTCATTGAGCCATGTTCAGGAGGGTTAATTATTACTTCATGCCCGGTTTTATAAAAGAGAGTTATCCCTAGGTTAAAACTAACCCGTGGGTTACCCAATGGATACTACGAAATGGCGTTTTATAAACATAGGTTAATAACGTCACACGGGTTAACCGATGGTTACCCTCGTTTCAAACTTAATCCGCCAAATTGCTCGGGCTACCCCACTGATCAGTGGGCTACCCCAACATGCTCGAAAAAAATTAAAATAAAATAATTTTGTATCTCATTTGTTGAATTCCCGTTCGCGCCTTCATTTTTTTCAAACGCATTCACGTAGGCGCAGCTGCATTTGCTCTGCCTGCCATCTTGTGGGGTAAATGAGGTATACATTTTTTTATAAAACTGTTTGCGAAGTCGTTCAATTTTGAAAAAATATTTTTGCTTGGATAAAAAAAATTCTTATCCTGTGCATAATTTAGAGCAAAATATTCTAACCACCACAAGTCCATAGCATTGAATGATTCCTGATGGTGAATGTTTCTCGGCCGCTGCCGTGCGCCCTACAGGGAAATCGAGGCGATCAAAAACAGATGCAGATTCACAATCCAGTCCGGAATTATATAGAAGAAACTTTTTTTTTTTCTTATTTGTGATGCGGAAATTGTAAGTGAGATTTGATGAAATGTTTTTCTTCGGATGATGTCACGGTCATTACTCATTAACGTACACGTATGAGGGAGTATTATGCCACCCGAATGGTTATTACGACTATGTATAAAGTCATCGTAGTATAATATATTATAGGTAATGTACTCTTTCATTGCTTCAGATGTATTATGTACAGGGAAACTTTCTATCGATGTTGCAGCAGCAAGTATGATTATTTGCTATTAGAATATGATAATTTTGATCTCGTTTGAATAATTGCGTAATGTGATGTGTATGACCGCCACAAATGGTAGACTCAGTTTTATAATTCTGCATACACTAAGATGTCCACTTTTCGTGGTAATAGTTATTTGTATGGCAAGGGCGCGGAAAGAGGTCCTACTTGATGACGAGTGTGAAAGTGCCACATGGGCCGAGGGCGAGTTCGTCACTCACACTCGTCATGAAGTCTCTCTATGCGTCCATGCCCTACATCCTATTTTCTACCCTACCTTTTGTCAAAAACGAAATTTTTGTGGGGCTTTCCAAGCACTAATGCATGAAAAAAGTTTTCCGCACTAGCGCTTGGAAAATTGTACAGTCATCGCGTTTTTGACAAAAGGTAGTGCAGAATTAGTATATTCCGTTACTAGGGACGAAAGTTAGCGATTGCGATGAGTGGGAAGTTTGCCGCCCAAGCGAAGTGGGGGCTGCAAGCACACGAGTCGCAATCGCTAACTTCTGGCCCTAGTAACACAGGATACTTTTTATAATTAGTGCATGAAAAGTGGGGCGCTGCTGTTTGCAAAACCGAGACGAAAGTTAAGGAAATTTCTATCAAGGGACGAAAGTAAAATAGTTGTGGAATGCGCTCCAAAAGTGAACTTTCAAATCACGGATGGGATGATAAAGCGAGTTAAGGGGGAGGTCTACTCGATTTGTTACCGGCCTGTCTATTTTCTCGAATTTCTCCGAAACGAGGCTATCAATCGACTTGTCCTTTTGGCAGCCGATGTTTGACGAGTAATGAGTTCGAACTAGTACGTTTGATCGAATGAAATCGGGATCTTTTTTTTCGATCGAAAAGTGTTGGCGTGCCATTTATTTCGACTTATATCAAGGCCTGCGCATCAAAAATGCAAAATTGGCCGTCGTAGCCCGATTCTATATAGAATTCCGAACACAACCATCCCAAACCATCTTTGTTTTCGACAACGATGAAGGGGTCAGTTGTAATCTATTGCGTCATTTATCATTTGGTCATTTATCGTATATTCTACAAAACGGATTGCTTTTCTAGTTTCTTTTCTTTTTTTCTCGCCCCTGACGCGTACGATTGAAAACTTCTGATTGCTTCCACGGTCTTCTACACCGCGATTCCGATCACTTCTGTTCCGTTCTGTTCCGTTCTGGTAGGTTCCGCCTGGTCTGAACCGACCTTTATGAGATTAATCAACAAAAGAATCTTCTTCTGAAACCTTATATCATTTTCGACTGGGCCACACCGAGCTACATTGGTGTAGTGTAGCTATCTTCATCCTCTTTCTTTTCTATGAGGAAGAGAGAGACAAAGATGGCTACATTACACCAGTGTAGTAGCACCGTGTAGCCCCAGTCGAAAATGCTATTAGGCTTATCAACAAAAGAATGACTGACCTCCTTAATGCATATATGCAGCATACAGCTCGTTGAATATTTTGCAGCTATATATTCGTCTGTAAATTTATCGATCTACTTATCACTTTTTTCATAGTATATTATACTGTACCTACACCGTCCTTTAATCCAAAACTGACGGGGTTATCTCTGCCCATGACTTCCACTTTTTATCAATGACGCACGATTTGACAGAATCCCAGATAGCCAAATGTCCGTTTAATTTCGTCTTAATGCTGCAAATCAATTGCAATTGATGACAGCATATTTACCGTCGTTAACGTCCGCGTCAAGTGTTGTTCTTGCTGGCAACATAGTACGGCAATTGATTGCAGCGAAATGCTAGTAATATGCCGTCAACTCATTCGCATATTTCAAATAAATCTAGGCTGAACTTGTCGTAGTCATTCAATGCTGGCTGCATTGCAGCATTTTTAAGTAACCTAATTACCGGCAAACTAGTGCAATTGGTTGATAGTAACGTTTGTCTGTTTGGGTACATGATATTGCTGTATATTCGATTGCAGTCATCTAATGCTGGCTGATCGCAGCATTTTCACGTAACTAAATGACCGGCAAGCGTGTGCAATTGGTTGATGGTCACGTTTGGCTATCTGGGATTCTATTATCTTACATTCGCTACTTATAGTTTTAAGTATATACATTCAATTACATACGCAATTACACAAATCTATGCGTACTCCTGGTTGTGGTTTAGGTCTTGGATATCTCAGATATTAACCCATTGAGCGACCAAGCGCTCCCCCCACTCTGCGGCCAAGCGACTGCAGGCGGTAGTGAGGATGGCGCGCTCAGGAACGTATCTGGAAGCGCGATTTGAAAATTGAAAGGAAGCCCTCACATCTCGCACAGTAATATTTATTTATTTCTAAAACTTTCCGAACTGTTATTCACACTAAAAAAAAACAGCAAGAACTTATTATCAGATCGGAGTTTTTTTTATTGAAAAAGAAAATTGTTCGCGCTGGGCGACTCGGTACACATTGAGACGGCCCTACCTCTCAGCTTCACCAACGTACAACACATGCGCATACTACCAATACAGCGAGAGACGGCGCGCTCATTGGCTGCCCCCCACTCCTCTCACACCGATACGGTTTCACGACGTTGGTCGCTCAATGGGTTAACACTGAATATCTTTTTTATACAGTGGAACCCTGATCTTTTACCACCTCGATTTTTTACCATTCCCCTTAATTCTTGCCCCCACTCAATTCGGGTCGCCGAAGGGAATAGTGTCTGTGGGCGTGTTATTCCTACTACCGTCTCCGACACGCCGGCGCAGCGCTACGCGTGGAGTGTGTAACATAACCTAAGACGTCCGAAATTTTAAGGTTAATCATGTGCTTTCAGCCACGAAGCGTTTTCGCTACGCGCATGCTCCCACCATTCCGTACCACCCCTCGACGTCTAAGCGACACCTCCTAGCTGAACCCCGATTATTTACCAGTTCTCTCCACAAATGGTAGAAAGTCGGGGTCCCACTGTACATATTTTTATACTAATACAATACATATATATGTATACGGATATTACGCATTGTGAATCGATCATCAAAAAAACAGTATGACTTTCAAATCGATGTACACTAGGGTGGTCCTTATTTGGGGGTCGGTGGAATTTTGTCCGTGCCTCCCCCTAGATTAGTTCGAAATAAATTCAGAAAAACGTGGGCCAAATGTGAGCTTTCTAGCTCAACGGGAAACCGTGCCGGTAAGCCCGTACTTTTTCCCGTTTGAATAACATAGGATTTTTCATCGAATGAATGCATTTTTTTTTTTACAAGCCTATCGTTCATCGGAAAAATCTATCATTCCGTCACTATATAGTATTATAGTGTGTAAGTTAGTGCAAATTTTTCAGGTCACCCGAAATCATATTCCACAGAGTAACTGCACACACAAGACGACGATTTCAAAAAGTTACAACTGTATTCATCCGAAAAGGCTCGTATCATTTTTTGATGATGATTTCACCGACAAAATTTAAATTTAAATTCAAATTCAGTTTTTTTTTTTTCAAATTTATTTCTATTTTTATTTCATTTTATATAACGCAAGCATGTTTTCCTCGCTTTTTGATGCCTTTGTATGGGACCTAAAGTAGTACTTTTAAGTCCTAGGACCACTTAAAAGTACCACTTTAAATCCTAAGGACTTAAAAGTACTACTTTAGGTCCCATACAAAGGCATCAAAAAGCGAGGAAAACATGCTTGCGTTATATAAAATGAAATAAAAATAGAAATAAATTTGAAAAAAAAAAAAAACTGAATTTGAATTTAAATTTAAATTTTGTCGGTGAAATCATCATCAAAAAATGATACGAGCCTTTTCGGATGAATACAGTTGTAACTTTTTGAAATCGTCGTCTTGTGTGTGCAGTTACTCTGTGGAATATGATTTCGGGTGACCTGAAAAATTTGCACTAACTTACACACTATAATACTATATAGTGACGGAATGATAGATTTTTCCGATGAACGATAGGCTTGTAAAAAAAAAAATGCATTCATTCGATGAAAAATCCTATGTTATTCAAACGGGAAAAAGTACGGGCTTACCGGCACGGTTTCCCGTTGAGCTAGAAAGCTCACATTTGGCCCACGTTTTTCTGAATTTATTTCGAACTAATCTAGGGGGAGGCACGGACAAAATTCCACCGACCCCCAAATAAGGACCACCCTAACGTATATCCACTAATAATATTCAACAATATCGTAGCGTCTGTGTCGCTTAGTTTGCACTTACACATCAAATAATAAAAATGTTCGTCAACTTGGATATTGATGTGCGGATAGAAAGCGGAACGCGAAAAAATTCAATGTTTTCTGTGATTTCATCTGTTTGCAGGAAGAACCGTTTAGAACTATTCGTGAAAATCAGCCAGAACGCCTCAAGCGATTGATAGCAATTTCGGGAGATACCACAGTCGAAGGCCTCGCTCTATCCACTGTGGATAAGGCTCGTATCATTGAAGATGTGTCCGTCATCTTCCATATGGCAGCCAACGTGAGGTTTGACCTTTCCCTCCGAGCTGCGGTGACTATGAATACAAAAGGAACTGCGAATCTCATAGCAGTTGCGAAGCAGGTAACTTATTTGAACTCTATTAAGTATATACTACTCTCTAGTTCAGATAGTGTCTGCAGTATTATTATATTAATCAACTCTAGCTCTATGTACCAACGTTCATCGGGTTTTTACACTTTCTACTCTTCGAGGTCCGGCTGCTGTGGTTTTACGACCGAAATTCAAAGGCGTCATGAAAAATTCTCAGACATGACTATAATGAAACCGTGTGAAAATGTCAAACGAACGGATTAACACGTACTACTTGACTCGGGAAAATCCCCCACCTTACTAATTACCGTGTAATAAACTTTACAGTCGAATCTTCTATCCTTCTCTAATCATGCGACGTAAACATAGTAAGTTTAGCCTCAAAGTAGAACTATATGGCCTTAAAAAGTGCGTCTGAATCGATTGAACTCTTGATGCAAATTCTTTGTTTTAATTTATTTCTCTGTATATCGAATGAAACTGACAGGTGTAGCAATACTACACGGCCTTTCTCGACGCAACTTGAAAGTTATACATAAATGCATGATCAAATGACGTAGACATTTCCTACAAAGCCAGATCACTGGACTCATCATGTTTACGACATTGCCCTTACGGAAAAAACCCTTCAAGTTTGAGGGTGAACTTTCAATTTTCAAGGTTTCACCTTCAATTCTGGGGGTGAAACCCGGAAATTTCAGGGTTCAACCTCCAATATTCAGGTTCACCTTTAATTCCTATGGATGAACCATCAATTGAAGGGTCAACCGTGAAAAGTTGGTGGATCAACCCTGAAAATTGAGGGCAAACCCCCAAGAATTGCGGAATATCCCTCAAACATTGAGGGACAACCTCCAACAATTGAAGGATAACCCTGAATAGTTGGGGGTCAATACTGAAAATTGAGGGAAAACCCCCAAGAATTGAGGAATATCCCTCAAACATTGAGCGACAACCTCCAACGATTGAGGGATAACCCTGAAACGTTCTGGGACAACTCTGAAAATTGAGGGATGACCCTGAATAGTTAGGGGTCAACCCTGATGAGTGGTCACTTCAAAAGTCACTTCAAAACGTCACCTCAAAAACCCTGAAGTTGAAGGGACCCCCATTTGACGGTTGTTCCTCAAGTTGAAGGTTCCCCTCAATTCAGGGCTAACCCCCAAGTTGGGGGTACGAAATCACCCTGAAAGTTGAGGGCTCAGTTGAGGGTGATATTTTGAGGGGTTTTTTCCGTAAGGGTGTCGTCAATATCTAGGTGCATTATCCATTCGCCATAATGATCATTGGCTACTTTTATCCTAAGATGCCAAATCTGAAATCACTGATTCACGTTTCAACGGCCTACTGTCACTGCGGCCAAATGCGACTTGAAGAAAGGGCATATCCTCCGGCAACTTCTACGGATGATATAATTACAGCCGTCGACAATATGAGTGACGACGCACTGCAAAGTATAGAATCTAAATTGATAGGTGATCAACCGAACACCTACGCTCTAAGCAAATGTCTCAGTGAAGATCTGATGGTCAGGTCAGGACTACCAGTCGGCATTGCCAGACCTTCAATTGGTAAGATGTCACAATTTTTTATGAGAAATCTGTTTGAGCAACGTATTGTCAATGCGGCTAACGATTCGATAAATATTTTCTCATTAATTTACAGTTATAGCATCTTGGAAAGAACCTGTTCCAGGATGGGTGGACAATTTGAACGGACCAACTGGCATAATAGTCGGTGCAGGTAAAGGTGTGATTCGATCGATGCATTGCAACGGGAAATATCTTGCGGACATAGTTCCTTGTGATATGACTGCAAACGCGATAATCGCCTTCGCCTGGAGGGTAGGTATTGAAAACTCTGCCACGCCGATTTTTGTGAACGTTACGGAAAGTGGCCGCAATCCAATCACATGGGAAGATAGCCTAAATACCGGCAGACAGCTCCATCTAGAGAATCCCTTTTCAGGTTTGTGTTATTCCGTAAATCATCGATCGATCTTTAACCGAGTACTGATCAGCCAACAGGTTTTCTACCGTATCAACTATTGATAACAAAAAAAAAAAAAAACAGTACCTACTTTAATGTCAAGAATTTGCATTAGATTTCTTCAACAAATTTTACTTCATTTTCAGGCCCACTTTGGTATCCATGGGGTAGAATCACTTCCTCGGCAATTCTTCACTGGTTTGCTGCTTTCTTTCTTCACACTATTCCTGCCCACGTATTAGACAGCCTGATATTCCTGAGTGGAAACAAACCGTTCTTGATCAAAGTTAATGATAGAATTAGTAAGGGTTTGAATCTACTGCAATATTACACCACCAAGGAATGGGTCTTTCTGTAAGTCAGAATTTTTATAAAATAAATTATACTTTTCCTATATAATTATATATAATTGAATAGATTATAGACTCTTCAATTTTATTTGGATGGATCATTACTATAAATAACTCTTGTTGATTTTGCCACGAAATAATATAAGGTAACAAGAGGTATTACACGCCAACTCGACCGCAATGAAAAGCCACACAAGAAAAAGAAATAAAGTTGTTTGATAAATACACTCTATAGTAGATATCGTTTATTTCTGAACGCATACGTAACTACTTATATTTTTCTGCTGAATAACTGAGTTCCGGGGAATCCCTTGATTTTTTACATTATATCTAGATAAATGTAGATGATCAATTGACACGTGCAAGTATTGACATTAGTAGTATATTGTATACCAATGGTGAGAAGTATAGGTCTTTTTTGCCTGAATGTGGAGTTTGCCCCGGTCGGAAAACAGCTTCTTTGTTCCCGGATTTTATGTAAAAAAAAAGCGAAAATCGTTTATGTGTCACAATAATATAGTTGTAGACTTCTTTTTCGTTGTTGTTGCCGATCCGGTCTATGTAGTCAATTAGTTTTAAAACAAAAAGAAAACAAAGTGGATTGCCTTGATCTCACTAGTACTTAGGTCCGTGTAGGGAAAAACAAAGTTAATTCATATGATTTTCACAGTTTAATTCCCGCAAATAATGCCAGGTGAGTACAAGTTCAACAACAACGCGCATTTTACTTTTTCATAATACGAACAATGCGTTTTTTGAAAAAAGATTCGCTGGGTATTACCGTATCTCAATGATATACGTCACGTCATACCGAAATGGGGGAAGGTGTAGATGAAAACAAAATTATTATCGCGGACGCTACTGCAGTCTCTGAGGCGAAAGATCACTTGCTGTTAAATATTAGGATCTATATAATAATAGGGTGGTTCAAAAAAGACCTAATTTCTCAGATGTTACTGCTCATCCGTGAATATGTTGTTTGTGATTTTTAAAAATTATTCCATTTTTGTGAGCTCTATTGAACAATATTTACTACTGCCTCAGTGAAGTTGA
Organism: Tenthredo mesomela; assembly: GCA_943736025.1. NCBI lineage: Eukaryota > Metazoa > Arthropoda > Insecta > Hymenoptera > Tenthredinidae > Tenthredo > Tenthredo mesomela. Next base: position 9,236,845 of record OX031016.1, on the reverse strand, counting down.
AATTTCGAAATTTTGCCATTTTTGGCAATTTCAAAGTTCTCAGATCAAAACGCTCATCTGGCAACCTCGAGATTCTCATTCAATGAGCATGTTGGTTCAAGATGAGACTCGTACGATAATATTTACTACTGCCTCGGAGACATTGGAGTTTTTTTTTCAATATTTTGCGTTTTTTCGGAGATTCGATCGCTAGGTGCTGCTCATGAGACAGTTTCATCTTACCAATATAAGGAAGAAATCCAAGAAGTTTGCAGTCTGCGGGACCATTTTTAGTACTACCTCATTGAGGGCGACTTTTCTTCAAGTAAAATTAGCAACATGAGGCAGTAGTAAAAATGGTCCCACAGACTACAAACTTCGTGTACTTCTTCCTTAAAATGGTACGAAAAGACTGTCTCATGAGCAACACCTGGCGATCCAATCTCTAAGAAAACCCCTAAATGGTGAAAAAACTACAACGTCTCTGAAGCAGTACTAAATATTATCGTACGAGTCTCATCTTGAACCAACATCCTCATTGAAGGAGAACCTAGAGGTAGCTAGATGAGGACTTTGATCTGAGAACTTTGAAATTGCCAAAAATGGCAAAATTTCGAAATTTCAACTTCACTGAGGCAGTAGTAAATATTGTCCTATAGAGCTAAAGAAAAAAAAAATGGAATAATTTTTCGAAATCACAAACAACATATTCACGAATGAGCAGCAACATCTGAGAAATTAGGTTCTTTTTTGAACCACTCTAATATAATAACTTGAAATAGAGACTGCACAGGAATTGACTTTTTGTTTTTAATTTTCTGATTAGGAACGACGGATTGGTGGATCTGAAGAATCGATTATGCCTCGAAGACAGAGCGACGTTCTTCATGGACACAAAAGACATCTGTTGGCGCGATTATATGCACAACTACATACTGGGGATAAGAAAGTACGTCCTGAAAGACGACCCTTCAACCTTACCCCGAGCCAGACGAGTTTTCAACTATTTGTTCATCGCCGATCTAATATTGCGAACACTGTTTGGAATTGTTATCGTGTGGTTCCTTTATTCGTGGATCATGCCGATAAATATCATTACAGTGGAACCTGAGACAAAAGTTCTGTGATTATTTTGCACCAAGCCGAATTATGGGTAAAAATTCTATCAAATTTTTTCACCATGTTCATATAGTTATGTCGAGATCGTTTAAACAGTTCACTTATTTAATGGATTGCGTGGACTTAGATGTATAAAAAATTAAAAATTGCACCTTTAATTGGATCGTGTGTCTTGCTTTCTAAATCAATATTGATAAGAAGAAAAATTGTAGAAACATGTAATAAAACTGTCTGCATTGACACATTTGTATGCATATCAAACGTTATTATAACTGTGTTCTTATATTATATAATTGCGTTTTATCTCCGAATAATCATTATACCATAATATGTTTTCGCAATTTTCTACCCAGACGCAAAAGAAATTGACTGTATTAAAAATCGGACAAAAAAACAGCAGAGGAGGAGGTCTTTGATCCAGTTAATCCCTTATAGTACTTGGAATTACAGTCTCCGTTTACCAGTTTTTTTTTTTTTTTTCGCAATGCAGCGGTCTTATAATTGACGACCTCGTGTGATCGATGGAGGAAAACGATTGCAATATCCGTTATAACGCGTGTCGAACCATTTTTTGACGCACTTCTCGGTTAAATATACCCATATAATTTCCATAATCCTTTGTAATTTGTGGTCTGGTCTGTGTTTCATTTATGTGACAAAAAAAAAAAAAAACAAAAAAAAATATGAAAAAATGAAGCAATAATAAAAATATAAGAAAAAAAACTCGATTTTTTACATTTTCTCCACAGTTTGCTATATAGCTTATAACAATATCTCACGGGCACTCTGGAGATTAATATTATAATAGTCGCTCCCATGCCGTATGACAATCGCTCATCACCAAAGGAAAATCGAAATAATAATTGATTTTCACCTGCATGGCTCGAACTCATTTTTCATGAAATATCGGCGGCCGAAAGGACATTCCGATCGATAGCCCCCCCAGCTAACAATCACAGAGGTTATGTAACAAGGATGTAACGGCCATGCCAGAATGTCCGGACATCCAGAGTCCGGCTACATATCCGGTACTTTGACGTCTCAGGTACATACCTGCGATGTCAAAGTACCAGATATGTAGCCGGACTCTGGATGTCCGGACATTTTGGCATGGCCGTTACATCCTTGTTACATAACCTCTGTGATTGTTGGCTGGGCCGTTTCGGAGAAATTAGAGAGGTCGGTACCAAATCGAATATAGCGTCCCCTCCCACCCCTCAATACTACTGACATAAACATGATCAGTTTAAGCTTCCTATGACATTACAACCGCAGCTTCCATTCTGTTTCCACTTGTATATATCAGAAATTTTTATTTATTTTGCGACCTCATTGGAACACACCTGTGTCCCAATATTCGTATCCAACCAATCTACCTTTATGACTTTATGTGTAGAGGTAGGTATATACTATAGTTTCAGGAATTTATCCATAACCCTATAGTCATGCCACGTGTTTATGCGTATTCTTTCGACAGACACGTATATAGGTATAATATGTGCACGACTTAATGCTCCCTTCTGCGATATATATAGTATACGTCGCGTGGCATTCACCTGACGTTCCTTTTCTGTCGGGTAATTTTGTCTGCTGCAAATATATTCGGTATAGATATTTTTTTGTCTATTATGTAGATTAAAAATGTTAATATCGCCGGGTAGTTCTACTATGTCAGTTTTGCTAATTTTCATCCTGCAATCGTTAGTTATCCAACATCGTATAGCGTATAGGTATCTGCGTAAGCATATATGTACATAGTTACGTCAGAGCCTTATCTGGGACAGGAACATGAAGCAGGGAAAATATTATGGCGACTTGTCAGATTGTACCATAAATTTTTGACAGATTACGTCGTTATAGCTTAGGTATAACGACTTTCGAAAATTTGTAAGTCTTTGAGAAAAATTATTCATAGGAAGCTGATAGAAATCCTACTCAAGATTCTGCTCATAGACTTTAGGAACAAATTATTCTTCATCCATATATATATATATATATATATATATATATATATGTATTGCGACTCAGAGATACATATTATACCAAGATGATCAGAAATGCACGTAAAGAAATTTTCTGTTGAATTTACCATCGCAGCAGTGAATTTATGGACAGCACTTTTTTTTTTTTTTGCAGTATGAGTTACCTTTTTGCAGTATAAATTACCACATTTTTAGTATTTGGCACATTGGAGGCCACTTGCTCCAATTGTAAATTCAACAGAAAATTTCTTTACGCGTGGAACTTATTATAAGAGGATATGATATAAAAACAGAAATATCATTGGTCCAGACTCCTGACGATAAAGAAAGAAAGGGGAAAATTTGGCGGGAAAAAATGCCTGCAGTGATTTTATCTATCACGTAGGTATATGTCAATCTTGAAAAAAGTGTCTTGTCACGCGGTCGGAAGTGACAGAATTTAAAAACGTAAGTACGAGCATGTGCAAAATTTTTTCATCTCTTTTCCCAATACCGATAAATCGGATAAAATTTGCGTTTAGAAGTTTAGAATTCGAGGTATCCTAATTCTTAGAAAGTTTTGTTGTATAAGAGAGGGACTAGTTTAAGGGGAACCAACTTCGCCCAACCGCACGAGGTATATAAGTAAGTCTATAGTTATAAAGCAAACGGACGAAGGTGTTAGTTTTAGGAAATTGGTAACTGTTCGTAATAAGGCGACCGCAGCTTCTGGAACGTTGAGTCGTCGGCATCCTGACGTGTCGAAATCATTCACTCTCCAATTGACTCGTTGTTGGCTAGCCGCCGTAGCGCACGAAAGTAAAATTGCATCATTGAATGAATAGAGGTCGAACAACTTCGTACACAGGTTCTGCTTGTGCGTCGATCTTGGAAAGTACTGCCAACCTTAAACCGACTCTATAGTTATCCTGTTCCATTGAAAACACAGCGCAGTTCTTAATTTAAAAAAAAAAAAAAAAATCTATCACATAGTGGCCAATGCGCCAACAAATTCAAATACTACACCTCACATTATAGTTTTCAGAAAAACACCGCGAAAGCGAACAGATGCGACGTTTATACTATAATACGAGAGTGACATAACGACGAGAAATATAGCTTTTTAGCCATCGATTAATCAGTAATAAACTGTAATCACTGTCATTCATTTAATTGATAAATATCTGTCATTAGACTAATCTCGAAATTATACATGTTCAGAAACCTTGCGCTTTGCTCTATTATATCTCATCCGTCTATGTCATCTTATATTTGAAATTGAAAGAACTGTGCGCGCGGCGGGAGGCCACGAAGAAATTCGCGACTTGATAGGTATATAGTTATAAGGAGAGGTGGAAGTTAGGAGCCTTACCGAATGTACGGCCCTGTGGGACCGTACCACGATCACAATACCACTTTTATGCTCAGTCTGCAGTAGGCTTATACCATCTGATCAGAACAGGTGGACATTGTAACTTATCTGAAGAACTCATCGACACACGCGTTAATTCGAAGTTTCGCACGTGAGACCGAAAGTATATAAGTACAAGCTTGCTACAATATTCGAGGAGTATATAAAAAGACAGTAAGTAAAATAAAGAACATCGTAATTTATAATCCATTCGAAGTTTAGAAATGAGTCGACAGTAATCTAAAATCACTGTAATTTTATGCAACAGACGAACCACGTATGACCAACAGTTTTGATTGACGAGGTAAAACCTTAATGGCTCGTGTGTGACTTGCGTGCAGATGCGAGCGTAATAACAGTATGACACAACCGTTCAACATCCATTTCAAGGCATTGGTTTTTTATTTTTATTTTAATTTTTTTACAAATTTTTTTTTTTCTATTGAATAACGTGTCCGTAATTAATAAAACTGTTTAGAAAATAACGCGTATAAAAATGCGGTGAAATGATTGAGCAATGTATTTAAAAAGCGCTAGATTATTTGTTACAATATTTTTTGCAGTTATGTAATAAGGTATGGGGATATTGTTTGGGGGCATAACCGAAAGGTTTGAGTATTTGATCAGGATTATAAATTGTTACGTCTATCATAGACAAGTATTTCTTAATTCTCAACCATAACCTGCAGTAACTTAATAACATTTAACAGATGAAATAATTCATTTGAAATTTCTCATCTACAAATTTTTCTCTGTGGTTGAGTTATTCGTTTATGTCATAAGCACATATATATATATGTATTAGATTGTTTAAAAAAAAAAACGACATCCTCTTTTTGTTCGGGCCCTTTCGAAAATAGTTAGTGCTTAATATAAAGAAATTTGTCCCCAAAGCTCAGCTATGTAGCTTGAACACAGAATTAGCGCATTTGAAAATAAGATTTCCCATGTATTTCAAATGGCAAAATTTGTTTATCCTAGTTTTATTTTTATAACTCTCTATTTAACTGATAAGAATAAAGTGGATATACGGTTTTGTAGAGAATTTTATGATCTACAAAAATAGTCCTCTGGCCCAAGTTGCTCGATTGAACCGTTAACGAGTTACAGTGGTTTAAAAGTCATATGTATATTTGATTACTACTTACTTTTCGACAAATTAATTAAAAAAAAAAAAATTTCATACATTTTTTCAGAAATTTTTTTCCCTTCAAAACCGTATATTTACTTTATTTTTATCAGTTGAATAAAGAGAGTTATAAAAATAAAACTAAGATAGTAAACAAATTTTGCCATTTGAAATACATGGGAAATCTTATTTTCAAATGCGCTAATTCTGTGTTCGAGCTACATAGCTCAACTTTGGGGACAATTTTCTTTATATTAAGCACTAACTATTTTCAAAAAGGCCCGAATAGAAAGAAGATGTCGTTTTTTTTTTTTTTTTGACACAGTCTAATATGTATATTGTATATATTCGACGGTTCACTGAAATGGTTGTAATTCATTGACGTAAATCTCATTTATTGGCTACGCCATATATTCAACAAAGAAAATTCGTACCGTTTATTATAAGTATACGAATAATGTTCCGTGCCCCATAAAACCGTTTGCAGTTTACATTCGTACATATAGATTGCGCAGATTTATATACATCTACATTAATTATCTAGGAATTACTCAACCGACACTACGACTTTGTCTAGTAATTATTGACTATTTGTCTCGTGTAAAGATATTGTGCTGGAAAGAGTTTTCCTCGGATTTTTCCCATTTTCTTAACAGATTCATTTGTCTATTTGTTTAAAAATTCAACCATTCACATGAGATGATCATTCCTGAGAATATTTTAGTACATTTTTTCTACACTAATTACGATTTGTGAATAACTACGACATTAACAGCTCTAAGCAAATGTGATGTAACTAACTGCAAGCACGCATCGGTTCATTTCTATCGGTTCTCCCTCTCTTAATTATCTTTGTCATTTGCTCTTTCACTTATATTCACTCTTTCACACACGCTACACGCGTCTCGTGTCACAATAATTTCCAACCGGTCGACCTCCACCTGTACTCCACCATAACTGGTTCCTATAACAAGTGGAAATACGCACGCAGATAGTAGAGCACTAACACAATGAATATACTGTAAACGTGTTTACGTTCGAATGTTTCCTATTTCTGTTCTTTTATTTTCACTGAAATCGCGGTTTGTTAAAGACAGTTTTGTCAATTTTTGTAAAAAAGTTACCATGCTTGAAAAATCTACTGTAATTACATTCCTCATACTACCCACGTGTAGAAAAAGGAAAAGTGACTAAAGGAAAGATCATGACACATATATTAGACCAGGAGCTCATGACAGATTTTTTACAACGTTTGATGCCCGTCTGCCGTGCAGAGAACTCATATATTTCATTATTTTAAACCGAAAAATGCAATAAAAAAAACTCGGTCCTGGGTAGCGACTTCAGGCTTATAAATAGAAAGTGTCTCGAAAAGGTGAGCAAGATAATTGATCGATGCCCGTCTGCCGTTGCAGAGTAGGGAAGTTCATGAAAAAAAAATCCAGCGGAAACATAACGGCAGACGGTTTCGAGTGATAGGTTCTTCAGGACCACCATGGTGAAAATATCAACAAAAAATGGTCATGAAAAATCATTGATGCCCGTCTGCCAAAGTGAAGAAACTTTCAGCAATTCGAAAGATGCTTGGAAAACGATCGGCAGACGGTTTAAACATGTACGTGATATATCCATTGAATTTTTTTATTGCGAAATTTTTAGTACTAGTAATTGTTTTTTTACGTACTAAAAATTTCGCAATAAAAAAATTCAATGGATATATCACGTACATGGTTAAACCGTCTGCCGATCGTTTTCCAGGCATCTTTCGAATTGCTGAAAGTTTCTTCTCTTTTGCAGACGGGCATCAATGATTTTTCATGACCATTTTTTGTTGACATTTTCACCATGGAGGTCCTGAAGAACCTATCACTCGAAACCGTCTGCCGTTATGTTTCCGCTGGATTTTTTTTTCATGAACTTCCCTACTCTGCAACGACAGACGGGCATCGATCAATTATCTTGCTCACCTTTTCGAGACACTTTCTACACGCAGAGAAAGGATTTCTTGAACCAATCAAATATATTTTGTTGGAATAATTAGTTGGGTCAAGTATTTCTGATTTGGTTAGAATAAATCTCGTTCAATTCGATACTATCGCTTGCTTCCCCTAACACTACTTGTTTGAATCAAAGACTATTTTGTTGATTCAAAAAAACATTCACTTCCCCATATTTGATCGCCGCATTTTGCTCAGTCAAATGCATATCATTTGCTCCAACAAATCCTTTCTCTCGGTGTATTTATAAACCTGAAGTCGCTACCCAGGACCGAGTTTTTTTTATTGCATTTTTCGGTTTAAAATAATGAAATATATGAGTTCTCTGCACGGCAGACGGGCATCAAACGTTGTCAAAAATCTGTCATGAGCGTAAATGAAATAATTCTAATTGAATTATTTATTATTATTTCAAAATCCGTCTATATCGGTCGACTGCTTCGCAGTCAATATCGCCCTCAGAACCAGTTCGATTCTGGGACAAGAAGCTGCCGTTACATCGAAATGGAATTATGTAAGATAGATATTACAGGTGACAGTGAAGCTATAACGTTCATTACGCGCGATTTGGTACCCTGAAACCTTGTTATTATTTGAAGACAGTGATATACTGACATTGGTACAATTATATCAGTAACTTCAAATATCACTAATCAATTTTAGGACGTGGATCGCTTAAACTCTCAAAAAGTTACATCCATAATTTGAGTCGCACTGATCACAGGTTTTGATAATAGAATTGAATCATAAAATTATGAGGATAATTTTTTTTAGCTTCTTGTTTGAATTATTAAATTATAAAAATACCCTCTTTCAGACGCCAGGTACCCATGTACCTTGTAAGTTTTATCGTGTGGATATGTTTCATTTATGGTAATTTAATCTATGTATTTTATAGTCTAGACCGTTCTTTTTTTTTTTTTTTTTTTTTTTTTTACTTTGGATTCCGTTGCGAAAGTAAGTTTTTTTTATGTAAAACGAAGCTTCGTGGAACCGGAACCCGGTAGCACAATTTTAAGAGGTGGCGCATACGGTCTAAACTTTTCCCATTTGATTAACACAAGATTCTTGCTAGACAAACACTCTAATCAAAATATCTCGAAAACCATGCAAGTTAGGAAGCTGTTCTTGGTCTCATTTTGTAGATAATTGAATTCTCTGCAAAAATAGTCTGATCTATTTCCGAACTAGAAATTGATCTTGTACTCATTACGGACGCTTAAACTTGAGCTTTATTTGATGAATAAATCTTTCATCATTTTTTTTTCTTCAATTTTTAGATCTAACATAGATTGGACCTTTTTTTGTAGTGAATTCAATTACCTACAAAATGAGACCAAGAATAGCTTCCTAGCTTGCATAGTTTTCGAGATATTTTGATTAGAGTGTTTGTGTAGCAAATCTTATGTTAATCAAATGGGAAAAGTTCAGACCGGATGCGCCACCTTTTAAAATTAAGCTACCGGGCTCCGGTTCCACGAGGCTTCGTTTTACACCCAAAACTCACTTTTTCAAGGATGTAGGAGGTAAAAAAAGTTAAAAAAAACTGGTCTCGTATACAGGGTGTCCCAGAATTCGCGACGAATAATTTACAGGGTAAATCTTGATCAAAAACGGGATCGAAATTTCCTTAGCCGTTTTTTCCAGTAATGCTTAGATTTCTCGTTATAATTATTTCTAATTATTTTAAATCCAGCCAACGACGCGCGGCTTATGAACGGCCGTTCGTCGATGTGATTACCGCTCGGTTGTATGCGCGTCTCCTAGCCTATTGTCGCCGCGAAACAAAGTGCACACAACCAAGCGGCGAGCACACCGACAAGCGCCCGTTCTTAAATCGCATGTTATTGACTGAAATTAAAATAATTATAACGAGAAATCTAAGCATTACCGGAAAAAACGGCTAAGGAAATTTCGATCCCGTTTTCGATCAAGATTTACCCTGTAAATTATTCGTCGCGAATTCTGGGACACCCTGTATACGCATAAAAAGAATTACATCGATTCGCAGAATCGAACTTTCAATAACAACCTTCGTCTTGCATCGCTGGTTGATGCACAGAATAGTGTACGATGATCAATGTAATGTTTATCAACCGAAGCAATGAATTTTTTCTATTAAAATATCAAGTTATACAGCTAATGCGAGAGAGAGAAAAAAGAATACCCATTTCATGATTCATATGATTGAATATGTATAATAATATTTTCAATATTCTGGGTTGGCGACACGTATCATTGTAGGATTATTCCAATTGTAGAAAAAAAGTTGAATATAATCTAGTGTATCAACAATTATGTATTTATACGCGATCTCTAGCGTGAAATCAACACACCTTAATTACATACAATTTGCAAATTGGACAATAAGTATAGAGAAAAGCAAACATGATTGCGCTGCATCTTGGAATTACATTACAGGTGCAGGAAATATGCTCGCTTTCACAATGACTTCAGAAAATTTTCACGGCTGTTATATCATCACGAATATAATATATTGGGAACCTTAGATCCTCGATACGCCAACTAGTGGCAGAAAATAGAACTACTCAAAGAAGGCTACAGTAACCAATGAGAGGGCTTAGAACCTCGATACGCCAACTAGTGGCAGAAAATAAAACTACTCAAAGAAGGCTGAAATTTCAAAGCCACGCCCATTCCAAGGATCCCAATATCAGGGATATATTGATAAATGATAATGATTTGAAAAACTAATCGAGTTTACAATTTGACGTTTATCCTTTTTGTCTTTTTATAGAATAAAGCCATGATGGCGGAAACAAACTTGGATAACATGCCTGACACGGTAGCGGAAACTTTTAAAGGAAGAGATATTTTCATCACCGGAGGCACTGGATTTTTGGGAAAAGTTATGGTTGAAAGACTACTCCGATGTATGCCGGACATTGGGACTATCTACTTGCTCGTAAGACCGAAAAAGGGCAAAGACCCGAAACTCCGGCTGGAGGAGATATTCAATTCAGCGGTAAGCCAAAGTCCTGATATCCTTCACATTAAGTAGCGCCTTGTGTTTATATTGCAAATTGATAATATAAAAGCTATAAAAGTCATCGTTCGTGTGTTATTTGTGCAGAGGTTGGAGCATATTGTTGTATTAATTTGCCAAGGTTGATTCTGGCCCGGAAATGATCAGGTTTATAGCTTGCAATTAAATCATATACCAAACAGTCACTTCCGGGTCAGAATCAGCCTCGCCATTTGTATATTACGAAAATTCAAAAATATCAACTTTTCTATAAACGTGTAAGTCGAGTTTCCTGTAACAATTATAATGTCGCTCGTATAGCTCAGTGTGTTTTATATCAGTCTGTCTTTCGATGTCCATATAGCTGAAAACCAATCATCCCTAACGTATTCGAAACATGATGAAATATGAATTATGAACAGAGACTATACTATAATACGAAACGCTACGCCGAACAAAGGAAAGTTCATTTTATGAAAAATTTCAACGTGTTACACGTTAACTGCACATCGCTAATGGTGCCAAATGTCGGTTTACACTAGGAAATACTGAAGATTTCCATGCTCATTTGTGGCATAACTTAATGTCACGAATAAATACAACATTTGCGATTAATGAAAAGAATTCATATCGTGCTGTTGAATACATTTTTCGTTTCAGTGCACCGCAAACAATTACCAACATCGTGTCAGTTTCCGGTCCCTAAAAGTAACTTTATCGTGTACTTTGCGAGGCGTGAAGAGTTAATCGTTACTCGTCTATGACCGAGTATAAAGGATTAGTTGTAATATGTAGGAAAAGTCTTTTTCGCAGTTCTTACGAAATCTTCCATAAATGTGTAACTCACACCAAATGCAGATTTAAATTATTCTTGGGATCGTAATTAAAGTCGGTGTGCGCTTGAGTAACTGCACAGTAATTGCTATAGTAATTATTCAGGATAGAGATTTGAGCTTGAACATACGACTACTGAAATGAGACGAGCTCGTGTAGTTCCTGTTTCAATTCTGCAAAAAAAAAAAAAAAAAAAAAAGGAACAAATAATACAGAGTTTCTGAAAACGCTTGCTTCTGAGTTTCATCACCTAACATTTGCCGTCCGGACTGGCTCAGAGCATATTGAGAAATTTCTCGTCTAAGTCTTTTCGAATTAATTGACACTTTTCACTTCACAATTTTCGCAGTAATAACTTATGACGCAGATCGAAGATTGTAATGACTATGCAGAAGTATAATTTGCGACACGCATCTTTACTCACTTTTGAATTCTATTGGCAACACCTTTTTAATGTCCATTCCGTAACCAGCATATGTAGAAGAAATAAGTAGAAGATTCGCAACACATGTTTTGTAACCACACATCTATTACAGATGTAGTATTATGGTCATTAAAATTGATCGAAGAACACTCTACGTCGTCAGATTCGTTCAAATATCACAGGATCTTAAGCTATACAGAGAAATATGCGGGGACATATTTTGTCTTTGATTAGCAAAGTCTGACAGTCTCGAGGAGTAAATCAGGCTCGTCTCGGTTCCTAGCCAGACTATTTTATGTAAGCACGCCTTTCGAGACCCAATAAGTAATAAAGTAGTTTCCAGCGATACTTGTGTGATCTTCATTTCTTCGAAGCGATAGCAAAAATTAACAAAAATAGCAAAAATAGCAAAAATCGGCAAAATTCTTTAAAATTTTATGAATGATAATGTTAGTGCTTGATAGAATAATGATACATTAATTATTTCAGAATTTTACACTAAACAATTTAGTAGTTATGGATTTTTGAAATCTACGAATTCAAGGCTAATTTCGTAAGATTTCGCTTGAATTGATATTAAAAAATAGCAAATTAACACTTATAACTAATTTGGCTATTTGTGAGGCCAAACATGTACTAATACGATCGAGACCTGTATTAAATACAAGATTTGCCCATTTTGAACTAACTTTTTCACCCGACTGTCCATCCAGTTATGCCTTAACGTGCGACGGATAATCGTTTTTTTTTTTTTTCGGATCAGATTAATTGTTGGAAAAATTCTTCAGCTTTATCTAGAAGTGAGCCAAATATTCATAAAAGGAATACATATAGTTCAATTTCTACACGGCATGTAGACATGTGTTATACTTATGTGTCGCAAAATCCATGGTATATTTATGTAAAAGGATCCAATTCAGTATAAATGGACCTAGGTCAGTTTAAATTTCTCCTGTGACTTCATCTGGAGCCCTCCGCAGGTTGTACAGTGTATAAGTGAGTCAAGGCCGGTTAAAAGTGAAAAATACAACGTCTCTCGGTTAATAAGAGAAAGTTCTTTCTGCCTACATTATTGCGTAATGTAATTTTCTCTCGAGTGCGTGACGTGACCAACCCGATCGTATCCTCGATGGTGTGTTAGGCACACATTACATACGGGTGCACCAAGGTTAATCGGTCAGAAAGATTCAGGTTTATGACTGCCGATACTCTTGCCGAAAAGGGCAAGGATAGATTAAAAGTAATCTGTAGATATTTATTATTAATTCAAAAAGTTCAAGTTAACGATAAACGCATCGAGTCTATTTTCAATCGGAAATATCGACCCTGAATAGCAGAATCCCTATACAGCAGACTAGAGTGTTTGATACATCAGTTTAATTTTTCGGAGGTATCATCATCTGGGAAATAATTTTTTTCAAATTGCTGGTACCTACACGATTTGAAGAAGTATTCTACTGACTCAGTATTTTCACAGCTAATCACTTGCACTTTCAAACATAATTGGAAATCATTTGAGATTAATGGATTCCGGCTTGCATAGATTGAGTAGGATACACTTTCCATCGTCGTCAAAACATTTGTTCGCGAATTTGGAGGGAATAATTTTGAATCATGTCATTTCGGAGCAAATCATTAATACATACCTGGAGATAGAGTTAGTATTCTATATTGTTGTGAACATGTAACACACTTTTCTCCTCAACGTTTACAAAAAATTGGTTAGAAGTAAAAAAAATGTCGGTTTTATAATGCCCAGAAAATTTGAAGAAGTTCCGACCTGCGCCTTACGACAATCATACTTTTGCTTCGGTGTAATCAATCTGCATAAGGCGAAGCCCATAAAATTATCAATAATTTTGAATTGTGTTTCGAAATACTGGTCATTATGTTGTGAAAAAAACTGAGTGCATAGGACATCTCTTCAGAGCGCATCGATGGTTTCAAAAACTTATCTCCACCGTCTACATACTCTCTTGGGACTTTCAATCTGTTGACGTATCTCTTTTTGGTAGTATGTGAAGTAAATTTTTGGGATATTCCCAAAAAACGGTAAAAACTGTGTGAAATATGGTTGACCTTCTGACCAAACTGAATTTGATTGGAGTTATGTCATTTATATTTCAACCATATCTGCAGTCGAAAGGCCGGGAATGAAATATGCAAAAATTTTGGCAATATAGAACAGGTTCTCGTTTTATGATATAACCATATTGCGTCTGGCTAAAATTGCTCGAAAAGTACACCGTGACGCTAGTTTTGGTGTTATATAATGATTGAGGTAGCAGAACAACGTTATACCTATAGTATAGTATAAATAAGAAAATAAGAAAATTTCCTCTCAAGCCCAAACGCCGAATGTAGTTGTAAGTAGCCTTTAAATATACGGAGGTAACTAGCAGGAAGGAAAGCATGAACATATAGACGATAATTTATTCTTATCTAAATTCCTATGTAAACAAAATGTCTACAAATGAAACAATTTCTCTATGGTGATGTTGGTTCTTTCTAATAAGAAACTAAAAACTAAAAAAAGGCTGACACTTTATTTGTAATATATTTATCTCGGCTCGTTAACAAATGTCGTAAATTATAATATTTTTCATGTTTTATTCATTGAATGCATAAATATTCAAATTTAAAATGTGCACGTTGTGCGTTGGCGAGTTATTTTATTATTTAATTTCTCTCATTGTTTATCTTCTCGAGAGTTTAAGAATTAGTGAAATTTTCTAACGTTGAAGACACTCTTTTGATCTTAGCTATACCCATATTCTGTGTGTGTCATACAGAAATATGGAAATTCGTTTTCCAGACTCCACGTGGGTCCGTTTGATGACATAACTTCAACGTGATAAAAGTATTGCTCCATTGCATAAATTTCCTAGATTCACTTCTGCTTTCTCTCGATGTAGGTATACTATATACCGATTTATTTGACAAGTAGCCAATCTGCCTGAATAAATTTTTAACTAAAGTTGTCTGGTCACGATTTACTGTAGTACGATATACGCTGATTATTTTACAATCTCATAATATGTTTGAGTGACAGATTATAATGTAGTGAGTTAGGCTAACAATAAATCATACGATAACAACGATCGAAACTTTGTCGCTCATCTTACCGATTATTTGATGATTACCTCACACTTTCATTAAAAAACTGTAAGCCAATTAGTCAAAGTTCAAGCTATGACTTATTTTTAGAATTTGTACGACCGCATGACGGGACTTTCTCGAAACATGATTACTTACACACATTCACAGTTGTTGAAAAAGTTCAACGACTGAGTTGAGTAACAAATAAATAATCTCATTTTAATTTTTGTTAACAGCTGTTTGAAAAGGTAAAAGAGCAAAGGGGCATCGCAGATCTTCTTAAATCTGTCACAATTATCAATGGAGATGTCTCCTTGCCTGGACTCGGTATATCTGTAGAGGACAAAAAATTACTATGCGAAAAAATCAGCATCGTTTATCATGCAGCCGCTACCGTAAGGTTCGTAAAACCAGCAACTTTTTTTTCACAGTTGTATTTTCTTTTCTATTCTTTTCTTTTCTACCACTTCAGTACTCACCATTATTATTTAAATATCAGGCAAGTTACCTATACATTCTTATATCTATAATACATAATATACAAATGTATAGACCAGGAAACGATCGTTAATCCATCATATATACGTATTACGGTGCAGAAAATACATCAACAATAAGACGCGTGTATTTGACGAAGAGATAATTACACCAACTTGTTTCATTAAGCGCGCCCTTACTTTCTACCTCGTCGCTTTCTGCGTGCTCCCAAGAAAATAATCATCGACTATAGTTTTTATATGCCTCTACTATATTCATGGGTTCGCGGTTTGGTAGTATTAAGCAACACTTCAGGATTAAAATAATTTACTCTTTCAATTTTCTAACTGTTACGTGATCCGTCCGAGTACTACAGAATAATACAAGCTATATCTCATATATATACGATTGAAAGCGGAAAAAAAGTATCAAAAAAAAAAAAAATATATATATATATATATGAATGATTGAATAATTTCTTCACCACAGATTTGACGAGTTGCTGAAGAAGGCAGTTTTGCTAAATACACGAGGTACAAAGCTGATGTTAGATCTTGCCAAAGAAATGAAAAAGTTAATTTTTTTCGCGCATATCAGCACAGCGTATTGTCATCTTGAGGAAAAGGTACGATTTTATTACGACTATAATTTATATTCCTTTCTTGAACTCAAAAAAAAAAAAAAAAAAAAAAATTATACAAACTCTATAAGTCTTTTAAATTATAATGAGCATTGAAACTTATGATTGATTTTCTTATTATATTTATCAGAAGATTGGTTCATTCCTTCGGCACGAATTTCTCAAATTTCATGATTATTTCTTGATATCGGTGTTCAAAATATTAAGGGAAGCGTCATCCTGCGTTCTGCAAAATATTTTACATAATAATTTCTAAATTATTACATCTATACCTGCGTCTAGATCCTTCATGAAAAGCCGTATCCACCACCGGCAGATCCGCATAAAATAATAAAGTGCGTTGAATGGATGGAAGACGAGGTGGTTGAAGCGATGACGGACAAGATTTTGGGCGATATTCCGAACACGTACGCCTTTACTAAAGCACTTTCCGAGGGTCTGGTTGAAGAGGCGATGCCACATATCCCTGTGGTCATTCTTCGGTGATTAAAATTATCCTTATTATTTTGTTACATAACATCGTCTCTCTGGGTCAACCTTAAACGGTCGTGTATATTACGTACCGTCGCGGTCGTAACACATGTAACGAAAATTTTGCAATTTCAACTTAATTGTAATACATATGCCTGTACGTGGTGGGTACTTTTACTCTCGACTTTAATTTTGCGGGCCTCTCCTTCGATCCTACGTGACTTTTGCAGGTGCGCTCTGTATCTGAACAGGACCTTGCTTCTGTCCAATTTTACATTCGGGAATTACCCAGCTCCATGGCCAGAATATTCCATCGATTTTTTTTTTTTTCTCATTACTTACAGAAAAAAAAAAAAAAAAAAGTTTAATACGAACAAAATTTATCGACTTGTTGTTGAGCGAAGATTTTTAATCGTATTTGCATGGAATTATTATACGAAATATATTTCAAATTATGATCATATGTATAATTATTAATTATTGCGTGTATGCATTTCGGGTATTCCCATAGGCTTGAAGTTTTAAGTGAACAGGTTTTGTGAAACATGAAATGCTTATTACACCTGTTATCATCCGTAGGCCAAGTATAGTTATACCAGTATGGAAGAATCCGTTACCGGGTTGGACAGACAATATAAATGGACCAACGGGTCTTCTGATCGGTGCTGGAAAAGGAGTTATCAGGACAATGTACTGCAACCAAAATAGCTACGCTGACTACTTGCCGGTAGACATTGCTGTGAATGCGATTTTGGTCAGCTCTTGGAATTACGTTCATAACAAAGACCACGAGAAAAGGGTGTACAATCTCACAAGTAGCAATGAATTTCAGGTGATATACTCGGCGAAAAAAAAAGCTAATAATAAAATAATAAAATTCTCTCAAGCGATTAGGAATTTTTTTAACATTTTATTTTATTTTATTTTATTTTTTTCAATCTTAGGTTTCGTGGGCAGAAATTATTGAACGTGGACGACGTATCACGGAGAAGGTACCTTTGAATGGTATTGTTTGGTACCCAGGAGGCAGCATGAAGAGCTCACGTCTAATTCACAATATTTGTGTACTTTTTTTCCACATGCTACCTGCGTACCTTATTGATACATTAATTTTCTTAGCCGGACACAAGCCAATGTGAGTAATATAACATCTATGTACTTATATTGTTATAATCAAATTTTTTTTTATTACTATACGTTGTATCTATTTAATGTGTTCACTTATTTTTCCCCGATTTGTAGCATGTGCAGGGTGCATCGAAGAATTGCAAAAGGATTCGAAGTATTCGAATACTACGCGAATAATCAGTGGAATTTTATCAACGCGAATATTAGCGAGGTCAGAGAATTATTGAATAAAAAAGAACGGGCGTTGTACGTGTTACACGGGGACGATATGGATATCGACGCTTATTTCGAAGATTGCATTCGGGCAGCAAGAATTTATATTCTCAACGAGCTTCCAGAAACTCTGCCAGCAGCCCGTCGACATCTAAGAGTGTGAGTTTACCTTCGTACTTTTCATAAATCATATTGATGCTGATTAGTATTTTTTCCTCAATTTATTGATAATGTATCACAAGTCGGTGAAACAGAATTGAACAATTGCCAAGAAAAATCCTGGAGCAAATTTGCTAAAATATGTTGAATCTCATGAAGAACTTGACTTAGAATTTTCATGCAGCAAAGAAAGTCTGAAATCAATTACAGAGAACATCTGAAATGAATTTTTGTTTTCAATGAATGTGATAGTTAAATTCAAATCGACTGCCGCCTCTGTAGGCGCGCCACCATTTAGGTATACCCGAAAATCGCACGTTTATCCTTATGAATTGCAAGTTGCATACAGTAAGGCGTATCCCAACTTGCGCTTACTTCTGTAGCAGAATTTACGATCAGAAATTCTCGAAAACGATTCTTACCCTCCAAAAATTGATATCAAAGATAGGATTCGAAATTTACATTGTGTTTCTTTTTTTTCTTGCAGTATGTACTGGGTCGACATAATCACGAAAGTCTTGTTCTGCCTGTTACTTATCTACGCCCTCTCTTCGTGGAGCGATAGTTTTCGAGCTTTGATTGTAGGTGGATGGGCACTGGTGGCCGGGGCATTATCACTTTAATTGTTAATGATATATTATACTTTTTTTTTTAATAAGCTTTGACTTTGTATTATCTAACTGTACCAAATAAACGTTCAAGTCTTGATCATCACATCATCCGTAGTAGCGATCAAGTAATTCTAGTGAAAGGTCATAAATACGAGCTTCACGTAACGCCCAATGTACTTCAGTTATATCACTGTTCTTTTTCAACGTTTATAAAAGCTCAAATTTTTTTTTTTTTTCTCTCATTTTCTTCGTTTACCTTAAACCTGATTTTTGCAACCGCCTAGTACAGACGGAAATTATTAGAAATAAAGATTATTTCCTATATTGATAATACCTACCCATTTACGATGTTAGAATTAGGTAATAAAGAATTTTTTTAACTTTACACGATGCAAATTATTATTTTAATTCATGTTATTTATAAAATTTAATCTAAAAACTTGTACGAGGAGTTTCGTTCCTCATTAAAAAGCTCATGGACCAGTAGTAGAACGCAGAGTTTCTTCAAAATACGTCATGGATTATTTACTTTTAAGTCTTGAGAAGGGGTTTTAAAAATTGATACAATAATCACACTGACGAGTGGCTTTTATTTTTATAAGAGATGTTAGAAGTACATTTTTTCTTTTTCTTTTTTTAAACGGACTCCTGTACGGGGGGTTCGTAACCTTCGGGCCTGTCGACCTTTGAGCCACTCTCACCACCTTCTCCGGTCTTGCCGCCACCTCCGTCACCGTGCAACTCAAGGAGTTTGCTTAGCTCGAAACGGGGCTTCTTTAATACCTTGACCTAATAGAAAATTGTTTATAATTATTATTGCGAATAGAAAATATTGCTAATTAGGTATTAATGTAATAACTTTCAACTTCGAAATTCAACAATTCTACTCAAGTTCTTTGATATCTTCTGAACTCTTCTATAGGCTTGGAAAAATATTCATTAAATAAGAACACGCATATTGAAAGTAAAATATTAATAGTGCAAACCTTGCGAATGTAGACATCATGAAGGGGGTAGATTCCTTGGCAGGCCTTCTCAATATCCTTAGCGATAGCGTCAGGCAACAGCTTGCTAACAACACCCTTAAGGTCGCTGGATGTTATGTCGTTTGTGATGATTTCCACCATCTTCTTACGGATGTTTCGTACCTGGATTAACATCACGGTTTATTATCATATCAAATTCAATATCACATCAACTAATGTTCACGAGAATGACTTAAACTGATTTATAGGAAGAAAAAGTTCAACTAGGTATTTGAAAAATATATTCCAATAAATACGTTACCTGCGCATGTTGAGCGTAGCAAGTTTTCCTTGCGCTGAGTTGATCCTTGTTCGTAAATCCAATACAGAATATTCTGAGAAGATATCCGTCGGTGGTTTTAACATCTACGTTGGCTTCGATAAGGGTTTGCCACTTCTTGACCATTGATCGTAACTTATCAGTGGTCAAGTCCATTCCATGGAAGTTGGTCAAGACATTACGGCCTTGTACATCTTCGGCAATAAGTCGGAACTTGCGGAATGATCGTTCGGCATCGTTATCATTCTGAAGGTCAGCAAGAGACACTTCAAAGACACGGAATTTGAGACCTTCGGAAGCAATTTCTGTGGAAGGAAAATAACTCACAATATTATACCGACTCTTCAAATATTACAAAAAAAAAAAAAAAAAGGAAAAAAAAGCAACCATGCATTTATGTATTAGTTTTCTTTTGTCGCAGCATATAATTTCACCATTCTTATCAACAAAGAGATGGTGTGGTAAGCGTCTGCCTTTACTATTCGCAACACTAAACGTCACAAAGGTGAAAATTTCGACCAACGTGAAGCTGGGGCTGCGAATAAACAATTTTTCAACAGTTTGCCCACAAATGGTCAAACTGAATTAAGGCATAACTGGATGGACAGTCGGGTGAAAAAGTGAGTCCAAAATGGGCAAATCTTGTATTTACAGGTCTCAATCGTATTAGTGCATGTTTGGCCTCACAAATAGCTAAATTAGTTATAAATTAACACTTATAAGTGTTAATTTGCTATTTTTGAATATCAATTGAAGCGAAATCTTACGAAATTAGGGATAAATTCGTAGATTTCAAAAATCCATAACTACTAAATTGTTTAGTGTGAAATTCTGAAATAATTAATGTATCATTATTCTATCAAGAACTATCATCCATGAAATTTTAAAGAATTTTGGCAATTTCTCATTATCCATCCAGTTATACCTTAAGCTCTTTGGTAAACAAAATTTTCAATTTTAATGCAGAATTGAAAGACAAAAGTAGGTCAAATAAATACAACAATTAATAAACGAAGACTTACTGGTTCCCTGAGTTCTGTTCACTAGAGTTTTGCCCACTTGGCGAGTGGCGAACATCGATGGTGCCTTAACATCGTACCAGTCCTTGCGGGTGAAAGGG
Organism: Tenthredo mesomela; assembly: GCA_943736025.1. Lineage (NCBI taxonomy): Eukaryota > Metazoa > Arthropoda > Insecta > Hymenoptera > Tenthredinidae > Tenthredo > Tenthredo mesomela. The sequence goes on along the minus strand of OX031016.1, from coordinate 9,215,782 downwards.
TCCACACTGAAAATGTGTATAATTAATTTATTAATATCGAATAGTGTTAAGAATAATTGGTCATAATAGATCGCGAGTAGAGAATCGGTAGTTATCAACCATAACCCAACTTTTGAAATGATTACTATTTAGTGAGACGATTAATCATTACAGTTATATGAATGTGACCGAGTATTTATACGACGCGGTTGTATTATATTTATAACAAATACAGACTGTATGATTGGTGTGTTTAGTCATAGTTTTGTTGATGAGTTAATTCGATGGTGGAATTTTAACCTGGAATTTTTTGGGGTTAAAAAAAATGTGTAGAAATGAATTTAAAGCGGATTGAAATGGTGGTAGAAAGAGTTTAGGTGAAGATGTTTTGAAAATGTGATAATTAGTATGTAATAGGTGTAGGAATAGAAGATTAGTGGAAAACACAGCATGGGAAGGTACGTGACAGGATGGAGCGAATCCACCCGAATCACAAACATCACTTATAGGAATATTTGATAACCGATTAATTATCACTGATAAAACTATAAGGAATATTTATAATGTAAAATAAATCACTCACATCTTCTTCTTTACTCCTTTCTTTCCTCCTTTTGAGAGACCCTTGTTTTTCCCCACCGCCATGTTTAGGGATATAAACGGAAAGAGGAAAGAAGACTTTCGCGATCCTAACGGAAGTTCGTCGAGACTCGAGTACCTGGCTGTTTTAGTCGAGATACTCGATGTCGAAATAGTCGCGAGATTATTGGTGGGCGACAAATATCGAACGCGGTATCACGATCTGCGTTATTTGAATACGACTTTAAGGCGATATGGAAGGTGAATTATACACCTCGCATTTTTGAAAGCCCGTTTCTCAGCTAAAACACATCCTTTCGATGTGAAATTGATATCAGTGACGCAGAAAAAGTGCACGGAGGGCATGATGCTCTCGAATTTCAAAAAAGCGAAAATAAAATGTACAGTTTTATATCAAGAGTGCTTTGTAACGAATAATCGTTGTTGCTGACGTTGTACTTGATAAATATGAAAACACCCGAAACATTTTCGCTTTTTGGAAATCTAAGAGCATCATGCCCTCCGTGCACTTTTTCTCCGTCACTGATATCAATTTCACATCGATCGGATGTGTTTTAAATAAGAAACGGGTTGCCAAAAATTCGAGGTGTATAATCCACCTTTCATTTCCCCTTAAAATTAATTATAAGAATTATATGGAATTATATAGTGGGAAGGGAATTAAATGACCTGTTAATTATTAATTGCTTTATTAAAAATTGAGTGAATCTTATTTTATAAGATCTTGCATAATTTATACTAGTACTATTGAAAATATGCTTGATTGATTATAGTAGTCTATCTAACGCGTGACGACTTTATTTAAATATGTAGATGTTTTACGCTTATTAATTATAATTATGTTATATTTTTTTGAGCAGGGTAGCTTGCTTATTTTTGAATAATATACCTGAAATATATACTTAGAAATTCTTTTGCCTGACTAGAATTCAATAATTCCTCATTTATGTATAATTAGATATTATGAGATCTAGGTTAGGCAAAGTAGTTTGAGATTCTATACCTAACCTTAAAGTGTCATTCTGATGTATTAAATGTATAGCTACTTCTATTTCGCTAACTAAAAGTCATGCTAAAAGTTTACGAGTGCGATTAAATATAAATAATCATGTTTTGATGTTTATACAATTCGTCGTGAAGTCGGCGAGTTATCGGCCTCTCGAATTTCGATAGTTGGTTGTCAGCCATTGGCTAATTTCATGTTACCGAACGTGCGTGTCGTGTCGTATACATATTTATTATTTTATTTACGTAAATGTGTGCGAGGTCGTCGTGATCAGTCGTGATCGAGCTTTTAAGGATATAGAGAATAAGAATAACCGAGTATCTCTGTGATGAATGTGTTTATGAATGATTACCGTGTCTCGTGAAAAGGCAAGCCTACAGGGCAATTCTCAGACTTAACCATGAATCTTCAGACTCTCTTCCAAGACTTCAATCCAGGGTAATTTTATCATTTATACATTTTTTACTTACTTATTTATCTTATAATATATTCGTATGAATTTATTCCGCTAAATTAATTATACTTATCGCAAAATCGTTTATCAAAAATTATTTTCCATAGTTTTCACACATAAATTTAATCATACAACGCAACACAATAATCCTTGAATATTTTATGGTTTATATTCAATGCTATACGTTCACCTCCAAATCTAAATCTGTGTCAAGAGTGAAAAGTGAAAAAAATAAAAGTAAAGAAGAAGAAAAGAAAAGGAGAAATCGACATAAATTTGATAATATCCCAATTTATTGTGCCGATATTTAAGAGATTGAAAAAAAAAAAAAAAAAAAAAAAAATTCATGTATAGGTCATTCTTTGTTAATTGAGAAATTTTTTTTTTTTTCATTCATAATTTGTCAGTTCTTTTTTTTCAGTGCTACTAATTAAATCTGAAAGCCCATATTTTGATAATTATTAAATTACAGCAAATTTTTGGTACATTGCTGCCTGATGATGTTTACCATATTATTTGCCCTGCGATTGGACAAGACCATAGAATGGAGTTACTGGTCTGTATTTAGCCCAATATGGTTTTGGAAAGGAATGGTCATTCTGGGTGCAACAGTCGGAAGCTACGTTTGGTGGAGACATCCACACGCTAGACTTGAAGGCGAAGCCTATGTACACTACAAAGCAATGCTGATCACATTAGCGCTACACTTAATTTTATTAATGTTTGAATTACTTGTATGTGACAAACTAGAGTCGGGACGACATTTGTGGATTTTGGTATTCATACCACTCATTTTTATATCCATTGTCTCAATAGCTGTAAGTATATGTACAAGAAAAGTTATAGTCTCTTCTTAAATTATAGAATTATTGTTAAAAGTTCAGAGAGATTAGAAGTAAATATTAACGATAATTACGATAAGATTGTACATTTATCTCGCATTCAATGTTCCAATATCAAAATGATGATATTAATTTTTTTTACAAGGTATGCATCTGGGCTGTGAAACACGATCGTTCTTTTGAACTGGAACTATTCTGCGCAGTAAACGTTCTACAATTTATATTCCTAGCTCTTAGATTGGATGGTTTTATTACATGGAGTTGGGAAGTTGTATTCGTACCTCTATGGGCGTTGTTATGTTTATCACTAGTTGCTGTATTGTACGCAATTGTTTTTGCCGCTGTTTTACTTAGAACACCACAAATAAATGCCAGACAAAGGCGGACGTCGTTGAACTCTGCTCTGGGTTACACGTTCCTTGTAGTACCCATTTTAGTTTTTCAGGTGAGTTATAATTTCAAAATATTTGACGAAATTTAATCAGCATTCGTTCATTTCAATCCATTACCATTTCTATTATATTTTATTAATTATTTCGCTACATTTTTATCATTTTTACTTCCAGGTGCTATTAGCTAATAAACTGGATGACGACATTTCATTGAATTATACAACCGTGGTTAGGCCGCTGCTACTCTCTCATATCACCCTTATATTGATGTCGTTTGGAGCCAAAGGTGGAAACAGATGTGAGTATTACGGTTTTTTTCTTTTTTAGATTGAAAATTACTTGAATTTAATACTAGGAATTTTCAGATACTTTCGTGTGCATATAAATTGATATTAATTATCATGATAATTATTTTTTGAAGGGTGGTTCGGCATCAGGAAAGATTTCTGTCATTTTCTTCTTGGACTATGTCCCCTTCTTCAAGAGTATGGTAACATCTCTTATCAACCAAGAAGCGAATCGGATCAACCACCTTCGGAGCTAATGGTCCCTGATAAAAGTCAAAAACGTTTTAAGAAAAATGACCAAACTAAGCCCGTTGTGCCTGTCGAATCCATAGACATGCCTGATTGATTTTACAATCATAGGTGCTGGTAAAGAGGTGTATAAAAATCCTTTTTCGGGTGTCCACCGTTGCAAATCATCACAATAATTATTCATCATTTCATCTAAATATTATAAATGCTATAGCTCTTTGAATCAATCACATCAAAATTGAACTCGAGTCTCAAAAAGATAAAGGCAAAATATTTTATCTTTGTAAAAAAAAAAGTTTATCAAATTTTTGCTAATGTAGTTCAAATTTATGAGACTGTTTCTCAAGCTTTGAAGTAATTGAACGATAGTTAATTTGTCGTAAATTAATACTGAGTCGTGATTACACGTATCAAAAATTAACAGTAATGTAATTGTTGCTGTTTTTTTTTTTTTTTTTTTATTCTCATGTATGAAAGAAAATAACGTAAAAACTGTTATTTGCCAAACGTAGATAGAATAGATCCACTATCATGCGAATTGATTCATACCTCGCATTATCAGTTCGTTTTTAATCAGATAAAAAAAAAAAAAAAAACTGTGAATATCAACGTGAATTATCAATCAAATCGTACAAGGTATCGAATTAATCTGCCAAAATTTTCTCGAATTTAATTAAAAGTAGATTGTTTTTGCCCTACTAATTGCATAGACGACCGTCTTATAGATAAATTCGAGTTTTTAATTTAATCAAGCCAAGCTGTCAGCCCTGATAATTATACATAGTAAAATAATACTTGTCAAGTGTTAACGAATGATGAAATTGAAATTTAATTGAAAAGTAAAACACCTACTGACTGCTAGTTATAGCATAATCAGTTTTCTATTCTTTTCAATAAATGAGCACATTGAACGCGGGTCGTAGATTCATTGAATAGTTTTTAGACTGTAAAGTTGTGTTAATTGCACACTAACATAAGAACACAAAATACTGGTCGATATACCCATGTCACAAGTCAAAGAATATCTTACCTGTTAGGGTTCACCTAGTAAGGGGATTGGACACAAGACTGAGTGCCTCGCATCTTTAGCATAGTATTAAATTTTAAACATTGAATATGAGAAGTGGAATTCACGAAAAGATTATTATGTACTGTGAATGGGGGGCTCGTTGTTAAAGTTGCTATAAAAATGTTAGCATATTTGAATGCCCAATCATTCGTTACGTTATTATGGATAGAAATAATGTGTACAGATCTTGTTGTATTATAATAACATTATTATTATATAGTATATTATATATTATATTATATTATATTGAATAACTATTATACATTATACATATTTACCTATATATTATTACGATCGATTAATTTTTATTATTATTAATATTATTTTATTTTATATATATACACATACACATACATACACACACATATACACACACGCACACATTACGCGTAGCAAAAAATTATAATCAAATAAAATTTATATTTTTTGGTATGACGTTAATATTGAGATAATACATTGACTGACTAATCATTTTTTTACTATATAATATATTATATATATATATATATAGTCATTAGGAATCTAGAAAGCAAAAAAGAAAAAACAACATATTTTTGCCAACGTCACGCGACAAGGTTTTTATTTTTGATATTCCAGGACACATTAATATCAGGAGTGTGCGAATAGTTATAAAACTTTGAATATTTCAACAAGAAAATTTTCAACTTTTTTTTTATCCAAAGAATAACTCGAATTTTTGGGTATTTTGCTTACAGCGGCCTCAAAGAATTAATGTAGGTCTTGGGACAGGTTGAAATTAACGAGTTATGCAATTAATAAAGTAATTGCATTGTTAATTATTATTTTTTCATACGAATGATTTCGAATTCGGAGATATTTTGATAGAATAGAATAATTCAAATCATTTCTATAATCGTAGATCATTTAATGCGCGTCTTACCACATCGGGATGTATTCAGGAGCCCAATTTCTACCTAGTAAAGAAGATACTGTTCCAGCTGCACCAGCAACATCGTATTTTGAATCCTCCATCAAAGATGCTTCCCATACGTACAACTGTCGAAGACGTTCCGCACACAGAGCCACAAATTCCACAAATCCAGAACACCTTTAATGAGAAAATTGAATAAAGTGAAAAGAAATTAGTCTAATTTCGATTTTAACGAAATCTAATTTGGTACGGAAATACCTCGAATCATTTTTCGATCTGGTATCAAATTTGAGAAAAATTTTGAAATATACGAGCAGTTTGAAACTGTTTCATCAAAGTGAAAATGAATAATCTACAAATTTCAAAATCCATAATTTGAATTTTTCTCATCGAGCCTCGAAAAGTTGAAAATTCGCTACGCCATTAAAATGTAATAATTGCATAGTAACTTTATACTATCGATCAATATTTAAAAGAGGAATAGGTAGGTATTATCATACTTACGAGAGTTCGCAATCGCCGAGACCGACAGCAGCAAGTCTAGGACAGCCTCTCGCAGCTGAAATTAATGCTTGGTCAATAGGTCCAGGACTGTGAGCACTTACGACTAATTCAACCAGTCTTGGACAGTACTTTCCAATTCTTGCAACAACTGCTGCAGGCGCGTCCTCCCCGAAGTATAAATGTGTTACGGGTACATAGGAGGCAAGAAGTGGCGCGAAACCATCTTCACCAGTGATGTATGTTAATCTACAAAGATATAATAATTATTCGTCGAAAGTTCAAAATACTATTTACAGATTTTTTTTTCTTTCTTTGTACAATACAGGCGATTAAAAAGGAAATTTATAATCAAATTTTGAAAAAATTTGATATCAATGTCGCGGGCTATAAGAAATATTAACAGTTGAGTCCAAGATTCAGTTTTTGCAGACTTTCTCTTTCTCTGTATTTAAATATTCGAAATTTATCTCTTTTCGAACCATCCTGATGTATAATGTTAACGATAATTGAAAATTTTTTATCTCTTATCGGAAATACTAACAATACGAGATTAATGTTCGGCGAATGTCTTGCCAAAGCGAGCCATGCTCTATCGCTGACATGTGGCAACGGCTTTGGCTCTGGATATGCTTCGATTCGAAGTGTCTCTAAACGAACGTGTTTTTCTGCGCTGAGAGCCACCAGGAGTTCGTCACTCAGTAGTGAATAGGATATCGATAGTTCACGCAGACATTGACAATGGTCAGCCAGAGCTAGGATTCCTGAGAAAGAATTTTTTTTTTTTTTTCTTTTTTCTTGTGTTATGCGTTTTGGGATAATTTAAGGGGACCAGTACAGCGACTTTTCGAGAAATTATCATAGTCCGAAATCAATTTATTTCATAACCAAAGTTCATTTCACATCAAAATATTTTTCTTTTTCAAAATCATGTGTGGTAAGGATTACCAAATTTGCAAAAATTATTTTCACTGATTTCTTGAATAACTTGGCCAGAACAAAAAATTTTCAAAATTCCTACATTCACATGATTAGGATTTGTTTTCTGAAGAAAATGAATCCAAGATGACGTGAATCGGTCCAACGGTGCTCTGAAATCCTTACGACACATGATTTTGAAAAAAAAAAAATATTTTGATGTGAAATGAACTTTGGTTATGAAATAAATTGATTTCGGACTATGATAATTTCTCGAAAAGTCGCTGTACTGGTACCCTTAAGGGGATGGGTGCGGAACAATGAGTTAACTTGATCAGTCTTTTTTGGCCGTAAGAAACTCTGTATATGCTAAAGTCAAAGCGAAGTAATTAAAGAACAGATTATTTTCTCTTTTTTTTTCGTTATTCCGCCCATATATCTACATCCCCTTATTTCATATGAAACATTTCAATACAATATACCTTCTGGCGACAATCGAGGACAACTTTTGATCCGCAAGAGTTGCAGAGTCCTCGAAGTCCTCGATGCCAGTGTGGCTAGAGATGGATCATCTACAGGTGTGTGATCGATTTCTAAAGACTTAAGTGGAGAATGATCTAAAGCAACAGTTAAAGCTGATGTAAATTTTTCTCCATCAACATCGAGGAAAGCTGGCCTCGCAGCGCTCATGAGTGCCAATGTCTATATGTATAGAGGGAAATTCACCCAGCGATTAAAGATCATAATTCAGATGTATATATAGAGAATAACATATTAGTTACTATGTATAATCACAACATCCAGCTGTAAGAAAGAAAAAAAAATGTATCATAGGTATAATGTTAATATACCTTCAAGGAAGAATTAACGAGACGAGATAGAACTATGCAAGCAGCTTCCGCAGACTCGACGGAGCTATCAGTCTTCAGGGAAACATCTCGCAGGTGAATTGCGTGCCGTTGAAGAATGTAGTCGATCAAACGAGGGTCGGTTGAACTATAGAGACAGTTTTAAGCGAAAACGAAGGATAATTTGACACAGAACGTTATTCCACGATATTATATCCGTTTTAACTATATTCAAAACTGCGCGGGTACAGCAAAGGTGTTATGTAGTCGATCTGTGTCACTTGGACAGGCAGTGGCGTAGCTACGGCGAGCTAAGAGAGCGCCGGGCTCTAGGCGCAAGGCCGGAGGGGCGCCACGATTGACAATTTTTGACTTTTTTTAAATTTTTTCACGCTCTAAAATTTGGAGTTTTCGCGTTGTTGCATTCCATTTATAACTTATAAATACATAAAAGGACAACTTTTTGAAATTATCTGCTATGTAAAGTCAAGCAACTTTACTGGTAGCAAGAAACGATTCGCAGCCGAGTTTAATTATGTATACTTATGGCAATGCTTCTTCTTTGTATGCCTATCCCAGTAAATCAACACGAATTGGAACGAATTGAGTATGTGCAAAACGGAATTAATACGAATTAAATAGAATTTAAAAAAATTGCTAAGAATTGACACACAGGTCTTTTTAATTCCATCTAATTCGTATTAGGTAATTCCGTTTTCCACATACTTAATTCCTTTTGGTTTACTGGGATATCCGCATCCTTTATATTTTAAACCAGCTGTGCGAGATCTGATAAGTTGGGAAGGCGTTTCCAAATATCTGTTCCAGAGCGCCGAACATCTATAGTACACTGAGCCAAAAAAAAAAAACTTGATTCAAGAAAATGCATAATTGATGGCTCCTTAGAGAATATTTATTAGTCTCAGAAATTATTTTTTTACTTCAAGTTCACAATTACTCTAAACAAGTACGCGTACTTGTTTAGAGTAATTGTGAACTTGAAGTAAAAAAATAATTTCTGAGACTAATAAATATTCTCTAAGGAGCCATCAATTATGCATTTTCTTGAATCAAGTTTTTTTTTGGCTCAGTGTATAGCTAGACTTAATGCACTTTGTCTATTTGCATTGTCTCGACTTTTAAACGCGCGAGTATTTCGTGCGAATGAAAAATCGCGTCCGGGTAGAGATACTTTTAATTATTGTTCGTAACACCCTTGATGATGCCTCGCATTAATTAATCGCTTACGAAATAATAGAATACGAAATATACCATTTTAATTTTATTTTTTGTACTTTTATAACTGAACTGATAAAAACTTACTTATTAGCCTGGCTCAAATTGAACTCGACACGTCGCCATAGCGATGGACTGTGTACAATCATTGACCAGTGTTTACAGACTAAAGATGCTGTTATAAGTTCGTCGTGAGAAAAGTAGGCGAAAATTTGAGCCATAATTTCCGCTGGAAGCATAGCCCAGTTAGGTCTGTTGATAACGATGTTATAGATCATTTTCGTCGGTATTGTTATTTTCAAATATCTCAAATCCAAAGTTCTCCTGTAGGTACGTTTAAAAAAAAAAAAAAAAATTAAAAATCCAATCGATCGAAGTGGTCAAATCTTTACTACAAATTTCTTCTTGTATAACAAATTTAATAAACGCGCCGACCGGTTTCGAACGGTTTGAAATCTTCTTCAAGCGTATCTATTTCATAGAATACATAGTCCCTTACATAACGATCAAATTACACTAATTCACTAATAGACACACGACCTTTACATTACAGGATTAATTATAATGGCAAACAAGAAGCGAACGTTATGAAAACATATGTAGTACCGACTATGCCATTTTCACTGCATCCCTTCAACATTTACACCAAGTAGTGTTATCGGAATAAATTCACTCCTAATTTTCTGCACTCGCAGTTTACCACAGATAGAAATAGTTTAGTAAAATTAAAACTGATCCGCTATTTAATTAAAAATGTTATTAGTAGATCGATTTTAAATTACTTTTGTAATCTGTTTCACATTCTCTTCAGCCAGTGGTCAAAACCAGTATATTTATTAATTATATAGGTATCCACCGATCGAACAGAACGCGGTGGCTTGCGTGGCTCGACTAGTTTCGCACAGTGCTAGACACAGTGAAACACGTGCATCCCACTCACGTGCGACTGTAAAATGTGAAATTTCTATCGAATACGGGAGAAGTCAGTGTTCAGTATACTTAGCAATTGCAAACCTATAATAGCAACAAGATGATGAAAATAGATAGAGAAAGAGTTCATTGAAATGTTTTCAATCTACTTATTCAGTATTAAACATACATCGACCAATAATCTAGGTATTAGTAATGAAGTGACGATTCTGTAGCGGGGTGATCGACAAATGGGGTGGGGGTCAAAAGTTCGAAAGACCAATATTTCGAATGACCAATATTTCGAATTTTAAAATAGCGATGGTACGAAATTCAAAAGGGCCAGTTTAGAGAAGGCCTATTAAGTAGTAACTAAAAAATTACGTATATCGAAATGTAGAAAGATATTTGTACTAAAATAAAAAATTGGAACGGTCAGAATTGCGAAAGACGAAATATCTAATTGAAAAGATAACGAAACGTCTGATAATTCGAATAGTTCAATATTTCGAATTGTCGAGACTTCGAATCTTCACGTATTCGAATATATTTTAGCGACAGACCGAAAATTCGAAAGGTCAGAATTTCGAATCTTTCATACGGTTTTTTGGATGATGTTTCAATAAACAATAAAAATTTTGATCCAAATTCATCTACGCAGAGAAAATACGTTCGAAATATTATTTTTCGAAGTTTAAATCTTTCGAGATTTTGGTCTTTCGAACTTCTGGTCTCTAAAGATTAAAAATTTAGAAATATTGACTTTATACATTTATATTTTCTACATTATACTTATTCAGAGTAAAAATTATCAGAAAATACATATTCGAATAAACCAGCGTTCTGACAGGTGACCGCCTGCTGAATAAGTCATTCGAAGAAATGATCTTTCGAAAATAAGAATTTCGAATTAATTTGTCTCTCGTTATTTTTGTATTCAAATTTTTAATATTCGAATTTTTGGCCGTTCTGGATTCTGATGTTTCAAAATATCGACCCCCACCCTAATTATAATACAGAACTGAAATAGGTACCTACTATATGTATACCTGGACAATAATATCATGACGATTCTATATGGAAATCTGATTTCGAATCTGATACAATAATTTGGTATAATAAAGCTGCATTGGAAATGTATAAAGTCTGGCACGGAAATGTATGCGCGCAATAGCCTTATTCATGAATCAATTATTTACGCAATACTATAATAGACATATATACCATCTCATCTAAAAGGGGCAGTGAAATATATATATGTTTCTTTATTATCATTATTTGATGTTGAATAACATTGGTGCGCTGTGTATACAGGAACTCGGAACACAATGGGGCCTCCTCCAAAAATTTCGCAAATTTTATCGAAATTAATCAATAAAACTATTTCTGGACTTTGTCTTTATTCAATGACAATGGTCGCTTACTTCACATATAATTGCACGAATTCATTCAAATATTTCAAATAAAAAGAAATCCATGCATTTTTGTCAAATAATTATAAAAATAAATTCTCTTTTCAAGTCATACACTGTAAAAAATTTGGTGTCAAATTGGAAGTGGTGGAAGTCCACCTCGTTTTCGGTGTCAGTGGACAGTGTGAGAAAGTGGGTGTTGAAGTGGTGTGCTGTGGTGTGCTCAGACATTGTAATTTAACATTGTAATTTTTGAGACAACACCATTGTAATTCTAACAACATTGCCGGAGTATTCCATACACTTTGTTGGTGTTGTTATTGACACCAACATTCTTAAACAACAACTCCAAACTGATTTACACCGCAATTTTTTTACAGTGTAATAGACAATTGAAATATGTATGTATTCTCTTGGAACTGTTTTAAGGTGCTTTCCTAGGCAATTCCACCAGTCCTGAAAACATCGTGAAAAAATGTGATATTAAACGGAATATCTCTGCCTGGGCACCGAAATCAATGAAACAAAATACGTCGCGCAATTCTATGTGCGACTCCGAACATGTACAGCCCAAAAAATGTTCGTTTTGCGCGGAAATAGAGAAGATATCCATGAAAAACGGTTTTAGAAACGTTGACGTTCAACACATAAAAATTAGCATTTTTTCTTAGGTGAGCGGTACTCCCATCCTCTCCCCTACCTACATGTTACCAATATCTAAAAATTGTTGGAAGCGATTTTTGATCGGATCCTTTTTGGTGATTTAAAATAATAAAAAACGGTTTTTGTCCAATTTTCAGTACCGTCACCCCCTTAATCGTATAGTACTCTGTACAAAGCGATCTACTTTATACAGGGTGATTCAGAATTCGCGACGAATCTCTTGAGGGGTTAATCCTTGTCAAAATTGGGATCGAGCGTTTCTTAGCCATTCTTTCGAAAAATGATTTTTTTCCTTTGACCATAACACATTTTTTTTTTAACATCTTGCACCAAATAAGAAACTTGCACTGACAAATCTCTCAAGTATTGAAAAAAAAAAAAAAAAATTCAGTGGCATCATATGGGATTCTTTAAAATTGACAATTTTTAGATGGTTTTTATGCACACCGTTGCGGGGTCTGCAAGTTTTTTCAAATTATTCATTAAAACGTGGGGATATCCGATGTTACAATTTGTGAAATGAGTTCTTTTCAGTCCATCCACAGAAGCCAGAAATGATAAATAAAACAATAAAGAAATCCAGTTGAGATCCAAATATCTAAATATACAGGGTGAATCTCCCTTGGTATCACGTGAGGGAGGGGCTTATCATTGCAGACGCCCCGCCCCTTTCTATTGATACTTGTTATAGAATAATCTGTTTTAACGGCGCGTGAAAATGAAAGTGCGAAGTTTCCCAATACAGCGATAATAAGTATGAATAGAAAGGGGGAGATTCACCCTGTATATATAAAGGTATTGGGAACCTTAGAACCTAGATACGCCAACTAGTGACGAAAATAGAACTACTCAAAGAAGGCTAAAATTTTAAAGCCACGCCTATTCCAAGAATCCCAATAGAATTATTATTCTGTATTTGTAAAGGTAAACAAATATCAGGATTAAATTTATTATTTCCTACACGAAGAGAACGTTATAAGAATAGTCTTTATTTATTATAGAATGGCTGTCATACTGGGTATAGCGAGATTGACTTATCGCGGATTCTGAGATCCCGTACTATAAGTATGGTAACCATTACCTCATTTGTGAGAACGGTTACCATACTTATAGTACGGGATCTCAGAATCCGCGATAAGTCAATCTCGCTATACCAGTATGACAGCCATTCTCATAACATTCTCTCCGTGTATGTATTGCGTATATATAATTGGAAAAGAGAAGTATATAATAATAAATAAAATTCTTATCATAAATAATATGATAAAGTATAATTACGCGAAAAACGGGCCTTTCGCTCAGTTTTGAGGATATAATTAAAAGGGTATAAAGGGTAAAAAAAAAAAAAAAAAAATTGATATTTAAATAATGTAACGATATAGATATTGATCGTGTGGAGATTATAAACATTTATTTACGTCACATAAGTACAGTTGAACACCGAGGGGTCACTAAAATTATTATTATTCATTTTTTTTCTTTTTTTTTTTTTTCCTCTCTAATCTAAAAGTGGTTTTGTGGCTCGCGCTGCACGTATATATGTATTATAACCATACCGATTATATGTATATGTGTACGTATATAATATGTATCTACAAATACCCATATACATATAAAATATATGTTTAATATACATAATCTGTATTCATATATTATATTTATATTTATATTTATATATATATACCTATTATGTAATAATAATAATAATTTACTCTCAGTTTTGTTTACACAAATACATACTCACTCAAATATATTTTCTCATTTATCGCATTTCATCAATCATCATATATATATCACAAACTTTCACCCGTTCATTTATAATCTACATTCACACCATAAAAATAAAAATAAAAATAAAAATCAGAATAAAATGACCATACTTCGTGTATACAATTGAGTCGTTTTTTTTTTTCTTTTTTTTTTTATATATATATATCATCAACTGAAAACAAGAACGTTTGATTTTTTCTCTCTGTGATAATATTATTTCTTTCTACTATATTATATAGGTAGTATTCAATTACCGATTTAATGTTCAATTATTTACTCAACAAAAATTAGTAGACAATTATAAGTTTTAAATAGATAATATAGTATTCTAAATATTCATTGTTAGTAATATTGTTGCTTAGTAGTCATTTCAATTTGAGTTTTTATTAAAATTTTATCAATTCTATACTTCGTCAGAGATTATTTATTTATTCTTTATTTTTCGTCTCGTCATTTCGCAAAGCATATACCTACGTAGCTGTTTAATCGTAATATTTCGTAATCTCATTCACATATTTTAAAAAAATATAATAATCCTCGATAATATATTGTACTACTCGCATTCAGTCTTGGTCAATAAATAAATTAAACAATATTATACAAAAAAAAAAAAAAAAGTAATAATAATAATAATAATAATAATAATAATAATAATAATAATAATAATAATAATAATAATAATAATTGGTAATAATTAATAATACAAAAGAAAAAAAAGAAAAACAAATATACAATTAGGAACTGGAATCAGGATAGAAATGTATGTATGTTCGTCGTGGGTCCCAAATTGTTAATCATTCTTTCGTCGCAGCTATTCATACTCGATTCAATCATCCGCTAGCTTAGTGCTTTAAATAAAACAGTCATGATATTAGAAATTTTATAATTCAGAATAAAATAGCTACGTGAATTACTATACACCTGGATTGAAACCAGTTTAATTCTAAATAATAGATCTTTTTTTTTTTCTATATGCTAATATGTATATTATGTAACAATATTGCGGAGCTGTATGAAAAATCGTAAACATGCCCCAATTACTATTTAATGCATGAATGAGTAATCGCCAGATGAATAAATAAAATTGATAAATAAAATATGAACAATAAATAATAATAAGAAAAAAAAAAAAAAAAAAACAGATTTTCTATAATCTGGCTAGAATAAAATCGATCGTTTGATTACGATATTTCAATTATAAGAACAAAAAAAAATTTGTTGCCTCAATTATTGGAATGTATTTTGTATAATTAATAAAAAAAAAAAAAAAGTATAATTTTGTTTTTCTCGATAAAACTGAAGAATAGTTTGATAAGTGAAAATGCTTTTTATAGAATAGAGAATCTCCGAGGTTTGTGCATTTTCATAAAGCACCGTAACATGAATTAAAAGTATATTTTTTACATGGACATTGCGCTATAAATCCGGACTTGTTAATTAATCAGGCGATTGATTTATTTTAGTCAAGAAAACTAAACAGAATAATATAATTAAATCAGCTTTTGATTAGTTTTTTAAAGAATGTTCACCGGTATAATTGACGTGTCCGATGATATCGTAGATTTTTATCTTTGAGCTTCGTCCCCCTTTGATTTAAATTGTCAACGATTTGTCGTGGCAGTATATTGATGGCAGCTTGATTGATAAAGACCTTTTTACTCCTCAAAGTTTATAACGATAAGATGTAATATCGTTATAATTAAAAGTCTGTTAGCAGAGCAATTAATTGCAGCTGTAAATTCCAACCAATATCAAACGAGTCTGCTTTCATTTATATCGAGCAACCCTCGCATATCAGTTAATATTTTCAATCACCTGACGTCGGTGTCAGGCTACCAAGTGTTTGTTCAAACAGGCACAATGCTCTGTGTACAAACTCATACTGCTCAGCAGTTTGGACCATTCCACCCCTGTCGTACCTTGAAACAAAAAAGATATTCATATATATTAAAGATTTTTAGAACATATCAGAAAATATTTTATTCTGTGTTCTTATTTATTTATATAAGCAAATTCTAAAAAAAATGTATGATATGATATTACTCTCACCTCATTTGGCATAGAATGCCCAATACATCAACGTTTCCATCCCTTAAAAGCTGGACCATTCCAGTGGCTATAGCTATGAAACATCCTGTTCGTCCAATACCTGCACTGCAGTGAACGACCACTGGACCAGGTAAAGAGTTGACTTCGGCAGCTAGGCCAACAAGTGCCCCTGCAGCCTGTGGTACCGCATGATCTGGCCACGTGTCATACCTGCGAAAGAAACGGAGTAAAAATTGTAAGTTTTGGTTTTTTACAAGTACAGTTTTTTTATTTTCTTGGTCACTAGAATAGTTGTTACGATATGTATTTAGGAGGTGAAAATATTGTTTTACGATCGCGTATGCTTACCAATAATGTTGTACGTGTCTCCTTTCACCTTCGAATCCAATTTCTAACTGCCTGATTGTATATCCGTCTTTAGACTCTAAAGATTCTACGACAACGCTGTAAGGTCCAGCCTGTATCCGGGCATTTTTTTCCAACGGAAAGTAAGGATCGCACTTAGTTTTTGTAGCTTCGTGTAATCTGGTCATCATAACAACTGTAGAAACTTGTTCCGCCCAAACCATACGCCAAAAATCAGCTATAGTGTGAGACAGAGGGCCTTGGGTTGCTATGTAGCGGGTATCTTCGCCGTCGTAACCCTGTAAAACAACATAATCAAATAATCAGTCTTTGATCCAGTAGTTAAAATAGTAGGGTAAAAACTTTAATATTTATTAATATAACTTCCAGTGGTAAGAAAATCGGTTTATTTCAGTTTCAGTATCTATTACTAATCCCAAATCAAATATACATCAATCCTGAGATAAATAAACAGAAAATTTCAAGTTATTTATCAAACTTCGGACGATTTCTAAGAGACCAGTGAAAAATTCCTTTGAACACAACGCGCTAAGAATTGTTTAATTCCAGTTTTTGATTAGCAAAAAAATTCACATACCCGAATATAGTTAGCGTTGATATAGCTTGCAAGTGGGTCATCAGATCCTGGTAGCTTAACTCTAGACTGTGGATTCGGGAGTACCGAACAATAACGATTTTTTACTCCAGATCCACATACGTCGACTTTATGAGGCAGATTGAGAGGCACCTCCCAAAACTCTTTATGCAATGAGGCAGGATCCTTAATAACTTTGCATAGTTGAGCCCGGGACAAAACGTTACCAGCACTTAGCAAGAATTCTTCAGCTGTGCATTCACGGGTCGGCGTCACCATAGACGGAGGACTTTCTGGCGCCGGTGCTAATTCTATTGTCAAACTTGCGCTCGATCCTCGTCGTTCTAAGAGACCTTTTGCTTTTATACGAATTGGTTCTGGTCTCCGTTCTGGCGCAGATAAAGTCATCACCTTTAGAAGAGAAAGATCAAATATGTTAATTAGAAAATAATTGAAAAAGGAATTGAACAAACTAAAAAATAGCTTGAGGCATTTTTTGGTATTTTTGGAACAATTTTCAAAAATTGTTCATAAAAATTTTGATTGTCTTTATTCTTTATTCATTTTTAGTATTAAACAAGTTGATTCATCTTCAATTTATTCGTTATTTTCTGATTAATTGAACGAAAAGCATTAGAGTATTTTTTTAATTTAAGTATTGGATGTAAGTTTGAAAAATGATTATTTCATAAATTTTAAGTGTGTACAAATATCTTGATAAAATTGAAGGCAATTAAGAAAATTCTAAACCATCGCAAGGATTTTGAAGTAATGATTAATTTCCAGTATTTCCAAACCTCTGGAGATAAACAAGCTATATGTTTATATGCTTTGTTTTAGTGAATCGTTATTAAATTACCTCCGGAAGTGCAGGCGGCTGAATAACAGGTCTAATAGGTTGTACAGCTACCGGAGGTTTAACAACAGGTTGACAGACCCACTGTGCTTCGACAGGATCTCTTAATTCTTTAGCTGGTTTTTCCGGTGGTCCAGTGGCGCCTTCTTCAACCAAACCTCGCCTGTCTCCATTGTCCGTGTCTTTTTCACACGACATTTGCTTTCGAAGCCATAACAGGATCTGAAAATATCATTGTAGTATGGTTTGAGAGTTGCTTAATTCAATTAAATTCAATCTTAGAATTAGACTAACTTATTTTATTCAGTAATATAAACATAGAAGAAAAATCCAGGACTTTTCTAGGAATTTTTTTTTAGCAAGCTGTATGATTTTTAGTTCATTGATGAAATAACAAATATATTTTGTTTATTTCATGACGATTCTTAAGCTTGAAAGAAAAATAATATTTTCAAACTCATGAAGCTCATATATTATCTTGCAGTTTTTCTTTCTTTTTTTTTTTTGCTACTATACTACGTATCGAAATAATATATTTCTTTATACTTTTGGTCTTGTTGAGTATTAAATTTTTGGAATTTAAATATGTGAATTTGAAAGAATAGAACATCTGGAGAGTTTGTTTTTGTGTTAAAAAATTAGTATCAAAAAAGTTTATCTCAAATATCTGCATAACTTTAAAACGCACTTTCAATGAATGAAAATTTATCAAGTCTTTAAATTTCATATTAATATAATAGGTAATAAAATTTAATGCATTATCGCCGTGGTTTGAATTGGAGTAAATGAATTTACCATTAGGTGTCTTTAATTAATTTCCATCAGTTTCATCATTTTCACAAAAATTTCCTTCGATTCAAATAAAATTTGAGGGAATGAATAACGTTGTATAATATCCCATCTTTTCCATAAACAATTTTTTTATCCCAACTCATCCAAATACTTTTAATAACAGATACCGCGAGTAAAAAGGAACAAATAAACAAACATGTTGACTTCAATAGTACCAGCAAACTCACCACGAAAGTGAATAGTATGGCACCAACTAAGGCGCAAAGTACTACGAAGAGGGGTAGCTGCCAGTCAAGCCAGGATAATGTTGCGGTGGTGCTGACCTCCTGTCCAGTTCTTGCACCAAGGTGTGCAGTCTGTAGATCCATTTCAGCATCGTCCAGTCCTGTAGAGGACTGTCGAATCCTACGAAACAAAAAAAAAATAATAATGCATGAAAGTAAAAACACGTTAAAATTTATCAATTTCTAGAGTGATGAAAAGAATATCGTTAATATTATGATTCTTAATTTTTATTTTTATATTATTTTCATATTATTATAGATAAAATAGGTGTTTACCTGTGATGAGATCTCGCCGACATACCCTCGGCAGCTGGCAGCAAGGAGACTGGTAGCACTGCTTCGGGGCGCCACCTTTGCTCGTGAATTATGTAGTAATTGTAAGCATCTGAAGGTCCAGAACCATCTTCGGTTTCAATTGAATCACCGTAAGGTAGAGCATCACCGGTGTAATGATGTGTTAAAGGGGTGCCGGTGCCTCCTATCAAAAACAAAAAATGCAAAAAAAAAAATGTGATTTTTTGTGATTTTTTAATAAATTTGAAAAGTGTGTGGAAAAATATTGACCATGTTTTGTTTTTCCAAATTTTTTTTTTTTTTCCAGTTACAAGAAATAGTTTCGAAAAAAGAAAAAAAAAAAAAAAATTACAAATCAAATACAACACCACATATTAATAATTGTATATTGACGATTTCAGGATTACTATATATATATATATATATAACGATTTGTATTTACTATTGAGAAATATGTGATAAATTATAATCGTTAGTCAACAGTATTAATAATTAAATATACAGTCTTTCAGTTATTTCCGAGATAATGAAAGTACTATAGTATACAACATCATGACGCTTCTTAGTTCTGGATTCAAACTAATTATCTGATACGGAAGTTATTGTAAGAATGAAAAAAATAACAATATCTAGCGAATTTAATATACTAATATGATGAATTTAAATATCTACTCTATACTTTATCTTACACACACGTCGTAAGAATGTTTTCGTTTTTCGTTTATAAGTATATACTCCGATCAATAAATCAGTTAACCAAATGTAAAAGCACCTTAATTGCAGTATGTGTGCGTATGTATGTATGAATGTGTGTGTATATACTATAATGCAGTAAATATATCTATGCAGGCAGAGAGACATACGCGAAGGCTACTTCTAGTAGGTAGGCACATCTCTCTCCCCCCCCAGACAGGAAGTAAACATTGAGTTAATTTTATGAACGGCGGCGGTTAGAAAGAGACAGATGTATTAAGTCGGATGCAGCATGCGCCAAATGAGAGGAGAAACAAACTGCAGCTGGCAAATATACTGAGAGTATAATATATATATATATAGTATTATATGTGTATATATATACACATACAGTATGAACTGCAAATGCGAAAGGTATATATGTAGCTGTACATATACATACGAGAAGATCCCTCGTCCACAGATTATACACACGCAAGCACACACCCGCACACAAGCCTATCACATCCTGTTTGCTGAGGTATACGATTTATGTGAAAGGTCGTAACGAAAAATTAATCGAAACGTTGAATAATAATTAATGAAATAAGAAGAAGAAGAAAAAAAAGAAGAATAAAAAAAATAATAATAATAATAGTAATAATAATAATAAGAGAAGAGAAGAGTAACGAGTAAAATAAAAGTAGCGTAAAATAAAAGTCTGTAATTATTTTAAGTACCTTTTGACAAAAGCAGCAATAACAACGCAAACACTACCTCATTTCTGATAAAACTCATGTTCTCTCTGTGTTTTTTTTTTTTTTATTTTATTGGTTTGGTTTCGTTTCTGTTTTGTATTGTATTGTTTTTAATCTTGTTTAAAGTAATCGTTATATCTTCGGCAGGTTAACAACAGTACTATACACATCTATCTAGCTACGATAGTCCCGCACCTAACTCCACCACACTTTCGTTCGAACTGTCGAGCCCGAACTGTCGAGCGACCTCGCTGCCTCGACCGAGTTTAGGTATAGAGTGGGGGATAACGCAAGCTCACTCGGTTAGCCAATGACGGTACACCGTTGAAGCCAACCCCCGTAAATTTGGCGGGAAATTATTGTTCCAACGTTGTGAATAATCGTATATAGAAGCATACAGTAACTGAATATTTAACAATAAAAAAACAAAAAAAAAAGTAAAAACTTTATGGGTGGTAATGCAGCAGCGGCTACATGCAATCCCTAGGCTTTAAACTTTTAGGTATTGTATAGTATGTACTGTACTATGCAACGGAAGGTTGAGAAACGGGTTCTCAGGGGGTTTGGCTACTGGAATGTGGCCAGAAACCGTAGAGAAATATAGAGTAGACGAAAAAGAAAAAGAAAAAGAAAAAAAAAGAAGAAAAAAAAACTGAGAAGTTTAGTAGAGAAACAGTAGCACGTAGAATACGATTCAATTTACAAACGAACATAATATATATTATGATCTTCAAAATTTTGGAGTAAATGCAAAAGCGAAGAAACGCGCTTCGACAATATATATACAATTTTACAATTTCATTAATATTATGGTAAAATCTTTGTTGGACGTTGAATATAATAAAAACGTATCAAATTTTGCAAAAAAAAAAAAAAAAAAAAAAAAGAAATACGTTCTCCTTTCAGTCAGACAAATATGTTATCTAATATTATAAAGAAATAACTTAAATTGGTTTGTTGAACGATCTTACTTGGGGCGAGTAGTCTTAGACGAAGTCATATCAAATAAGTCTGTAGGTACCGATATACATATATGTATACATAATTTAGAGTGTTTTTTTTTTTTTCAATATTTTTTACTACTCCAACTCTACTCTTGTTTCACTTTAGTCACACCCACGTTTATATAGATTCGATATAAATTGTCCACGTGTTACTTTTCCATTAACAAAATTTTCAATACGATCAAATCAGACTCTCCATTCACAGTGGCTTAAGCTCAAGGGCCTTGTAGAATGTAGGGCTAAATTATTGACCTACTGGTGACTGGGAGCTATTGTGAATACAACCGACAGATGTCGGTAGCGGAGGCTTGCGAAATATCTCAACTATTGGTATCCTCTTTCTTTCTTTCTTTCTTTCTTTCTTTCTTTCTTTCTTTCTTTCTTTCTTTCTTTCTTTCATTCTTTCAATCTTACTTTCGTTTGAAATTTTTAGAAGTAAAATTAAGTAACTGTACCGATTGACTTAAGAAATTGAAACTGAAACTTTTCTGACAATATAATCGAAACTAAATTATACGCATCTTTTCTCTTACAACCGCATGTTTCATTACATGTACCTACAATATTTCTGCAATATAGTTTAAATCCTATGTTTTTGAATAATGACATACTTGTACTACAAGTACATATATATTTCGTAAATTATTAATACTGAAGCTGTTTCATTGTCATGCATAATAATACGTGGGCGACGAGAAAAAAAAAAAAAAATAAATAAAGAAAGAAAAAAGAAAGCAGAACACCTTTATAAACTAGATCAAGGCATTCTGTATAATATGCCATAGATATACATCTGTATAATAGTTGCTGTAAAAAAAGTCATAGAAATTATTCATTCAATGCTATATTGTAGAAAAAAGAAAATTGTATTTTAAACTATATATGCAATGTACCTAATTGTATATGAAAATAATAGTATATTATGTGGCATGCCCGTAAACCAAGTGTTTTTCGGCGAGAATAATGATTTCAGGACGAGCTAAAGGCGAGCCGGAAGCGAGTTCTGAAATCATTATTCGAGTCAAAAACGGTTTACGGGTGCGCCCCATACTGTATTTTTTTCGAAATAGGCATGAAAAGTCACTTTGACGCCTGTTGAGATTCACTAAACGGAGAGTGAGGTTATGGTGCGATCTGTCGCGCACTTCGAACCGCGCATCGAAACTGCCGTATAAAGACTTTATACGGCAGCTTTGGAATGCGCACTTCGAACTGCGCATCCAGACTGCCGTATAAAGATTTCATAGGGCAGTTCTGAAACCAACCGTATAAAGTGACACTTTGTGGATCGAAAACAGGCGTCAAAAAGTGACTTTTCAATGCCTATGCCGAAAAAAGTATAATATATACATTTATTGAAGTGTTATTATTAATTTTTTTTTTTTTTTTTTTTTTTTTTATTACCGTGGAACAAGACGGCATCGACACACTGCCACATCCCTACTTAAGTACGTATTTTATTATTTCTTTTTTTTATGATTTTATAAAATTTTAAGGATCTAGGTAGTATGTTTATTATTTGTCTCATTTGTTAGCTGTCACTATAGCAAAAGTCAGATGCGAGACGAAGCCCGTCAGCATAAGGGTCGCGAAAAAAATAAAAAAATATAATAGAATTAACTAAAGAACTTATTCTTGAATATAATAGCGTTGCGTATGTTAATTATCTGTTCTTTTTTTTTTTGCCTTTTTGTTTTTTCGTTTATTCTTTGTTTATATCTATGTAGGTATCTAACCGTTATGATTTAATTCAAAAATTTCATATTCGTAATAATTTCTTTCATTCATATACTATTATACATTTTATATTATTAACGTTATCATATATAAATATATTATATATATATATTTAGGTAGAAAAACACAGCGAGAATAAATACTTTTAATTATATATATTATATTTATTGTTTATACACACTAATTAGCTATATAAATAATTATATATATATATATATATGAATTTATTGAATATAGTATTACGAAGCTAGGCGAGTTTTGATAATTAAAATAAAAATTATAAAATTAGAGGTGTTCAGAACCGCGCACAATTTTATATAATATATAAAAAATATTGTA
The DNA here is from genome assembly GCA_943736025.1 of Tenthredo mesomela. Lineage (NCBI taxonomy): Eukaryota > Metazoa > Arthropoda > Insecta > Hymenoptera > Tenthredinidae > Tenthredo > Tenthredo mesomela. Next base: position 9,192,030 of record OX031016.1, on the reverse strand, counting down.
AAAAAATTTACGCGCTATATATAGTAATAATATTTTCCAAAACTCGAAAAATGTTATTTATATTATTATCATTATTTTTATTGTTGTTATTATTATTATTATTATTATTATTATTATTATTATTATTATTGTTATTATTTTTATTATTTCTATTATAAGATAAATTATTTACAGTATCAGAAAGATAGAGACCGCGCGCCCGTGAAGAGCAACGGAGGTTTGACATTGGTATACCAATGCCGATGCATATACCTATATATATGTATATCAATGAATATAGAGGTATACGTGTGTGTGTGTGTGTGTGTACAGATATTATACACTATATATGTATAGAAAAAAGAATGATCCGAAAGAGTGAATGAAAATATAATGTATATAGATATATAGATATATATAATGTATATATATATGTGTGTGTGTGTATTAATATAGATACATATACAGTTAATGGTAAAATTAAACTGAAATACGGGCGGCGGTAAAAAAGTTTACGTATATATGATCCGACACCAAGCCTCCACCGAGGGTGGCTCTGTGCTACTGACTGATTTTACCGAAACGGTAGTAGGTACGGGTGGTAGTGGTGGTGGCAGCTCCATTCAGCAGTTGAGCTTGCAAGGCTTTTTGGGGGGGTAAGGCGCACACTTGCGTAAAATGCGTGCGGTACGATTGGCCTTCGTTCGTCTCTGCGTGGGCGAAACGCGTCCGGCCGCGTCTTTACAAACCCTAATACAACACCTTATACCTATACTAGGTAGTATGTATATAATATTAGCTAGTCCTCACGTATTGGCTGGGTGCACGCACATATACTACTTTGAAAATAAGTGTGTATTGTGTATACGTTAAGCATGGAAAAATGATGAGCATGATTTTAGATGGCGCTGACAGTATGCATGAATATGTTACACACTGATAATTAAATAGTATTGGTATTTTCGTACACCCAGCCAATAGTGGCTATAAGCTTTCGCAGGGTCAAATTTTAGTTCGTATTCGTATATAAGAAACGTAATCTAGATATTAATATGGTATAATCGAAACGATAATGAAATACGTGAATAATAATCGTTGAACAAGTTTTGGTTCGTATATTATGTACTTTCTGCATGGTATATGTATATAAAAAGATATTAAAAGTATAAGATGTAAATAAAGACAATGTTGAGTATATTATAAGAAACGTATTATATTAATCTCTTGTCAAATTAAATCCCTCCTATCTATATCAACATCTATATACATATGTATATATGTGTATGTATAGGTATGACTATATCTGCCTTGTGTGTTACCTATAAATAAATCTAAGTTTTATCTTATATCCGCAGGTTGCGTAGGAAGCGGTAAATAATCCACGCTGTTTGTTAACGTAGGCGTGACTGATATACATATAGCTAGGCGAACCTAACATAACATAACATAACATAACATAACATGGAATAAAATAACACAACATATTATAACGAAAGAAGTTGCTGGCTTCTGCTGTCTTACCTCAACGATATACCGATGAACGATTCTCGAAGTGTATATCAACGCGGTTTGGTCGACTTATATAGATGAATCGCTCGTGTGAGATAAGATATTCTTCTATAAGCTGATGCGTCGCGATAAATCGTCAGACGTTTAGATGAGTCGGGTTTTGATGTTCAAACGTTTTGTAGTGTTGTTTTACTTCGATTTTCTAATTTCTATTTTTATTTCTATTTTTTTTTTTTTTTTTTTTTTTATGTCTTGTTTTTCTTTCCTGCTGCTATCCTATCCTGATTGTAAAAACAATCCGACTCGAGAGACAATATATAATATCTGTGCGGCAACGTGCATTAGATACGACTTTACCAAGCCGTTTATATATATACCTAGTCTGAACAGGTTGCAGTCTAGCGGCGAACTGCATTCGGAATTAAACTGGCTGCATCGAAGCAACGAACGACGACGACGATGTATACCTACCTACCTACCAGTCGCGCGCGCATATTCGTAGTCGCCATCGACGACGTCGTTCTATTCCTCGCGTTTATCCTATTCTCCTACTTGCACAGCGTGCCCCAATGCCACTATTCATCTCACATATGCATATGCATATGCATGCATACATACATACGTACATTTGTATATATATGAATACGCATATATATGACAGGGTCTATTTAGACGCATGTATATGTGTTTACATATGCATATGCATAGCGGCAGGCTGTGGTCTTCTTGTCTTTTCTGTCTCTACTCTGAGCAGTCCGTTCATCCCGTTCATAGTTTTCTATACCGTGAAACGATCTAACGTAACGGTTCCGCGCGTCGTCCTCCCGCTCGCCGCAGCCTCGTGTTGACAACGCACTTTTCTTTCAAATACTATTTGCGCATGTCGGGGGAACCGGATTTAACCATCGACCCTTATATTCGTCAGAAAAGTGAAACATCTCGATGGTCGTTAAACGCGGGTAATCTAGCCAGTGCCATGCGACAAGTAAATCTGTTATTATGCTGTTTGAAATGTAGAAGATTCTAGACTGCATCCAACTCAGAACAATAATATCGATCTTATTCTTCTTCTTAAATTATATCAATCGTCTGCATCTTTACAGCAGAAAATCCTTTAGGAATTATTTCGGATGTGTTTTTCTTTTTGTAGGATAATGTTGCTTTTTAAAAGTCTCATTCATTCACTATATAAAGTCGCGGGCCCAAAGGTTCGTTATAGTCGAACCTGCAACCTGCGCCGAGGCTAGGCGCGTGCGCGGGATTTTGCCCTTCATGGAGCTCGCGCGCGCGAATTCTGTATATCACGCGTGCGGATATAAACCGCAGTGGGGGAAGCTGAGGGGTTTTATGGGTGGGATTTTATGGTAGGGGGATGAAAAGGGAAAGGGAAAGGTAGAATGTTGAATGAGGAATAGAGGCTCGAGACTATGCGGGGGTGGGAAAATGTCGGACGAAAAGGAGAGGGAAAGGGTCGAATGTAGGCTATACCTCCGTCGGCGAACCGCGTCCCCGCCAATCGATACGATACGAGAACCTCGCGGGCTCTCGCGATCAGCGAAGAAAATTGACACAGAGAATATCTGCGGACCGATCAGAAAACGGAAGCTAAAACACTTACGTGTCACTTTTGTTGTTTTTATCTCGTTATTCGTTCCTTTGTCATCTATCTCTAGCTGTCTCTCCCATTCATTATTTCTCATTCGAAACGTATTTATACACGCGTTAAAGTTGCGCCAAAAATCGGCACTATATAATTCTTTTTTTTTTTTTTTTTTAACGTTTTATTCCGAAAATTGTTTCCTTTTCTATTTTTTTTTTGTATACATAGGTGTAATACATGTCGAATAATATTACCAATATAATATATAATAACATGTATTTTAGTCAAACAAATGAATGAATGTATAAAGGAGTATATTTCCGTCTCACTATATTATATTGAAGAGTCATTCGATAAATCGCGTTATCGTTATATAAATTTAATAAGCGCGATTCGATCTACGTCAGTGAATCAATTCATGAGATCACCTACGCAGCCTTCACTTTAACTCGTCATTTTCAGTTATAGATAAGACAACCTCCCACTAGATTTTCGATAAAATAAACTCAGATCTTATATATATATATATATATATATATATATGTATAAAAGATAATAAAATTGTTCGCTCTCTAGCCGTGCTTATTTCTCTTGCTATAAAAACCCAGCCTCTATACTCCGGCTCCTCTCTCTGTTCGTGTTACGCAGGGAGGGCCGATGAGAGCCTACGAAGGGCACCCACGCGCACTTTCGATGACGAGACGAGGGTGGCTATGGCGACGTATACTACATACCTACCCATACTCGTGTCTCGTGACTATATCTTATATACGTACATACACTTTCTCGTCTCGATTAAGAGGGACCTGCGGTCAACTGGTATAGTGAAGTGCTAATAGCACTGCATAATGTCAATGTCACCGTTCATTTTATCTCTCTTTCTCTCTCTATATCTCTCTCTCCCCCGTTCTCTAGTCTCAAGAGAAAAGTAACGCGAATGCGACCGTAAAGTCAAAAATTTGCAAACGGAGACCTTGTCTATAGTAGATTTAAATATAAATTTCAAACGTATAGGATGTATATATATATACATCCTATATTATATTATACTATATTTTTGAATCGAATATACAGATCGTATAGTTATTTGGTTGAAATTATACGATTGTTTCTGATGTATAATACTGTACAGGCACGTTGTTCAAGGTGATAGTCTTACATCCTTGGTAGGTTCAATGTTCTTTGAAAATTGATATTTTACTGCTAAGGTAAATTGGTAGTCGGTTTATACTACTACATTGGTATAATATATGAATAAGTCTGTTCGTTTCGCTGTCTTGAAACCGTTTGTTATTTATGCCGGAAATGTTCATTTCCGGTGGTGTAATCTTTGACTAAAACATATTATTCTTATATATTATTATACACACATATATATATACTTATATAATATACATACATATATTATATTTCCGGACTATCCACAAATCAATTCTTTGAAAATAAATAAAAACTAATTTTTTCAGATTTTTATTTTAACATTTATTAACTCTTGACCACTCAGAGGATGAACTTTTCCATTCAAAATACATTGAACCATACTATATAAACGTATAAATAAAATGTATATATATAATATATACCAGATATATGTATAAATTTTCATAATGAGTCTGTAATATCGATTCTAAATTGCGATAGGAATGAATTGAATAAAGGGTATCGTATCGGGTTTAGACTTCCTTATCGAGTAGGAAATGGGTATATTTATAGTCTGTTAAGCGTGGGTAGTCTTAGTGTTTCCTAGACGAAGACCTAATTAAGTTTTACTAGCCAGAAAATGAAAGGTTCTATTTCCAGAGTTACAAAAATACCTTTTAACTATATATTTCACAGGATTTATACATACCTATATAGATATTACGCGATTTTATATATATATATCAATACATCATATACGATTGATACACGAATTCAATTTCAAAGTTTTTAAATTAAAACTAAACGAAAATAAAAATCTGTTATATAAAATAAAAATAAGAATCTAATACTTCTTCCTCATGCAGATTCCTATATACCGATCTACTTTTTGATCACATAACTTCAGTCTTCACTTATGTATATATATATATATATATATAATATGAAGAAAACGACGCGGTTTTAAAAGGGTTTGACGTGTATAGTAGTTGGTAAACGACATATAGGTATATATGATATGGCTAGATCGGATATAGAGCTACGAGGCCTAAAGATATACTTTATCGTTGTGTACTGCGAGGCTATACGGACATCCAGCAAACATCCGGGTTCTGGCAACCTCGGACTCTCCGCGCCACCATACGATATTGCAACGTTTTTATGCCGCCGTTAACCGATCCTATATACGTCACGTCCGGTTCCGGCGAAGTGTGACTGTTACTTCGGAGCACGATACAACCTAGCCGATGGCCTTCGGGTCGCAAACGCGTCTCGCATAAATCCCACTACAATAAACGTATAACCGGATTACAAGCTCGTTATACGATCATTGTAAAAGACCGGAAGGTCGCTTCTACGTCTTACTACTACGGCCTACTACGATATTGTCGTTTTTAATGACCAGTGTCGTACCTACTTTCGGGGTTACCCCCCCCCCCCCCCCCCCCCCCCCCCCCCCCATACGCAACGTGACAAGATTTAATGCGAGCTCTTCGCTGCTTCGTTTCTTTTGCGATCGATCGATGAAAGAAATTATTGAGAAGTATAGAAAAAAAAAAAAGATTGAAAAAAAAAAAAAACTATTGTTTTTCGGTATTTTGAAACACGAGGAAAGAATTTGTCCGCATGTGTTCGTATATATATATATACGATATGTATGTTAACGACTACTTTGACGTTCCAGTTTGCTCAAGATCACGTGATTCGATTTTGCAAAATTTGCGGAACCGTAACACTGATGACGTAGCGTTAAATAAATAAATAAATAAATATAAATCGCTGAATGGAACGAGACGAAACGGAACCGAACGGAAGCCGGCGCGAACCCCTGCACATCCTCGATTCTAAGAATAGCAGGGTTTGCTTGTTTTGAAAAATCGCTAAAGCCTGTGGGTATCTATATAGGTACATCGCGCGAGATCAGTAAGCATAACAACCCGCGTTTCGGTCCGAGATATTAGAATCTTTTGACTAAACTAGTATATAAACACGTGATATCACGTGTTTATTTTACCTAGGAAGTTAACGAACTCCCGATATATACTCGCTCGAGTATAGTAGGTACGCTTTCACTTAATTCTAGAGACCGTTTATTATTGCGGGAATGAAGTCATCGCGCGAATTTAATACAGTAATATTAGAAAGCCGAGAATCGCATAAGTTGCGCAGGTAAAGCGCGCGATTTATTTCAACAGACAAATATAATTGCAGACCGCTTCTAATTAACACAATAACTTATTAATAAAACATCATATCGAGACCGGTAGTATGAATAATGACTTCAGATCTATGGAAAATACGATTTTTCAAATTATTCGCCCAACCATAGGTACTATTAGTCGTAGTACGTGCCTACGACACGTGTTTTGCAAAACTGCAGAGAACCTCTCGGCTCGGCTTTGCAGTACTACATAACTGACCGTCAAGACCCGTGAAAACCCATAGAAATTCTTACAATAGAACAGACAAAGAAAGGCGAGCCAAGGGTAGCGAGCCTTTACAATGAGTAAGGAACAGATTTCAACCAGAGACCTACGCAGGATAGATTCAAACGTTTCTGAGAAATATAAGGGTTCATCCTGTAGTCTTGCCTGCGACTTAAGTCCTCGTTTCCGCCCTAAGATGCATTTATTTCATTCGAGGCTTATTGTTTTCTCTTTTCTACCTACTCAACAAAACCTTTTCTTTTGCCTTTGAAACGCCAATATATTCGTCATGAATTTTTCGAAATATCATTAAGTAGTACAGGATAAAACAAGGATATAAAATTGAAGGGCATTCGTTGTCGCGATATTTTGAGAATGACCATAAAAAAAAAAAAAAAAGTAAAAAAATTCCTCCTTTGTTTTCCCCATTTTGCGGAAAACCGATATTCTCTGTGGCACAGAGTACGTGCAGACGAAGGGGGTTGCCCTTGTACTAGAAGCCGCATTGAGTCTTCTATTATGACTGGAAGTGACGAATTATTTGATTTCTTATGGAGAATATTTGCACTGTATGATTCATTGTAAGACATGTTTACCGATTGATTTGCGATTGTGAGCAAAACGTATACAATGCGCATTTTCATACAGGTACTTGTATTATAAGATGACGTCAATTGTCGATATGATGGTATAAATGACTTCGAGCAACAATCGAGCCATAATTTAATTCACTGGCTTTTATGTCTGCATGTGTAAGTCGATAATGCCTTGCCATCGCAGATTTGCGGCTATAAGTACGATGATATGACGATGCGAATTCATACCTTATCCTATACTGGTATACCTACCTATAATGAGCGATAGTCATCGGTCTGTGACGGTTAATTACTCAGTTATACTTGGTAAGAGAGTTCATACAGCAGTGAGATCACTTCCGTTCGTGGGGTTACTTAAGGCGAACGAATGTTAACTAATGCGTGTGAATGTGAATGTATACACATAATGTATATACTTAAATGGGGCGTGCGTGCACGTATATATATCTACCTATGGCTCAAGGAGGAAAGAGCGAGCAAGACTACATGAAAGGGTCGTGGGATGGGAACCTTATGCACTGGTCTACATACAATACCCACGTTTGTTGTTTTAAAATCGCGAAGCTGCAGATGACTCGAGAAATTCATAGTATATGATGCAGGCTAATACAAATCTATTTTAGTATGTATAGCTGAGAACGATTTCTATATACAGGACTCGCAAATGATCCTCATATCAAAATTAAGTTCATGAGACATTTTTACCGCTAAATTTTTCTCTACTCTGCACTTTTGAGGGAAACGGTCTTGGATTATACGAGAAAACGTATTGTACCTATGAGTCTCCTCGACATTTTACCAAGAATCTTCCGTCGTCATTACCGCGCACGCATTAAACGTAAATGCTGTGGAAATCGTTTCGCTGTTTTATTGCAACAGGCACCTACCTAGGTATTTTCCAGCAATGTTCTCATTATACTCCTCTTCCGGTCTCTTGTAAATGGCCAAAGGTACAAAGGAAACAGCTGTTGACAAACTCGGGGTATACCTACCTACCTTCACGAAATGAAAGATAAAAATGACCGGATCGGTATGCTCGTCATATTCTGTTTATAAATCTTGTGAAATACATGCTTATGTATAGAAGTATATATAGAATTACTTATGTGCAAATAGCGTAAAAACATATTTCTCGATAATCGTATACGCATTTTTTTTTACACGGTTTTAGTGCGTTTACACGGAGAGAAAAGAATAGTAATATTCACAATGTAACATAGTAACCATTACTATGTTACATGGCAACGTAGCTTTTCAAACATTAAATTTGCTTAGTTACCATGTAGCATAGTAATGGTTATCAGAAAAATAGTAATGAATCCTATTTGACATAGTATCATTTACGATTTTATGAGAAATAAGTCTGGTTACTATGTAGGAATGGTAAATATTACTATTCTCTTCTCTCCGTGTACCTTCTGCACTCAGAAAAAGGTCTTGTTGACACAACCAAAATTTGGTTATTATACGGTCAAAGAGTTTTTTTTGTTCAGTCAACCAAAATTTTGTTGGGCCAACCAAAATTTTTGTTGGTACTACTAAATTTCTTGTTGGCACAACAAAATTTTGGTTGACTGAACAAAAAAATTTCTTTGACAGTATAATAACCAAATTTTGGTTGTTTCAACAAGACCTTTTTCTCAGTGTGCGCCTATAATCGTCGTCACGTATTCAGTTTTCTTGTACATTTGGATACTTTGAATTCAGACTTTGAATACAAACGAAATTTAAGCTCACTGTTCCTAATCACCGGCGAATAGATGGAAGACATTGAATCGATGCTAATCGTAACCTGAGATCAAACTATATGGAAACAATGAAACTTAGATGGTTTAAAGAATGCGAGACAAAAATATTTTCACAAATTAGCCATTATGAATTTTATTATTGTTTTTCTCACATCTTTTGCGATCGAAGAGAAAGAAATTGATTCGCATTCCATTCCTGGTACGTATATATGTATGTATACCGGAAAGAATAATTATTGATGATCGCAGCACTATATGCTACGGCTGTAACTTGAGCTCTATGACTGTAACGTCTTGTTAGTCAGTTATTATTTATTTATTTATTTATTCATTTTTTATGATTATCGAATAAATTTTTTTGCTCCATTTTCAATCTCTGGCAAAACTTTTCCAAGAAGTATGGAAATCTTTTGCGATAAGGAGTTATACGGACCTGCTACTGCTACTTGGGGTGCAATTTCTTCCTTCCCTTTCTTGTTCTCTCTATCTCTCTCTCTCTCTTTCTTTCTTTCTTTCTTTCTTTCTTTCTCTCTCTTGCGTGAGACCGGAACTTGGCGCAGAAGCTGTGCCACTTGGTAGGCGCATCAATGCGTTCGTTCATCAAATGCGTCCGGGTTACGCGATGACACGCCCACGCGTTTGCTTGAATAGAATGACGCGAACGGAAGTAGCCGTCCGGAGCAAAGATCTGGATCATTAAGACCAAATAATCCCACGATTTCTTCTATAGAGTATTATATATTATATTATATTTAATCCTGTTGCGTAGGCTCGTGTGTATACCTATATATAAATTGAAATCCCATTGGAATCTATAATCCAAGCGGTTCGCGTTTCTGTTTATTTATTTATTTATTTATTTATTTTTTTTCACTTCTTATCAGAGAACGATGCTTTTTTTTTCAGATAAAACATCGCAATTCATTCTTATACGAGCAATAATTTTTATCGCTTTTTATTTCTGATTTTCTATACCTAATACGACAATAACTGATAAATCGAAATATTCTTTCCCTAATCCGCGCATGTCGTCTCATCGAGCTTGAATCAGCGGTTTTAAATTGCTTCTAGAAACTCGCGTTTCAACTTGTCATAGAAATTTATCAACGAGTCACGCACGTGATAAAGGTGTATTAATTTTTTATATAGTTCCCTGGAATCACTATAGTATCTATAAAATGCATGATATCTCTTTAGTTCGATATATGTATTTCAGTAAAATTGTATAAATAAATCGTTGACAAATAAATCCATAACAAATATATGTACTACATCGCATATTATATATATGGTACATCGGTATTATATGTACCGTCAAAACGCTGGTGGATTTAACGGCGTCAGTTGAAGCCGCGCGCACGCACCCTGGAGTTTCCCATTGAGCAAGAAACCCATTCGCATTCATCCATTAACTGTGGCAGTAGGGATTCTATAGGGGTTGTTGCAGAGGGTGCGGGGCAACAGGGGACAGGAAACAGCGGACAGGGACGAGGGACGAACGGACGGACGGGACTCCGTCATTGAGCGGTGTTCCTACTTCCGTTTTCCGTTCATACCATCCAACTCCCTCTCTCTCTCTCTTTCACCCCTTGCCGCGTCGTCCTCGATGGAAGAGGATTTCACCCCTCTGCAGTTCACTACTACAGACTCCATTCTATCCCGGGATGTATATATAATGCATAATATACATGTATATTTATTGTCAATGCCTGTTATGTATATACCGCGATAATCAGGTGAAAGAGAATGGTCCATCCGCCCAGGCAGACAATATTTCGTATTTTTAGGGGGATAGCCACTCGTTGCACTGAAAATCCCTAGGGTGATTTTGGCGCGCGGTCGATGCAACTCGGCAGCCATTGTTGATACAAGCCGGCTGACTGTCAATACATCGCGGAAGGTAGACAAGTGTGGTTATGTTCGTTTATTTGAAGGAAATGATAAATAAAGTGAATGAAACCTACGTGAATAAGCTAGGAATATTTATCAAAAATCGATCAATTAGTTTTAAATGATAATTTCGTTCAAATTAGTTGTTCTCGATGAACTTTTCGATTCTCATTAATTTCCAGTTATAGCTTGGGTTAAGTCGTTGATTGCATTAAGATATCATTTAAAACTAATTGATCGATTTTTGATAAATATTCCTAGCTTATTCACGTAGGTTTCATTCACTTTATTTATCATTTCCTTCAAATAAACGAACATAACCACACTTGTCTACCTTCCGCGATGTATTGACAGTCAGCCGGCTTGTATCAACAATGGCTGCCGAGTTGCATCGACCGCGCGCCAAAATCACCCTAGGGATTTTTTCAGCGCAACGAGTGGCTATCCCCCTAAAAATACGAAATATTGTCTGCCTGGGCGGATGGACCATTCTCTTTCACCTGATTATCGCGGTATGTACAAAAAAGTCGAAAAATAAAATAAAAAAAAAAATAAAAATATCGCTGAACAATTATTCGGTATAATATGAGAAAACATAATGAGCTTTTGGAAAAACGTATAGCAAAGCTTTTCGAATTATATACATTATACTACGTTGATCTATCCGATTAATTATACAATGAAAAATGATCCGGAAAAGTTTGAATAAAAAAAAAAAAAAAAAACTTGATTTCTGGGATGAAAGGAGCATTTTGATTATATTTCGAATGTTAATGAGGTGTTCGAAAAGCTCCCTGAGTCACGAATTTCGAGTTTTTTTGGGTTCAAACTTTTCTGCGTTGATCATTTCGACGCCCGATACGAATAACAGCACATTTCAGATTCCGGGTGAAAAAGAGCACGTTTCAAATTCCGGGTGGAAAAGAGCACATTTCAGATTCCGGGTGGAAAAGAGCACGTTTCAGATTCCGAGTGAAAAAGAGCATGTTTCAGATTCCAGATGGAAAAGAACACGTTTCAGATTGAGAATGAAAAATAGCACGTTTCAGATTCACTCGAAAACTAGCACAATTCAGGTTGAACCGAATATTACTTATTAGCAAGGGTCAGGTAGGTTTATCATAAGATTGAATTAATCATTCAATGATAAAATTGAATCGAGTTTTTGTGCATAATTGTGCATTTCCAATTTCATAATAAACCTACCTGACACTTATACTAATGAGTATAATATTCGCTTCGCCTGAATTGGGATTTTGCATGACTTTTTTTTATTTCATATTCTAGTAGTTTTTTGAAAAACCATTTGGGACGTATTTTTTATTTTTTCGATTCAACCAAAATTGCCGTTGATATAACAGATTGAAAACTACAACAATATGACGTCACCCATGTTAAGATATATCTATATATGACACGTTGAAAGCAAAAGTGAGTCAAAAAAATATTGTGAGCAAAAGCAGCGTAGAGATAGCTAAGTTCAAATACGAAACAACTATAGTTCAGAGCAAAAGTGGTATAAAGAAAAGCTGCGATTAAAAAACGAGTCAACTATCCAACTCGTTTTTGCCCGTAGCGAAAACTTAACTTACTTTTTCCCGCAGCGAGAAATTGAATCCTCTTTGCTCTCAGTGCAGTTATTGTGCTTTGATTCTGTATCAAGTCTTCTTTGCATACAGTATAGACCGGTTCAAAAAAATCAACTATTTTTTTTTTTTTTTTTTCAATTTTCGCATTGAAATACTTTCGGAGGGTGGGGGGGGGGGGGGGGGGGGGGGGGGGGATGCCTGTTAAAAGCGGAGCTCTTAATATTAATATTTAGAGGTCGCTCATTGCGAATTTCTATTTTCCATTTGAATAGCATAGGAAATTTTGATTTTTTTTTTCTTAGAATTTCGTAGATCACAAACCAACGAACAAATCCAAATGACTTATACATATTTTCATAGGAAATTGAACACTCTACAAAAAGCTTCTCCTATCATTTTTTGATAAATTGACTCCTTCCAAAGTTATTCAAGCTCAAAGTTCAGTTTATAGTTGAGTCAACTATTTTTTTTTTGTAATTTTTTTTCAAAATGATACACCCATTTTTTAGAGTGTGCAATTTCCTATCAAAATATGTAGGAGTCATTTGGATTCGTTTATTGGTTTGTGAGCTACGAAATTCTGAAGAAAAAAAAAATTACTTTGCTATTTAAATGGAAAATAGAAATCCGCGATGAGCGACCTCTAAATATTAATATTAAAAGCTCCGCTTTTAACAGGCATCTTTTTTCACTCCCCCGAAAGTAGGTCTAACACAGTATTATACTATTTAATTGATTACTAATTTAATTCTAAATAATCGAGTCGAATTTCATGATTGAAAGAATGTAAGAATTACGTCGAATTTAAATTTTTCTCTATAAATGATTAGTTAATCTTTCATAGGTCGGTTTATCCTGTTGTTCAATATTTACTCAAACAAATAATATCACTCGTATATATCTACGACAATATTTTTCCGTTTAAATATTTTATTCAAAAAATGTATTATCAAATTGCCTTATTATTTTATTTTGGAAAATATCATGCATACAGAAGTAATGGACTAATTATTATTCGCCTCGGAAACGTCCGACGGAAGTCCAGGGTGCCCCACTTCAGAAAAAAATTAATCTAATGTAAAATAAGTCAAATAATAATACTGCATGAAAACTCGATACAAAATCAAAACACAATAACACTGAGAGCGAATACGATCGAAAAAGAACGTGTTAAGTTTCCACTGTGAGCAGACATGAGTTAAATTTTTGTTGCGGGCATGAACGAGTTAAATACTCAACTCATATCTGCTCGCAGTGTTATTCTATACCACTTTTGCTCTGAACTACAGTTGATTCGTTTTTACTTTGAGATTAATGATATATCCCAATTTTGCGCTGAAGAATAGTGTGTCTCGCTTTTGCTCGCAATGTTTTTTTGACTCACTTTTGCTTACAGCGTGTCATATATCAAAATTAGTGAAATTCAATTGCCTATAACGTGAGCAATTATCATTTTTAACGAAAAAGAAAAAATACGTCCTCATTATTTTGGCTTACTCTACATTATGCACCCCCAAAAATTGAAAAAAAATTTTGATGCAAAACCCCAATTGTGCTAGTTTTCGAGTGAACCTGAAACGTGCTATTTTTCACTCGGAATCTGAAACGTGCTCTTTTCCACCCGGAATCTGAAATGTGCTCTTTTCCACCCGGAATTTGAAACGTGCTCTTTTTCACCCAGAATCTGAAATGTGCTGTTATTCGTATCGGGCGTCGAGATGTCGATATAATTTGAAGATGCATATAATTTTGTAATTGGTAAGAAATTGAATACAAGTTTTACATGGAGTTTTTGACCAACTGGTCCATGCGTCACTGTAGAGTCTAATGGTACCACATGGTGATTCACGGATTTTAGTTATAGGAATGCCGAGGCCTCCCGGTACATAACGTCTCAGGTCTTCGTGGTCTTTTGGTCTCTCTTGGTCAACCGTGAATCACGAGGTTCACACAGCGTCACTGACGGGAATAGCTGAAGATGCGATCGAATGAGAGCTGTTTAAAATGTTGAGACCGGTGCTAATCTGGTCCACGAGATTTTCCACCGAGCTTTTATTACGAGCTTATAGAAATAAGCTGAGGAACGGAAATGCAGAAATCGCACATGATATATTCATTTATACAAAGTTTACTATTCGAGTAACGTCTATTCCTTAATATGACCGGAAGTTAGTCTCATTTAACTACCCAATTTTACACCTATTTCCTCACTCGGAGGTTGAATCCTATAAGTTTGTTAAAAACACCCACAGGCCATCTGCGTTTCAAAATACGTTCAGTAATGCCCGACCGAATTGGCTTGTTTGTTGGCGCAGAGTCGGCTTACCTCTGCAACGTCTGGAGGTTCCATTCAATAATATTTGATCAATGGTGGCTCCGCACTGTTATAGCTCATGTCAGAGTTGTTTTCAAATCGTGTTAAAAATTTCGCGTTATTCGGAATACGAATAGATAGGTTACAGACCAGACGATGATATATTCGCGATACCTGGAAGGTTGACAAGTCGAGATGACAATCAGTCCAAAGGTCAGGAGGACCAAAAATAACGAATAAAATATTAACAGAGAGAAAAAGGAAAAATATTTTCTTCTCGCAAATATTTGTCTTCGTTTGATATCTGCGGACGGTATAAAAAGCGCGTGATGCATAGCTGTGAACCTATAAGTTTTCTTATATAGCTCGCAATCGTCTATTTTTTCAGGTGATTAGATCAGAGACGTAACTATATAGGTACGAGCTTCGAAGTTCATAGAGACATCTCTTACAAGTTGTACGATCTGACGACAACCACGTAATATCCATTCAACCTCAATAAACGAGTCATTGTTCCTCCCACAACAATCGTAATATAAATAACTCGCCCTCGTTCGTTTGTAGCGCCAAACAGTCTGCACAGAATTTCAGTGCACAGAAATGACGACTAGATAATAGTATGTCACGTGGAAACTTTTTTTTTTTTATAACATTTTTTTCTAGATTTACTAAAGTCTAGACAACGGTGTGCCTTATATATATATGGGATATAATTAATCTTTAGACTATACCGCGAAGTTCTCTGTATGCGGAACGCTAGGGGTACCAACCCGAAATTTTTGCTATTTCCATAGGCGTAGGTCATACAGTAAACTGCAGTAGCAGTTTGGTAACTTACTAGATGTTTCTAGTAAAATCACTAGAGATCACTAGAAATCCAGTGATCATTGGTCACTAGCTTTCTGGACTAGAAATCTAGTGACTAGATTTCCAGTAATTTCTAGTGATCTTACTAAAAACATCTAGTAAGTTACCAAACTGCTGCTGCAGTTTACTGTATCACCTACGCCTATGGAAATAGCAAAAATTTCGGGTTGGTACCCCTAGCGGTCCGCATACAGAGAACTTCGCGGTATAAACCTATACAGGTAATTTTTATTATTAAAAATAAACCCATGTGCGTGAAATGGTGTGTTATTAAATTGTTTTTCAATTTTTTTTTTTCTCTCAAATTTTGTATTATAAATATACTGATCGAACCTTCACCGTTATAACCTACTGGTGTCCTAAACCATCAGATGGTTAGAGGCGGAGAAACGGGGATGCTCCTAGTGATGACCTATTTTTGCGTGGAATGACGTCAAACGAGACCATTCACCCTGGTGAGCCCCAGAACTCCGGGCCACGTTCAAACTGGGTTATTGGGACAACGCTACCCCCATGATGGCGGCGTGGCGGCCGCGTTGCCTCCAACGATTCAACCCCTCAGCGTTAACGTTATCGCAAAATTAAGTGTATAGATATAAAGGAAGGAGGATGACCCACAGGACATTTTTGAATCGTTGTTTTTTTTTTTATTTTTTTTCATTTTCTCATCGATTGATCCGGGCTATTTGTGGAGACCTCTTTTATTTTTTTATCCCTTAGAGGGAAAAACAGCTTCTGTTACTCACTATAGAAAATAATTATTCTTTACTGAAAATCGGTGTGCAGGATTGTGGATGTGAATTTTTTTTTTATCACGTAGCCTCTGTGGTTTATAAATTCGATAAAAAAATATTCATCAAATACAGTATGTATGATAAAATTTTCTATAATTATCTTGTAGGCATATTTTTATAAACTGCAGTTCTATATATTAATCCGAGAATTATAGAATTGATGAAAATTGAAAAATCCCTGCATTTTATAATCTAAAAATTTCTAGTTATCACAATACTCATATTGGTTTTATCGTTATCTGACGAATTATGGTCATCGGCTATTAAATATAAACTGTTACATCATTTTCGAATGATGATTATTATAATCAAGGCGCATAAGTCTGATTAGAAATAAATGATGGCAGTGAAATTTATGTGGAATAATTTTTTCCTGAACGGATATAAGTACATATATATTTATAATTGTGACTAATAACTGTACATTTATAATAAATAATTCTATACAGCGCCTGAAGTTTATAGTATATACAAACTATTTTTTTCCTTTCATCGAAGAAAAATTCCAACGGATGAAATAAACTTTTGCGTGACTCCATTTTAGGAGTATAGAATAACGCAAACACTTTTCCGGTGTTGAGACATATTTTTATTTAAAAAAAAAAAAAAAAAAGACTTCCGGTTAACTCGATCGTACCTCGATCGTATCTGCTGTAAGAAGTGTCAGCGCTGACTTAGCACCACGTTATGGTAAACCGAAAAGGGGCGGACACAAAGGAGTGTAAGAGGGAAAGCAAAAAAAAAAGAAAAAAAAAAAAAAATTTGTCTGAATCAATATTGAAACGAGAGGCGGGCAATTTCCGGGAGAATAAGACACCTGCCAACTGCGACGCCCTAATCCGTGAAAATATTTCTAGATCCTCATTTCCGGTGACTATGAAACCTACGCGACATACCATCTGTTGGTTAACGCCTCCAGTTTATCTCTTAGAATCTGAGAACCAACGTCTTAAATCAGGCTGGGTCATCGCTGTTTAATTTCATAATAATTTTCATTTCACAAAGTCATCTGTCATGGATTACACATAGTACACACGAAGGTTGAATAGAAAAAAAAAAAAAAAAAAAAAAAAAAAAACAAGACGGAAAAAGTGTTCCGATGCCGACGTCGAATCTAATTCATTTCAAACCAAATTTGTCAGACTTGAGAAAAAAAAAAAAAAAAAAAAATCAACGACCAATACGTTTTTGTTACAAATTTTCTTCTCTCAGATTTATTTTCGTCACGGTACCTACTGTTCGATGCGTGGTAGGAGTCGAGAAAAGAGGTTCAACCACATGTATATTGCTCAATGAAACTGCGTGAGACAGCATCAATGCGACGATTTCCAGAATGGAGGCTGCAGAACGCAGTCCCGTATCAACAGAAACTACTCGAATATTGTTAAGGACTGATGGAAAGAAAAATCCTCTCAAAATTATATACGAGGGATGAAAACCTCCTCATCATTAACTGTATACGACTTAAAACGAGGAGAGATAAAGTTTCACTAATGTGTCTATAACAAGATAAGATATACCACGATGTAACATACCCATGGGAGAAATAATGGCAATTACCATAATTCCCATATTTACTTTTTTAAACCGAAAATATTTATGAAAGAACCAACAGGTGTCCTTCAGAAATATCTCTGTGAAATTCACAAGCTAGCTTTGCCCTATTTTCTCGAAGATATTATCGTCTTTAATGCTAATTTCTATACGGCCATTCAGAATTATTATCGTTATATATATTATAAGCATATAGTTAGCACCGTTTAAATTGTAGAGATAAAGTTTGATGTGGATCATGTATGCAGTATGACTACTTACGTCACTGAGCTATCCTTGAAGGCGCGCTTTTCGTCCTCGGGGATGTGTAGATACTGGCACAAAGGTGGTGGTTAGGTCGCCCCTGTGACCCAGTTCATCCCCAGGGGTTGAATGAACGCCGCTTGGTGCGTGACGTCACTCGCGACCTGGTTTTCGCGGCCCGGTGCAAGCAGCGAGCTGTGCTCCATGGCCCGTCCAACTTCTGGTGAATCGAACGTGATTTTCATTCGGCTTTTCTCCGTCCCAGTTCCATCAATGAGTTTTTAAACGTCACCATTCATAGAGAATTTTCGTATATTTCTATTCGGATTCTTTCGGAACACTTCATCTGATAAAATGATGAATTCAATTTTCCGCAAAGCTCGTTGGACAAAGATCATCTAAATTCCATTAGACCCGATAGATGCGTACTGAATAGTTAAAAAATCAATTGCTGGTAGCAATTACGGGCGGAATTTGACGGACAGGCCTTGTTCAATCAAAAAAAATATGCCTTGGTCTTGTTGACACAACCAAAATTTCGGTTATTATATGCACAATCACATTTTTTTGTTCAGTCAACCAAAATTTTGGTTGTTCCAACAAATATTGGTTTTTCCAACAAAATTTTGGTTATCCGAACGAAATTTTTGGTTGACTGAACAAAAAAATGTGATTGTGCCTATAATAACCAAATTTTGGTATGTGTCAACAAGATCTTTTTCTGAGTGAACCTTTGAACTTTACATATCCGCCTACGTATCGTGGGCGTATCGATGCAGGTTGTCGGCTTGTATTGTAAAATTATGCCAGCAGTTGGATAATAATACTATCGGTAAAGTTTAATTATACATCAGTCACCGGCGTGTCTGGTTCTTAAAACTCCATTTATCAAGTGACGGTGATTACGCGATTCACAATGAAAACCTTCCACTGAATTCCTGTGGCCTCTGCATCTTTGCAGGTAAGACTGGATCTCTCCGCCTACCTGGCCCACAATGGTACAACAATTGGGCCTAACGATGGCTATCGATGACTTTCGCTATTGCCGATGCGTAACTAATAGCCACATCTTGACATGCGATACCTGTATAGTGACACCCGTAGGTAGTGACGGAATTAAACAAACGTGGACCATTTTTACTCCGATTCTTTTCTTCATCCAATCTAGAAAATTTGTTCGTGCCGAAATGGGTTCTACGTTGAATGATTTTTTTATCATTCACCGTACAATTTGCAAGTATTATCTTCTTTCGTCCGGAAATCAGATGTGTGTGAAGTACTTTGTTGAACAGCATTCACTCTGAAACGAACTGTGGAAGTGTTCGAATCCTTCATTACCATTTTCAAAATTTACGGATGGAGTTATGCCTTATTGTTGTACAGATGCTTCAGACGGATACCGAAGACACCTTGAATCAGCAGATAGTAGATAGGCTTTTACTACGTTCCCTGAAATGTCTGGGACCGAGGTTTCGCTTTCAAGTGTCATTGTACGTTTGAATAGCGGAAATGAGATGGGCCTTGTCCCACAGCAGGATACTTTTCAGATGCGAAACAGATTTATGCATTTATTGCAGTTTCTTGTTATTGGGAATGGTCAGAGGTACCCATTTTACTAGACCTACCATTGAAGGTATCGCTGTCAGGCTCGTTCTTCCGTCTCGGTTCCTGGTAACGAATACTATTCTTAGTTGAAACTCGCACTGTCAATTGAAAACCCGAGTTTACCTTTCCTATGTAAATTCAAACGCAAATAAGCGAACCTCCACCTTTTCTTAGAGTAGATAATGCATTCTTACCTTATCTCTCTGTTTAAGTTCTGTTGAAAATTCGTGCGGACCATAAAGATTTTCGCTTAATCTAATCCGCAGTACTCAGCACGGTAATTAATTTTATCACTATCCGTCTATTAACCGTATTTGTGGTAGGCAATAGTAAGTTGTGTATGAGTAAATTTCATTTGACACAACATTTTGTCAAGTCATCAAAATCAACAGCTATGCTCTTGCGTAAAATCGACGTAATTTTAGTTTGCGTTAGGATTGTGATAATAATCATAGTATGAATTCAAGTGGATTATTGATATAATGAGATGATTGCGGTGAGATTTATTTGCTGAAATTAGAATGGATTTTGAGCAGATGAAGCGATCTTATAGTAATTAATAATCTGAATATTACATATTATGTATAATGTTTATGATACTTGAAATTCTGATAGCTGGACTAATAAACTGTAAACTTGTAAGTTTTGTCAGTCATTGAAAACAAGCTGTCTTGTATATTTGGGTGTTTGGAAATTATTTTACTTTGATCTCACACTTCCTACGTGAAAAATGAGACGTACTGGAATGTTAGCGGTTCCTCTTCTCGTTATATGTTTGTTACTGAACGTGTTATGCGACTTTTAATTTAGTGCACGTGAGCTATAAGAAGATAAAAATACACGAGAGTTATGACGGCTCTGACATGCCACCAATTGAAAATAAATTACAGAGACCCGGGTCAGCCATACTTGACGCATTGACCCGATGAGCTGTAGCGTGCGCAAATTGTAAATCAAAGAATCAGATATATCTCGTTTATCGCAATAAATCTCTATTTGCATACAAGGGAAGAAAAATTACACCCATATAGTTGCAACATTATTCAATACATGATATGGGGTGAAATAATATTTTTCAACGTTCTTAAATTCACGTAATTTTATTTGATAAATTCTTAAGGAAGGTCTTTTATTGTTTTTATCATAAAGTGAATGTATTAGTTTTTTATTTCATTGCGTAGAGAATTTAGAAATGATATTAATGAAGGCGTGGTAGATGATTGTTTCGTACCAGCATTATATACTGATCGGTTTACTATTTCACCCGCATTACGTACTACTGTGAATGAAACTCTTACTTAACCATTGTGCATTATTATTGGCACTTCAAGGTCTAATTGTAAGCAATTTATATGCGTGTTGCGTATGTAGAAATGATTGAAAATACTCGCGCGTATACGCTACACGTGTTCTACTCCGATATATTTTCATTCAGAAATATTTGTCATTGAGAAATCCGATGACAGACGTTTGGATCGATTTTGATAACTCAGAATTTCGATTAACAAAGTTTTACTTAATTCCTTAGACATTAATTCACAAATATATTAATCTAATTCTTTTGAAGGACCACCAATTTTATTTGGCGATATATTAAAAGGGCAGTTTTGCCCCTGCTAGGCAATGAACATTGTGCCTCTGTGTACATTGAGTTGCCAGTTTTCAGGCGGAAGTTAGTAGTGAGGTAGCGAAAGCCGTCCATATCCCTAAATCGAATTTCGTTCAAGTTCACATGATGGGGTAATATGAAGAAACAGTTACAGCAAATACATTACCATCCAAAAAATGACACATCATTTTCATGCATGCTTTGCAATGCATGCTTTGCAATGCTCTGCTCTGAATTATGGCGATATCAGTCAACAAGACTCTTCAGATCTGGAATTGATCTTACATGGCTTAATTCATCGGTCTGCAGTTAGATAATTTTCAAATTTTTGTGCCATTCTCGTCCTCATGGAGTTAAATTTTCGTTCCAAATCACAAACCTTACAAGGTGGAAAGTCCGTTAAGAAATGTCCATCGAACAATTATAATGCAAGGTATTTTTCAAAAATTGATAACTATAGTGCGCTGATAACGTTAGGGCGATACGGTTCCCGCCGAATATTACATTAGCTCGTAATTCAACTGATGACATAGCAATGAACTTAAGTAATACTATTACTGAAGTTGTACAACAGCTGGACAAAAAAAAAGTAAGAATTGTTGAAAAGCCGTACAAAAAAGGGAATTAGTTCTACATTTATAAATATAGGTATATATTATAGTACTAATGGATTTGTACTTATGAAAATTAACATCTTTGTTTAAGACAGAAAGAAATGTCTCGCAATCTACTGAAGATATGAGAGGCGTTTCACGGGGACCTATTTAGCCAATTAGACTTTGCAAAACTGTTTACACCGGTTTTTTGAAAGCGCAAGATTTAGCGAAAAAAACTCTCAACGCGTCAAATATAATCGAACTAATGAATGGAAATTGGTTTCACATTGCAAATTTGTAATGGACTTACACAAAACAAATTTTCTGTAAGTCCAAGAATCTCAGTTATTGGCTGTTATGGGATTGGCTAACTCTACGTAGTGACAGAATGAAAATCAAGCCCTGAGCTCGTCGAACGATAATTGTTATATGAAGATGATTTCAAGAAATCTACAAATTCAAGCTCCTTACTTACCTCATATTCGTATACAACAATGACTCTATCTCCTGATGCATAAAAAATGTTGACAGTAACGTTTATCTTAACATTATCACAATAGAAATCTATATACAGACCTCATCACTTATAATGATATCATTGGGCCATTGGAAGTGCAAAAAAAAAAAAAGGACTTTTATCATATGGGGTATTCTCGCTTATCCGGGACACTTTTCTGCGCACGGATCCTCGAATTTAGTGCCACGAGAGATTTCAGTTCTTTGCCAACCCCCAACAACAAATCCGGAGTCATACACCCCGATATCAACTGTTTCAGAAGTTATTCGATTTGCGAAATATGAAAGAATTAATTTTTCATACTTGGGTCCCCAAATTCGAAGATACGTTTACGTCTCACGATTCTCCGATGTGCTCAAAAACTAATTTTTTTCACATTTTGCAAATCGAATAATTTCTGAACCAGTATTTGATATCAGGGTGTATGACTCTAGATTTGTTGCCGCGGGTTGGTCAAAAACTGAAATCTCTCGTGGTACCAAAATTCGGGATCCATGTGCGGAAAAGTGTCTTGGTTGAGCGAAAATACCCCATATGCTACATAATTGTTTGCTGCGCTTATAGTAACAAAGAACATTTTTTGTGTTCGATGATGAATTATTTGACGATGAAACACCACACGGAGAGAAAAGAATAGTAATATTTACCATTCCTACATAGTAACTATTACTATGTTACATGGTAACGTAGATTTTTCAACGGCGAGAGTCACTTGGCATAGTAATGATTACCATGTTACATTGCGGAGAGTAATATGCGACTGGAACTGATTCCTTTTCTACGTAGCCAAGTTTATCATGTTTTATCTCTATATATTATTTCGTAAGTAGGGTTATGAATAAATAGATGAATGAGGTTATTCAAGAAATCATTATTAATTATTATTCAGTGAAATTTTTCATTGAAAATAAATAATTAAACTTTTTATCAACTGCACTGTTTATTGTTATCAAAAACACTGCGTCAAGATTAACAATCTATATGACACTGAAGTTTGCATCGTTGGAACGCAACGAAATTCAACGTGAATTTAAAAAAAAATATACATAGCATAAAAATGATCCTATACTAGGTTTATTAACATTTTCAAGTTATTTCTAGTCTCTTTAACTTTTCAAACATAGCAGGATCATTTTTGGTATATAAATTAATATATTTAAATTATTTTTTCTAGGATTTCGTTGCGTTCCAACGATGCAGACTTCAATGTCATCAATCTATATGGTTATTGGTTATGTATGGTTATGTTCGTAGTTGACTTATTTGGCTGCTTGGCCGCATGGAGAATCGCCGCGCGCATACTCAAATTGTAATGAGAGCTATGTGGCATAGGACTGAGTGCCATTCTCCATAGCTTTCATTCCTATACAGAATAGCGATATTTACCATTTGCTTAGTTACAATGCAGCGTAGTAAATATTACCAGAAAAATAGTAATGAATCCTATTTTAACATAGTATCGTCTACGATTTTAGAAAAGAATAAGTCTGGTTACAATGTGGAATGGTAAATATTACTATTCTTTTCTCTCCGTGCAAACGACACTTTCATTAATTATTTGTTGGACACAGACATGAGAATTGTTAAGAAATTTGTTATATCTAGGTACATCTGGGTATCGTAATTGCAGTGTTAATTAAAAAGATAAGAAAATGTATGGTAATGTTCACATACACATACTCTGTACTGGTCACTAATCAATATATTGCAACTCCTCTGTACGGTTCAAATTGGATTTTAAATTATTGAAATAAATATCTATTACTGTTACGTAATGGGGGAGCTAGCTCCGTGGAATTTGGATGAAAACCATTTTTTTTTTTTGTTTTCAACATTACCCACAAAAAATTAATCACAATATCAATTTTTTGTGATCAGGGTGCTAAGGCCGGACATTGTGGAAAGGAATTTTCGATTATATGTTCTTTAGTGATTTTCGAAACCAAAAATCGGTTTTTATAAACATCTTAACAAGGTCTTCCCTTGAGATATACCTATGGGCATATTTAAGATCGATGTTTCCGAACTGAAAATGTTACGTATAGGTACGCATTCTTAGAAACTCTTATCGATAATCCTGCTATAATTATATAAGCGAGCGGTACCTACATATTGTATAGTCTTTGCTTCTGTTTATGGAAGGCAATACTTCAGCTGTCATTCCCATGTGATGATAGATAATATTTAATTAAGATTAATGATAGGTATTATCAGTAATCGGATATTGACCGTGAAAAGAATTCGACATTTGATAACTGAAGATAAATTAAGTAATTTAATAATTCACGCTAACGAAAAAAATTTAAAAAAAAAAAAATTAAAAATTCGCGCGTAATACTTTGTTTTCAGAATTGATTGATAATATTTATCTTTTTTTATGATTTTACTATCCCGATTATATTTATCTAATTTAGTATCTCGGTACGTTCAATAAAGCCAAATTTTATGATTAATGTTAATACCATTGTATGAGAGGAAACCGAGTGCAAAAATCTTGGAAATACGTGCCTCGTGATAATTATTAAAAGACTAAATTCTTACAGCTTTACTTTAATTGCATATGTTTATATGAGTTTAAGTCAAGTCCTGACCCATTTATGGAAATTAAACGCATAATCGTTATGGAAATAATATGCTGCGTTAACAGTATCGAATCCAAAATAGTATATTACGATATTAGTGCGGTAAGTTCGAGATTACACGTGAGTGCGGAGGTGGCGCACGAGCGCAGCGAGTGCGAGACCCCGCACGAATGTGTAGTCTCGAACAGCCGCACTAATATCGTATACTATTTTATGTAATACGTACGTGTTAGGAGCGGTAGATGGCAGTCACATCGATTTGCGTGAAATAATCATTATTTCACGCAAATTCTGATTATTTCACGCGAATAGCGCACTACTTGGTAATATGTCACTTACCGACCGGAAAACATCACCGGTAAACGCCTCCTAACACGTACATATTACATAAAGTATTTTTTCACACGGCGTGCGCAAAGTTCGATTTTGCGCACGCTTTGCGTGCATAGAATTCAACTGAACGCGCGCTGTGTTGAAAAATGAAGTTCGATACACGTGCGAAAGATGATTCTCGACTCGTGTGATTGTCACCCTCGCTTCGCTCGGGCGAAAAACTTCACACTCGTCCGAGAATCAACACTTTCGCACTAGTATCGAAAAGTACTAATAATCCAGATTACAGGTCAGGCTATAAATTTTAGACTGTAATAAATGATTCTCAATGGCGCAAACTTCTATCGGAAGAATACACCATAACACGGGAAATGTTTTTTTTTTTTTTTATTTGTAATTTTATTCCGTTCTAACGAATCATCGTGTTGTAAAAATCAATACATATTCTTGTAGGAAATTGAACGATCTCCAAAAAAGGTCTGATACGATTTTTCGCTAAGTTGAAAAAAAAGTCGTCATATACCGTTTGAGGTTGAACTTTAACCTTGAATAACTTTCGAACGAGTGGACTTAGCGAAAAATCATATCAGACCTTTTTTGGAGATCGTTTAATTTCCTACAAGAATATGTATTGATTTTTACAACACGATGATTCGTTGGATTGGAATAAAATTCCAAATAAAAAAAAAAAAAAAAAAAAAACATTTCCCGAGTTATTTAAACGGGAAATCAAAAATCACGATGAGCCACCTCTTAATATTAATATTAAGAACTCAAACTTTAAGAGAATTTTTTTTTTCGTCATCCTGAATAATATTTTCATGGTAACTAAGGAAAAAAAAATTAGTCTTTTTTTTTGGCCCACCCTATACTCAACACCCATATATAAGTCATCTGAGATTAGGTCATTTTCCTTTTGCTGGTATTTTGCGCAGTTTGAATTGATTGCAATTGTTATGTCTCGGGACTTACGTGAGATATCGCAATGATCGAAGACTATTTTTAACGCAATTAATGAATCAGGGGTTTTGAAATAATTAATATGGTCAATTCTAGTATGCATAGACACGTTGCTATTTTTACTCTGATTTAGTTCAAATTGTTCTTTAAATTCGTAAAGGAATTTGATACGGCAATTAATTTTGTCCTAGTCACTATAGCAGCTTGAATTTTTACTTGTGACACAGCATTCTTGCGAAAACTGCTTTCAATGGAGGTTCGTGCTCTACTTTAATATATTACATAAAAAAATAAAAAGTAACACTGTAACGATGTGTTGAGCGGAATTCATCCAACTGCGAGCGGTGTTGGAGTGTAACAGCCTGTGGTGAAGGTATATTTTATATGCTGCAATAAATTCATCGCCAAAATGATGCCTATTGTCGGAACAAAATCGTATTTCACGACATAAGGTCTTAAAAAATAATATGAAGCATGAAAATAATATGCAAATAGCAATAATTCCGTTTCGGAGAAGATATCCCGAATTTTGCAACACTGAAAATTCAAAATTCTGGTATATGGCACAAAAATGATTTCTGTGACCGAATGAAGGACTTCAAAGAAAAGTTTTTTCATGCGAGTATGTCTCGGACGTCTGACCTCAAAGAAGGCCTAAAATCATTACATGTATATAAAAATTAACCACAGGTTCCGATTTTTTCAGACTTTGCTAATTAATTGGCTAAAAAATAAGTCTTCGATCATTAGGATATCTTACGCGTATAGATTGTCAGATATGGCAAAGACTAATTAGGGACATCAAATCCGCGCAAAATCAACAAAATAACTGACTGATTATGGATTGAAATTTTCCACAAGAAATCTCATTGGAAAATCCACCTATTAGTCTCTTGATCTAATCTGCACGAAGAGTGTGAACAATTTTTTTCCCAATGGTTCATGTGCAGGTTCGAGCTGTAGAATCCCTCTCGCCCATCACGGGAATAATGACTTTTTGGTATATTGAACTCGAAGATCGTGAATCATAGTTGAAGAGTGCCGTAGTAAGATTCGAACATCTGATGGAGTAAATTAATAACATAATTGAACAGGTGGCTTCAGGAGCTTATTATTTACTTTAGTTTAATTATTTACAATATTTTTGAGGTACTATATTCCATAGCTGTTGAGTTTTCAATAGCGCGAATATAATTCATCGGAAATATGTAACATCATAATATTTGATGACTTTTTGTAATTGGTACTTTACGTAAGAGATATATACTTATCGCTGAGCTTGGAAGTAAATAGGCGATGATGAAATACAGCCACAGTTAATTCAATCAAGTTTAAGTTTACAAACAAATCGAGTCAGCAATACTACTGTTTTTTTTATTTTGATGCGATCATATATATCTATTAATTTATTCAGCTGTTAATCAACTTCTTATTAATTAGTTCTGAATAACTACAAGTGTTACTTGCTCAGTACTACAAGTGTACTGAGACTATAAGTTATTGACTCTTATAAGAACACTCGACTAATTACCATGTACGTCAATTCTTAGATGCCCGATTAGTTATTTACATTTTAGTCAAAAACTGGTTTATACGATAGGGTATAACAAGTTTTGCATTCGTGTGCCAAGCACAGGTAATTCTATTCACCATATAATATATATAATGAATACATTAAAAAGTCACGAGACATTCACGCAACACATATATAAGATATAGTTAGGATTAGCAAAATTCTAATGCGTCGAGAATATCGTAATTACGTACTATACGAAGATCTAGCCAAACTAGCTAAAACACATACTTGTAAATTATCAATAATTGCACGTCGCCGATATAGCAATTTTACTTTCTAATGCTGACGATGAATCGTATGATCAACTCGCGGTGGCAATCGGGCTCGGGAGTGGGGTTAATAAGTCAGCAAGCAACATAAATGCGTATACTAATAAAAACGTGTTAGATTGAACATAAAATGACGTTAATAAAATCTCCCATTCAACTAAATATAAGAACGTGAAGCGGGCTCTGAAAATGTCCAAAACTTTTACAGCTTCTAGCTCGCAAGCTGCTGAAATAAACCAAGTGAATATAAATGTTGAATGTAGCTATTTTTGGAACTAACATAATGAGTTGATCCGGTTTAAAGTTTGCGGACTGATTCATTGCTCAAGTCAGATTTAATATCATTTTTTTTTCCCTCTCTTTTAATATTTAGAATATTTTATAGTAAAGCTCGGTCTTATAATTGTATTCAAGTTAACCCCCCGTGGTCATACGTCCGATTTCAATCAAGCTGCTCACACTCGGGTCAAATTGACCCGAGCCTTTTTTTAAACGGTTGCCGTGTGAAAACTATATCCGTCCGATCGGTACCGAAAAAAATACTAAAAAATACAATGGACATTCTAGAAAATGTAGAAAAATTCGATATGTCAAAATTTAAATGGCAACATGTTCAAAAAATAATCGTAAAGAAGAATTTTGATTTTTTTTTCTCTATTTTTCATTTTTTTGCGTTCTTCGGCCATACGGACTTACCGGGATTTACCTTCAAATTTCATGCTTGGGTCATTTTATTTATTGGTTGGGGATAAGGACGTAAGATATTCACAAATACCTAATACATTTTTTCAAGCTAATTTGTAAAAATAAGTATTCTATAGGATAATGAGAGTATTTTATTTTATGTTCGTTTTATTAAGTTCCAATTATTCGTAGGGCTAATACACCGATTCGAATGAACAGTTTAGATTCGAGACATTGTTTACGACTCACGTCCTTTTACACAAACATGATGAGTCTTGGATCTGCTACGTATATATTTAAAATGTTATTTTTAGTATGGAAATTTTTGTATTAGATTAATAAAGGAAAAAAATAAAAATAAAATCGCTAATGAATTAACAAGAGAGAGAAAATAAACCTCACTGAATGAATAGGTGGACATTTCATCACGAAAAACACAAATATTAGCACAATAACCACTGGGTACATCAACATCAAGTAGTAAACGGAAAAAATAACGAGGAAGTGAAGAACGTGAAAAAAAAATTATCTAATTCAGTCTATTTTACACTATATAACGTCACACCGTCTCTTTGAGAATCGTTCTCGTTTATGTTTTTGGCATATTTGCTGCTTGCACGGGTATTTCCGTATGAATTTTTACGCAATTATGTTTTTCCTTCATTGCTTTCTTCTTCCTTTTTTGCTTTCTAAGTTTCTTATCAGTTTTTCCGACTTTAAATTGGACCTCAATTGTTGCCTGTTAAATTTTCGGATCGATTCGCGTCTTTCAGATAATTTTTATCCTCCTTGTCTACTTTTTTATTGTTTATTTTTTGAATTTGGCAATGCGCATCGAAATGCCAATGTCCTTGAACTTCAAAATATATAAATTCTCAGGGTTAAACTTATACTTTCATCAGTTAAAGATATTTTTCTTGTTGCTCCTTTCGGTTGTGTCCGAGCACTTGATGAACCGAATATTTTTTTCTAAACTACACATATAACTTCAATTATTCGAATGCTGAACATTCCTTGTCTCAGAAAATCACCTACGTCGTCTTCTCAACATATATAGGTCAGCACCGATATGGTCTAATTATTTCTCCAAAATGTATTGATAGTGAAGTTAATGAAAACTACTTAATTATCCGCATCTATTTTTATAGTTATACCTAGTCATTTAACATTTTGCCTAATATATGCAAAAGTTTATATACATTGTCCATCAATCGCGTATTCCCAGTGTGTGTATATAACTTTTAGTAGATTGGAAACTGTTGAATCCAACACCTGAATATTGTGTTAGCCCCGAGAAATTGTATATTATTCAAATAAACGTCAAATGTGTTTTGATTGTGCAGAGACTATATGCGACGAGTTAATTTGCATTTTACAATATACTATACGATTAACTTTATTACCATTTGTCCTATACGTTCCTTTGAGTATAAGTACATGTGCGTAAGCAAAATGAGGTTGCAATTTTAAATATTCTAAAAAACCCCGTAAAGATAATCGTGCGAAATAAGGCTAGCTTTAACATTTGTTTATTAGGTATGTCGATAAGCTGATTTTATAATGTAAATGTTGTGCATTGAAACGTGTTCATATTATTGTATCGGCGTTGCTGCACCTTCACAATCATTGTCATTTCTTAAAATACACATGTTTTCCAACTTTTACCTACCCATTCAAGTTTGAATTGATGATCTATTAACAAAAACAGACCAGGGAGAATGCTCACTTATACTTTTTTCAACATCGAGTCCACATCGAGAACCAGACACATAAATATTATTATATGATTAATATAATTCTATTATCCGTCGATTGCAGTATAACTGTATTTTGTAACTTTAATCGTTCATAGAAATAACAACTTGTTATTTGGAGTTATCATTTTGAAAAGATGTTTAAGCTGATCAATTGGATCGTTTAAAGTTCCTATTAATATCATCATATTCGTTCGATGATTGAGTTATGCGGCTATTGATTTATATATTGTTAAATGTTGTTCTCGGTTAATATTAATTTAAATGCAGTTATGGGTGTCAACTCGAGTTATAAAAATAGACGACATATACTGCGATAATGGATGTGGGACAATTCCATTTGATAATAAATAACTGCCACTTAGGTCGACCTTTTTTGACATCTTGACCCGGCGCAGTGGCGTGCGTGAAGTACACATCAAATATACTTAACAATTCCGGAACATTCAACGTGAAATCTTCGTCACATATATTTAAATAAAATGATTATCCGTGAACTCCGATCAACATATTTGGAATGCAAAAATTATATGACGTTTTTTAAGCAGGAAAAAAAGTTCCAAAATCTTTTAAGCAAATGAAGAGAATGTTTCCGGGTTCGATAATCAATTTGTTTTTTTTTTTTTTTTTTCCTT
Organism: Tenthredo mesomela; assembly: GCA_943736025.1. Classification (NCBI taxonomy): domain Eukaryota; kingdom Metazoa; phylum Arthropoda; class Insecta; order Hymenoptera; family Tenthredinidae; genus Tenthredo; species Tenthredo mesomela. The sequence goes on along the minus strand of OX031016.1, from coordinate 9,160,661 downwards.
TTCTTTGACTGTACAATCTTCTTGGCATTGGAAATTTTTGCACCAATCTTTAATACAGCTAACTTATGAAGTCGGTGAAGCTATAGAGATTAACACTTCGATCTATATCAAAATATATTGCCCTGATTTAGACAGTTCTTCATTTTATTACGCTTCAGCAGTAGCGCAATGACTCCAACTCACACATTGAAGTGTAATAAAATATTAGTAATAAATAAATGATAATAATCGTCATTTGCCGCAATAATTGAAAAATAGTTATGACGTAAAGAGTGAAGTATAGGAATTTTTTTTTTTTTTTTTTGTCATATGACCGTCATAGATTATGTCATAGGTTATTATAATATTTTTGTTGAATATAGATATGTGTAAAACTGTTTTCTCGTTCGGAAAGGCTGTGAAAATAGTTCATACCTACGCTATTGTATTTATTATTGATCAGCTGTGTTATCAAGGTTATATCGATCAATAACCATATAATGCCGAGTTGAGCAGGTCTCGTCTTATAAAGCATTCTTGCCGATCTGCCTTCACCTCAGTTTATTCGTCGAACCAGGTCGTGAAAGTCGCTGCTTTTGCTCAATTCGTATACCCAGTGTATCTGATACTGGTAGTAGAGCTGAAATGGAGTTCCTAAGTTTCGATTTAAAGAGTAAATCATTGACGTTAAAGAAAGATGTAATTCCTGTCCCAGAGGCTGACGAAGTCTTAGTCAAAGTTGCATATTCTGGAATTTGCGGGACTGATTTGCACATTATTGAAGTACGAATAATGAGGAATTCATTTAATAGATTCACGGCTATTCAAAAAGTTACAATCAGATGAATAGATTTGCTCTTTTTTTTTTTTTTTTTAGATTAATTAATTGAAACTAAAAATCGTCATCGACAATTTATAAATCGAACTTTTTTTCGCAGGGTGCTTTCCCATGCAAATCAGACGGTCCTGTAACTTTAGGACACGAGTTCTCCGGTGTTGTGCAAGCAATTGGTTCAGCTGTCACAGCGTTCTCTGTTGGACAGAAAGTCGTTGTTGATCCAAACAGCGGTTGCAACATTTGCGATTTTTGCCATGGTGGTAATTACCATTTCTGTCAAAAAGGTGGCATACATAGAACGATTGGAATCTATCGCAACGGAGGCTGGGCCACGCATGTCTTAGTTCCAGAAGCACAGGTAAATTTGTTGGTATTCTCAAATTATTATATGACAAACATAATTTCCGTGAGGTTTCACTTTCGCCTGAACTTCATAATCAAGTAATCATTTGAAAAAGTAGCACACAAGAAGTTAAGGGTAATTTTGAATGACTGACACTTTTATAGCAAATTTTGGGACACCTACCCTTACGTATTTCTTAACACACTTTCCCTTTTTTTATTTCAAGACTTTCTTAGTACCCGATGGAGTTGAGCTACCCCAAGCAGCACTTGTCGAGCCGTTGTCCTGTTTGGCACACGGATGGGATATAATAAATCCAGTTAACGTTGGAACTAGAATTTTAGTAATTGGCGCTGGTATAATCGGCTCTCTTTGGTCATCCCTTCTACATTTGCACGGACAGCGAAAGACGGTCACAATAAGCGAGCCGCAAATCAAGCGAAGAGAGCTGTTTGAGAATCTCAGTAAGTGAAATTTTCATGAAATTTGGTGTTGTCAATTGATTCGGTGCTTAACTAACTCCGATGCATATCGCGTCACTAATGCCATAAGGTCGTAAACGCCAAGAAATTATTTTTTTTTGCGGATATGCCCAAATGATGTTATATTGAATGAAAAAGATTTTGCCACCAAAAACACGAAATTTTTTTTTTTTTTTTTTTTTGCGCTTACGACCTTATGGCATTAGTGACGCGATATCTTAAATGTGAATGAATCTCTTACTATACGTTTTTCTTTCATATTTCAATTTTCAAGGACCAATTATTGTACGCAACGCGTATATATATATATATATATATATATATATATATATATATATATATATATATATATATATATATATATATCTATGTATTATTATAGTTGCGTACGAAATCTAAACGTGCGTGTAAAAACTATTGATATATTCATACGCAAGCGCGGTCAGTTCTATACATATAGGTAGTATCTAACGTTTGCTATATACAGTATAGCAATATAGCCGACCGATATATTTGCGATTGAGAAATTTTGCAGCGAGTTTCGAAGGCTAAAGGCCAGATTCTGGTGTAGCCGATTTCGTTTTGTTGATAATGAATTTTTATTAGCAGTTGTATTATAGTCTATGTAGATGTAGTTACACCTGGATTCAAATTCATAAATTAGCATAACGCTTCGTGTCCTATTTATACGATTACCCAACCTTGGGATATTCGCCGAATTCATATACCTAAACAGATGAAATAGGTACGTATACGTTCATTGAAATTGACATTTTTTTTTTTTTTTCTTTCTTTATTTAGATTTAGATTTCAAGGCGGTAAGTCCGGCGGATTTGAAAGGCCGAGAGTTCGATTTGGCGATAGACTGCAGCGGCGCTGCTCCGGCTATCGAGGGAGCTTTACCCCTACTAGGTAAAGGAGGTCGCCTCTGTGTATTCGGAGTTGCCAATCCTCAGGCGGAAGTTAAAATTAAACCATTCGAGGTGAGGAGATGTGAAATCTATTTTTTATAGCTTAATAATAATCATTGACTAGGACGTATCGTGGGTCCTAGAATCATAAGAAAAATTCAAAACACACAATAAAAAAAAAAAAAAAAAAAAACTCTATTTATTTCAGATCTACATGAAAGAGTTAACGATAGTAGGTGTGAATATCAATCCATTTACGTTTCCTAAGGCGTTAGCTCTGGTAACAGCAATGGGCGATACGTATCTTGATTTTGGAAAACTGGGAATTGGTGTCTACAAATTGTCACAGTATGAAGAAGCTCTTACTGCACTGAAGAAGGGTGATATTAGTAAAGCAGTATTCAAGTTATAAAAGTTCACGATATTTATGGTTTACATCGAAAGTATAAAGAGGCATACAATATATGTATGCTAAATTTTCTTCACGTTTCATTTTTCATTATGATTTCCGTCAATATTTTTATGCAGCGGAAAAATCTTCGGATACGTTCCTATATTGTACAACTGGAACTTTACACAATATTCCAGACACATACTCCTGAATTTGAATTGAAACTTTTGTGCTGTTAAGTATAATTATTCGTCATCTAGTACCTACATACGAGGATTTTTATACTCCTCGATTAAATTTATAGAAAACTCCTTGTGATTAGATTGTATATGTACTTTTATTTTCTATATAGAGTATCAGTTGTACATTAAAAAAAAAAGTCTTATACACGGTTTGGTCTTCTCAAATAACGGCGTATATTAGTTATGTTAAACATATTATTATTTCTTTAAGTGTATTTATACTTTTAACATATAAACTAGAAGCATGTGAGTCTTACATTAGAACCTATTAGAATAGTAACATAACATTATTGGTGTAAATAGTTATAAATATGTATATTATTAGTATTGTTAGTCTACCAGCTGTACATACATCCATACATCGGTATAACAATAGCAGATTAAAGTTGAATATCAGAAACTAGGCTACAAGAATCTTGGAAGATACTTCGCATACGATATTCATGATAAAATATAATAATAATAAAAAAAAAAAAAATAACAATTCATGTTAAAATGAATCAATTAACAATAATAAATAGCCACGCAAGGAAATCTTCATCAAGTTTATAATATGAAGATGCGTGATAAATTTCAACGAATAAATTATAATCTGCTATATTTCAAAACTCGTTTTCTTATTTTTCCGTAACCTGAATAATATAGGGAAAAAACCGAGCTGTAATATTATAATCATAGTCACGAGTGAAATGAAGAAGGTTTCAATACTCTCATAAATACAAGACTGCAGTCCAAAAGTCAATCCAGAATAACAAATTCATATACATATATATGCTTGTATACTACGTAGTTATATAAATACGAGGTTCTATCAAATTCGGGAATACCAATTTCTTTGAAGATATTAATGAGAAAAATTTGGTTTTCAAATTGAGTGGAATTCTGCAACCAGTGTGCAATCTTTCATGCATATAAATAATCCACACAAGTTTTGATGTATCTTATAAAAAAAGTTGCCTTTGATATAACGTTTTAATATCTTGCGAAAAAATCGTATTGTGTCGGAATTACCCCCTGCACGGCTAGTTCCCATATAGTTAGTCGTCACAGTTTCCATGAAATATACATGGATAATTTTATTTATCATAAATTAAAGTAGTTAAATAGTAAGATAAAAAATCTTTTCATAAAAAAGATTTGTCTGACCGCTTTTTTTTTTGACAACCTGCGTGTCAAGTGGTATAAGTATGTGCCAATAATAGAGCTGTTTGGTGCTGCCAGGAGGCTTGTCCCGCACCGTCACCATCACGTGCTATATTCTGACGCAGTTAATCGCAATAGCGAATGTTTCATTGGAATTTTTTTTTTTTTTTTTTCTTTCCTGTTCGTTGTATTAATTATTAACAGGTTTATGTGAATGCTAATAATACAAGTTTATCGATGGTGTAGTGAGCAGGAGGCTTGTCCCACTGTCATCTCCACTATCATCTTATGACGCAGATCATATATCAGCATTGTGCGCAGTGAGAGTTGTTTATCTTTTAGAGTTCAAAGTTTGCCATATAATTGCTGATTTAATTACTTGACATTGATGATGTTCGTTGATAGACGCTAATGTAAACTTTTATAGCTTTTATTTATCAATAATAATGATGGATTTTTTCCCACGATAAATTTCAGCTATATCCGATAGTTTCTCTCCCTGCAGCTATAAGAGCTGTGCTCTCAGTATATTCACTCAACATTCTCATCAGTCGAAGTAATAATGGGACTGTGATTATTTGTTCATTCATGTAGTACCTAAACCAAATTTTTTAGTTTAAAAATCATGTTTTGCTGCCATGTAGCTATAGCCATTGAAATTATATGTTGGAAAGAATGAAAAATACGTATATATAAATTATAATAGCATGTGCGGAATGAGTCCGCTATAGATCCTGAGGTGTTGATTACCTAATCATGAGACGACCTTTCAGGTTTACTATTACTATAAGGGTTAAGGCTGAAGGTATATGTAATGGGAAATGAGAATGGTGAACGAAATTCTTACCGCACTAGTCACAGCGGGTTATTAACCTTCGATACTTTCCACGTGTTCGAGGTGGGCGTAATTGACAACACCTGAGGCATCGCACGACGCCAAAATCTAGCACACATTATATACTCTCACCTCACTAGACTCACAGTCAGCGAGGACTTATGTAGCGGATATTAGGGTAAAATCAGATAAGACGAGTTTATTAATGCTCTAGGTCCTAGGAGGTCATCATTTAAAAACATTGGTCGTCTTTACAAACAGTAAGGATTATGACCATAATTATTAAGGATTTTTAGGGAGCTTATGCGTCAGTTGATTTCAAAAAATGGATTGAAATTTATAGGAATTTGATGAATTGGATAAAGCAGATACATTTTTTCAAAAGAATCAATGAAAATAAAATAAATTTTTGTAACACATGCATGATTTCTGCGTTTTTTTTAACTAAAAATAGGGCCAAAAGCAGTATAATGGATTCTTTATTGCCCGCTGCTTCAATAAGCGGGCAATAATGGATTCTTTATTGCCCGCTTCTTCAATAAGCGGTCAATAATGGTTTCATTATTGCCCGCTTCTTCAATAATATATATTTCGTCATTGTGATCTCCATAAGGTGAAAACCATCGTGTGTTTATCGTGTCGCTTTCAACTTACACCAATTCCCATGCCACATCTTTCCCGAAACTATTCAAAAATTGTTTTAGTGCTGTAAATTGTAATAATCTGACAAAATGTTGTCAATATAGTGCAGATTAGTAGGTAACAGACGGAAAAGATTATACTACTTATGTATAGCGAAAGTTCAAATATCACAGTATTCCGAACAAACCATTTTTTGCATTGGGTTTTTACATTTCAGCTATTCTCGTAATCATCAATTTTTCATGATTATCTACCTCTTTATGTGAATCTAATAAATCGAGTTCCCCAAGAGAATAATTTGTTTAAGGGCAGAGAATGACAAGACACGCCAAAAGAGTATTTCCACAGCCCACGCCATGCCACGCCACGCTACACGGAGAGAAAAGAATAGTAATATTCACAATCTAAACATAGTAACCATTACTATGTCACATGGTAACGTAGATTTTTGAGGTTAACATCTGCTTAGTTACCATGCAGCATAGTAATGGTTACCAGAAACATGGTAATGATTCCTATTTCACATAGTATCATTTATGATTCTATAAGAAAATGAGTCTGGTTACTATGTAGAATGGTAAATATTACTATTCTCTTCTCTCCGTGTATATACGTGTCAAACATCTATAATAATGTTGATATGAGTGGCGTGGGTGGAATCTTGGTGCATTAAAACGAGTGCTAAGCAGGTCGGAGGTCAACAGTCTAGTCATTTTCCACCTTTAAATTTTGTTATCGTCTCAAAGAGAAGTCGAGGAGTGAGAGAGCAAGTGAATTTCTGGCCGCTTAAGTGTATTTCAAGCGAAATTTTCGTTGCCCCCGGGGTGACCTTTTTTTTTTTGTCTTTATCTGACGCACAGGAATATAATTGTGACTAAATTTATCACCATTCGTATATTTCGATATATGCGTCAGTAAAATCGGGTGATTTTAATACATCTTTAAAAATTATAAAGATAATTGGTACTTGCTGGTTCAATTCGTGTAGATAAATTAGTTATTCACTGTGTAATCAGCCTTATAAATGGGCTGTTCGTAACTTGATTATTGTATGCGACTTGATCAAACAGACGTTTTTACAAGTTTTTTTTTTTCGCTTTACCACATTTAGGCTTCCATTCGGTATGAAAGTTCATACCCCTATCTCAATCTCTATGAAGTTGTGTTATCAGCGAGTTCGGTCAACCATAATCGAATATTGAGTTGGGACTGAGCTCGCTTGAGATATAAAGCACAGTTTCTGACGGTCCGTCTGCACTCGTCGTTATTCAGTTACAAAATTCATGAGATAAATCATCAGTTCTGCTTTTTATTACATAACATAGCGTATAGCTGACGGAGTTGAAATGGAGTTCCTCAGTTTTGATGCTAAAACTAAATCATTGACATTAAAAAAAAGTGATGTTCCTATTCCGGTGGGGAATGAAATTTTGATCAAAGTTTCATACTCCGGAATTTGTGGGACTGATTTGCATATAATTGAAGTACGAATTGCTCATGATAGAGCTAACAGCAGAAATTTGTGGCCTCTTGTGGTATTCGTGATTAATTACTTATCGTTGTTTTTTTTTTTTTTAGGGTGCCTTTCCATGCAAAGATGGCATTTTAACTATGGGTCACGAATTTTCTGGTGTTGTGCAAGCGGTTGGGTCAGCAGTAAGATCTTTTACTGCTGGACAGAAAGTCGCTGTAAATCCAAATGACGGCTGCAATATCTGTGCTTCTTGCCATGGTGGTAATTACCACTTCTGTCCAACGGGTGGCATACGCAATACTATTGGAATATTTCGTGATGGGGGCTGGTCCACGCACGCTCTAGTTCCAGAAACACAGGTAACTTGACGTTCAAGAATCGCAAGGTTAATATTGTTGCAATAGAAAATTATACTTTCACCAATCTGTGTTCATACTTGTCTGTACAGTTGCGTAGCACGTTGTTTATTCGCAAATAATTCTGGGAGAACACAAAATAGTAATTAATAAGCTCAGAGATAAGTGAATGAAATAAAAAATGAAATTATATCAGAGTGGTACCTGCCGGAGGCAATGCGCGATCTTTGCCTGATTTTGAAACTGACCGCAGCACTTCGAGACAGTAACTCGCCAAAAAAATTTGGCTGCGATTTTTTGAATCTTGTTTTGTACTCTTTCTGAATTATTTCAAGGTCCACTTGGTTCCGGATGAAGTTGACTTAGCTCAGGCAGCGCTTGCTGAGCCTTTATCTTGTTTAGCACACGGATGGGATAAAATAAATCCGGTCCACATCGGAAGCCGTATTTTAGTAATTGGCGCTGGTATAATCGGTTCTCTATGGGCATCTCTTCTGCACCTTCACGGACAGCGGAAGACCGTCACCGTGAGCGAACCTCAAGCCAAGCGAAGAGAACTTTTCGAAAATCTCGGTAAGTACTACAAGTTATTGGCTCCTCGGCGTACAGGAAGTGGAATCAAAATCTTCATTGAAGTTCGAATTTTACATCAATTTCTCGTCTCTTCATTATGCAATATCTGATATCACACTTACAAGCGCTACTGAGGGCGTAAAGAGCCCTCGATCATTAAGAGCCAATAAAACTTCCATTTCGTTATCTCAGCCATTCTTTCATCTATTGATAAATCAGGAAGTTCGACTAGAACTATTTGTTATCTAGTCTTGATATCTTCATGAAATTGTGATTACTTATCTTCGAAGGATTCCTTGACTTTATGCAAAAATAAAATATGTTAATTGCAATCCTTGTTCTCATCAGATTTGGATTTCAAGGCTGTAACTCCAACTGAATTGGAAGGTCGCGAATTTGATTTAGTGATAGACTGTAGTGGTTGTGCCCCGGCTATCGAGGCAGCTTTTCCCCTGCTAGGTCGAGGAGGTCGGCTCTGTGTATTTGGGGTTGCCAGTCCTCAGGCGGAAATGAAAATCAAGCCGTTTGAGGTAAGGCGATGTAAAAACTGGTTTGTGACTAAATAATCATTGACTACGTCACGTCGTGGGTTTAACAATTCTAAGAAGAATTTAACACAAATAAATTCTATCACTTTCAGATATTCATGAAGGAGTTGTCTATAGTCGGCGTTATTATCAATCCATTCGCCTTTCCAAAGGCATTGGCCTTGCTAACGGCAATGGGCGACAGGTATCTTGACTTTGGAAAGCTAGGAATTGGTGTTTACAAATTGTCACAGTACGAAGAAGCTCTCACTGCACTGAAGAACGGTGATATTAGTAAAGCAGTATTCAAGTTCTAAATTGCAGTTTCGGAAGCTATAGATGGACGGAACTTGTCAAATAATAACTTAAAGTACTATGCAAGATGTGCTTTTCTTTCCTTTCCTTTCACTGTTCAGTCAGGTCATCCTCCTTCTTCCTATGCAGCCTAAACACAACATGAGACCGAAGCCTTGCACCCGTTGTTATATCGCAATATATCTTGAGTTTCTTATCATGCAGTACGTAGTAGACTACATATTAAATTTACATTAGATAAGTGCACGCCTCTACTACACACCATATACATTTTCTGCAGGCACTTAACTCAACCAAAGCTCCTTGGTAACAGCTCGTACGTAAAATTAACAGTGCACACATATATAGGTAGGTGTAATATAAAAGGTAATTTATTTACAATTAATAAAGCGATTACAACAGTTCAGAAGTTATGGTACTATATGGGTATGTAGGACCACTGAGAAAAAGGTCTGGTTGACACAACCGAAATTTGGGTATAATATGGACAGTCAAATTTTTTGTTCAGTCAACCAAAAATTTGGTTGGAATAGCCAAAATTTTGGTTATCTCAATAAAACTTGGTTTTCCCAACAAAATGTTGGTTATCACAACAGAATTTTTGGTTGACTGAACAAAAAATTCGATTGACTGGACAGAAAATTTGATTGTCCGTCTAATAACCAAATTTCGGTTGTTTCAACAACCCTACTGAAAATCGCGGCATGAGATCTGATGTCAGACCAAATTCTTTTATGAGATCTGATATCATCTCACCTGAGAACAGGTGAGATCCTACCTAGGCCTCACATCAGATCTCGGTAACGAATTTCGATTTTCAGTAGGGAAGACTTTTTTTTCAGTGTAGGTATAGGGCAACATTATTTCACGTTGAACTTAAGGTGCTTTCCTAGGCAATTCCACCAGTCCTGAAAACATCGTGAAAAAATGTGCTATTAAACGGAATATCTCTGCCTGGGCACCGAAATCAATGAAACAAAATACGTCGCGCAATTCTGTGGGCAATTACGAACACGCACGGCCCAAAACATATCCGTTTTATGCTGAAATAGAAAAGATATGTATGAAAAACGCGTATTTTTGACACTTGGCGATATATATCGATCGGAATGATGGCGAATTAGTTGTTCTCGAGAGTTTTTGAGGTATCGGTGACGGTTCAGAGATGGCGTGGCGCACGAATCAACGAGTCGGATCACTGTTCGATGAACTGGACAAAATGGGCCTTAAGGTGCTTTCCTAGGCAATTCCACCAGTCCTGAAAACATCGTGAAAAAATGTGATATTAAACGGAATATCTCTGCCTGGGCACCGAAATCAATGAAACAAAATACGTCGCGCAATTCTATGTGCGACTCCGAACATGTACAGCCCAAAAAATGTTCGTTTTGCGCGAAAATAGAGAAGATATCCATGAAAAACGTTTCTAAAACCGTTTTTCATGGATATCTTCTCTATTTTCGCGCAAAACGAACATTTTTTGGGCTGTACATGTTCGGAGTCGCACATAGAATTGCGCGACGTATTTTGTTTCATTGATTTCGGTGCCCAGGCAGGGATATTCCGTTTAATATCACATTTTTTCACGATGTTTTCAGGACTGGTGGAATTGCCTAGGAAAGCACCTTAAGAGCATGTCCTAGTCATATAGTTACCTGTTGAGAAAAAAACAAAAAAGTCGCAAAAACTCGGAAACAATGATCAAAAATGATGTATAATAGATTTATTCGATGATTAGGGACGAATAGGTTCGATCTAGCACGCGAGATTCGTCGAAATCGAGAAAAATGAATTTTTTTGGTTCTTCAAGTGTGGCCGTGTCACTTATTTTGGTTCATATCAACGCCTGTGCGTCTAAAACGCAAAAACCGGCTTTTTACCTCAAGTCTCACAGCAATGACGAACATTTGTGTCTAAAAATTTTGTTGTTTCACGCAACAATAGGGCCGAGATAACGAAAGAAGAGCGGTATAAAGATGTAAATAGTGTAAAATTGTTGATTTCTGACAGCTGAGACATGAGACGGTCGAGGCTAACGAAACGCCCGACAGATGGCTCTACGCGTAAATCATCGTCATTGTTGCGTTATTTACGCGATTTACGCGATTTACGCGATGATTTACGCGTAGAGCCATCTGTCGGGCATTTCGTTAGCCTCGACCGTCTCATGTCTCAGCTGTCAGAAATCAACAATTTTACACTATTTACATCTTTATACCGCTCTTCTTTCGTTATCTCGGCCCTATTGTTGCGTGAAACAACAAAATTTTTAGACACAAATGTTCGTCATTGCTGTGAGACTTGAGGTAAAAAGCCGGTTTTTGCGTTTTAGACGCACAGGCGTTGATATGAACCAAAATAAGTGACACGGCCACACTTGAGGAACCAAAAAAATTCATTTTTCTCGATTTCGACGAATCTCGCGTGCTAGATCGAACCTATTCGTCCCTAATCATCGAATAAATCTATTATACATCATTTTTGATCATTGTTTCCGAGTTTTTGCGACTTTTTTGTTTTTTTCTCAACAGGTAACTATATGACTAGGACATGCTCTTAAAGACTGTTAGTTAATTCGACTTACATTGGGTTTGTGGAGATCTTAGTAAATAATTCGGAAATCCCTTCGGTATGGAAGTTTAATACAGTTTTGCTTTTAACTTCAAACTCCCTTATTAATTATTAGTCGTGATGAATTTTGGAATACTAACGCTACATTTAGAAATAGATTACCAATTTATATAATATATATATAGATATAATGAAGAGATGGTTGTGCATCTGAACTTCCACAACTCGAACTAACATAAGGCAGGTGCGGGTATGCTACCCAGCTGACAAACCAGGCAGCTGCTGCATCCGTATCCATTGTCAAAGATGTTCCCGATACCTGCGAGACCTTCTTGAATTTTCAGGAATTTATACCGTACCTTCGGGAATTTTATACTCTTTCGCCGGAACTACTCCGACTCTAACAAAAATGCGTATTTCCTAGACTTGACTTTCCTAGATTAGTGTTTGCAGACTTTTGTTAAGCAGTTATACTGCTCAGGAAATTTTGTTCACATCGTAAATAGTTAAAAAAAAAAAAAAAAAAAAAATACGATGTACACTTGTGATGGAACAATCATACAAACCTCCTTTTGTTTTCGTGGTATGAATGATCGATTTCAGGTATATCCTGACAGAACAAAGTCAAAAAATGTAAAGTATCATGGAGAATGAGGCCATATCAACCGAGAACGTAGCGGATTTCAGAGACAGTATTAGATAAGAGAACTTGTTCGCTGATAGAAAACGAAGTCTTCTCGATCGAATAGAGTTCTGCGTTGCACAGGAAGGAGCAGATGTTGATCATGTGATAAATATAACAATTAAATGTAAATATGAGAATTTGTGACACTTGACATCTTTTCCTTATTTGAAATCATCTTTCTTACATGATTCGTCGAAGTCTGTAGTACGATATTAGCACATGTAATCACAATATTGAAGAAATAACATGTAATCATGTATCATATTAAATACACTCACTAAACCACGTAACTTTTGTCTAAAAAATCTTCTGATCAAATCTAAGATTAGGCCACAATCGCGTGTGCAACATTACGACGTAGGTGACCCTGTATCGTTTATTTGTGAAGAACCTTCGGTCACATTCTATTCACTTTCTGATTTTTTTTCAGCGGAATCACATCTACTCATGTTGGCACATCGGTTAGAAATACTTTCCTTTACATTTGCATGGTAAATCCACGTCACATAAATATTCAATAAACGTATGTCCAACGACGCACGTGTCAATATGCGTAGATGTGATTGAAGAAGTCAGAATGTCATATAAGGGGTCTGCAGGCCACCCAGATCGCTTTAAAAATTGGTATATTCTAAAAAAAATTCATAAACTCGAAAGTATAAAACGAAATATTTTTATTTTCGAACACACGGTAAAAATACGGCTTCAGGAATGTCTCAAATAAATTTTAGACAAAAATATTAACAAATGGCGGCGCTGCAGAAATTTCCGCGGAGGTCCGCCACACGACACGCTCGCGGTAGCTAGCTGCAGGTGTATGGCACCGTCATATTGCGTCTGAAAAAAAAGCACAAAAAAAAAATCAGCTTATTCGTGACTATAGTGTCGCTATAAAGCACCGTATGAATTTTTTTGCTTTTGACCATTAGGGAAATTGTGGCGAACCGAAGAAAAAAATCGGTATTTTTCACCGAACTTTTACGAGAAGAAACGTTAATGAAAAAAAAAAAAAAAAAAAACACTAATCAAGCAATAACAAGAATGGTACGTCAGATTGTAGATAATGAAAGTAAAAGTATTGTGTAACAATTTCAAAGCAATTGGACCGATAGTTTCCGAGGTCGACTTGTAGCCACGTCGAAAAATGTAGTTTCGAGATAATCCCCCCTAAAAAAAAAAAAAAATTTACGGTTATTCGGGTGACGGTGCGGTTTTTGTGTGTCTTACCTTCAATCAGCGATTCCTGGCCCATACATGACCCTTTCGGCAGCTGATTGAGCATCCTGGGCTTCTTTGTACGACACAATCGGACAGCTGCGTGTGCCGACCCGTGCGGGTCAAAGCCACTGGTCGTACCGCGCGACTCACCGCTCGCAGCGGCTCGACCTTTCTACCATAAAATACCTATAACTTCGACAATTTTGCGATTTTCAATACGAATTATGGCTCAAATTGTTCGTAACATTCCAAAGTTAATTATAATTGAAAAAAAAAAAAAAAAAAAAAACCTTTATGAGTGTCCAAATTCGATATATTTTCTCCCATATGATGTGTCTATTCTTGTACAGCCAAAATAAATTGTCAAATATTTTTTGTATTAAATAAAATTACTTACTAGCAAGAGTATATCATGTAAGATAAATAGACTAAAATCTCATTTGCTAATTCCGTTATCGCTCATTTATCAGTCTTTTTTATGTATCCTGTAGACCTTGGTCTAAGGAACTTACGTTGTTTCACAAATAAACAATATTCATATATTCATATGTACCTATTTATCATTGTTCATGCGTATGCATATAGAAAAATTCAGAAGCTTGGAAAGTAGGATTAAATCTCGTTGAAGAAATAATTCATAATTTTTGTCAGAGTTCAAATTGATTGTGCAAAATGTTGATTTTCCATTTATTTTTGAAAGCATCAATAAGGAACCTTGATATCTAATGACAAAGCTTATTCTGGCGTGATTAAATTTTGTTATCTATATGTAATTTTAACAAACTCAAACATTAGTTATCTCGATTCAATCTTTATAAAACAACGGACTTCTTTGAATAAGATATTGTGGTCTGGTTATTTCTTCGAATCCTCGCTGTACTTATAATAAGGAAAATCTGTTCTAATAATAAAATTAATGGTGTTGCTAGGAGGCTTGTCCCACTGGTATTACCACGTGACCTTTTGTGACGCAGAAACTCGTGAGTGAGAGTTGCGTAAACATTTTTTGCTCTCATGCCTACTATTCAGAATTTGGGGTAAATGACATAATAACATAATTCTGTTGGCCGTGCTAGGAGGCTTGTCCCACCGCGACCGTTACGCGCATATCATTTTATGACGCACTTATGTTGTTGTGCTCTTGAGCAGTGGGACTTTCGTTGATCCTCTATGGAGTATGACAAGTATAAATTAGTGAATTACTGTTATATATATGCTAAAGTTGACTTTGATAAACTTTGAGAGCTGATGTATTGTCAGTTGTTTTTCGACAATATTAACAATATTTTCTTTTAAACTAAAATTACTACTTCCAAGCACACAGTATATGCGCATCAACGAAAATACCCATCTTTCAGTCTAGGTGATTATGAAACTGTGGTTATTTTCGCTTCGATATAAGCATGCTGAAAAATTGTTCAAAACATCGTTTTTGCCTGCACATATGTATATAGATATTGTCATTTGGAGTCTATCCAATATGCTATTCATTGGTTAGAAGAAAAAAAAAAAAATCGTGTGCAGAATATCGACTATTGTTAGCTAGGGCCGTTCCATCGCGTGAGATGACTTGGTAATCGATATTATAAGGGCTAAGGCTAGAGTAAGAGATCAAGCAATAAGCATAGTGAAGAAAACTTTCACCACAGTTATACTCTCTAAAATTTGAATTAGTGAAATAAGTGAATAGTCACTGGTTTGCAGTTATAAGTATGCCACTAATTGAATCAGTGGCATACTTATCACTGCAAACCAGTGAATATTCACTGATTGTTAGTGATTTTCACTAATTCAAATTTAGAGAGTAGTAACGGTGGGTTATTAACCTCCGACTATTACTACGCGTTCATTTGAGGTGGGAGTAAGTCTACAACTGAGGCATCAGTCGAAGACACAATCAACCACACGTTCTCTAGGTACTTCCTAGACTTCCAGTCAGCTACTCTCTTAAAATGAATCAGTGGAATTTCACTGATTCAACCAGTGAGTAGAAAGTTTACTGGTAGATCAGTGAACTTCCAAGTTTTTCACTGGTTCAACCAGTGGAATTCACTGGTTGAATCAGTGAATTATCCCCACTTCCAAGTTTTTCACTGGTTCAATCAGTGGAATTCACCGGTTAGATCAGTGAATTACCCCCACTTCTATGTTTACTGGTTGAATCAGTGAGATTTCACTGGTAAATCAGTGAAATTCCACTGATTAATTTTAAGAGAGTAGAACTTACGTGTAGCAAGAATTGAGCATATTTAGGGTGGTTCACAATTGATCCTATATATATCAGTACTTTACCCACGGTTTCAATTCACTCTTGTTGAACTTAATCGTTGCATATTTTGTGCTGCAAATAAATTCATTTTAATGTCTTATGGACGTCTTATGAACTTATGGACATCTTATGGGCTCATGGATGTCTTATGTACGTCTTATGGATTTATGGACGTCTCATGAGCTTATGGATGTCTTATGGACTTATGGACGTCTCACACATATTACTATACACGTGGTTACCTGTTATTACACATGGTAGGTACTATATAAGCATGGGTCTTAATTATATATTTGAATAAAACAGATTAGGTATGTGAAAAAACTTATGAAAAATAATAAAACGTGAGTTTTTTTGTGAACGTCTCATTATTAACTATAGAATACAAAAAAATCAATTCATTTTTTTTTCTTTTTTTCCAACTATGAAGTATTTGAAGTGTAGAGAAGAAGTTATCAGTTCCATGAATCTGTAATTCCGGGAATACTTTATAACTCAATCTAACTTTACGCGTAGCATATTGGACAGTAAGAAATTACTAATTGGAAAGAGGTTTGTATGCTAGATCACTGACAAGTGCAGAGTTAACGGTGCAAGAGAGGAAGATAGAGACAGATAGATTGAAATAGTATATTACTGATAAGTTTGCGTATGAAAGCAGATATATTGTAAATAGAATTAGTGTAAATAGAATGAATTGCGAATGCCGTTGACACGCGTTTACATTTGGCCTTCCCAACGCAACCTTCGTTTATTTCCAACGATATAGAATTAAATATTAATTTTTTTTTTTCCTGAAGAAGCTGTGGTGTGGATTTACACAATCTTTAAGTTTTTTTTTTTTTTTCCTCGAAGCATATTTCCAACGAAGTTCCAACTCCTTCGGGGCTTCCATTTCTTTCGTATGTGCGTATTATACCTATGTGAATTATATACATATGGTTTGACCTATACGTAAAATGGTGAGATTAAATTTATTACAATTAATGTTCTGTATTTGCGGAGAAGATTTGCGTCAGTATCTTTACTTCAAGGGAATATTAATCATTACTTGCGTCAAATTCTAATCGTTATTATACAAGGTGGTCCATTTTAATCTACGCAGGCGAATATCTCGAAAACCAACAGTTATAAAAGAAGAAGTTTCATACAAAACCTGAAGGGTTTTGAGGGGAAAAGATAATGCTGATATGTGTTGACTTGT
Source organism: Tenthredo mesomela (assembly GCA_943736025.1). Taxonomy (NCBI): domain Eukaryota; kingdom Metazoa; phylum Arthropoda; class Insecta; order Hymenoptera; family Tenthredinidae; genus Tenthredo; species Tenthredo mesomela. The sequence continues at coordinate 9,143,663 of OX031016.1, read as the reverse complement.
GGACCTCGGCAATTCCGAGATTTCGTAAGCAACTTCGGATTTTAGATAGGGAACACACGTTTTGGTTGGGGGCATCTGATAGCGCGATCAAGGACTCATTCAAACACGCAATCAAAAAAAAAAAAAAAAAATTGGAAAAAAAAAATTTTTGCAAAAAAAATTGGAATAAAAAATTTCGCGAAATTTTTTTTCTGCAAAAGATTGCTTTTTTGTCCCTAGCTTTCGAACACATTCATTGTTTATCACTCTAGCTCAAAATTTTTCTTGCTAATTTTGAAATTGGAAAGTTTGAATGTACCAGATTGGTAAAAAAAATTCGTAGATTCGTAGAAAATCTCTTTTCGAAAAGTTTTGGAGGAAAAACATTTGAATCGAAGTATTGTTACAAAAAAAAAAAAAAAAAACGTTGGTAAAGAAAAAAAAAACAAAGAATTTATTAAAAATTGAAATTAAAAAGATAACAAAACCTTTACATATCCGCAGGTTTGACGTTGGTGTAGAGGCTTAAGTCCGACATGAGCTGGAACATGTTGTCCGTATAATTATGTCGGGCGAACTAATGCGGTTAGTTGTTTGCGTTATTGATCTACGATTTTTTTTTTTTTTTTTTACTAATCTAGTACATTCAAACTTTCGAATTTCAAAGTTGGCGAGAAAAATTTTGAGCTAGATTAATGAACAATGAATGTGTTCAAAAGCTATGGACAAAAAAGCAATCTTTTGCAAAAAAAAAAAAAAAAAAAATTTCGCGAAATTTTTTATTCCAATTTTTTTGCAAAATTTTTTTTTTTTCCAATTCTTTTTGCTTGCGTGTTTGAATGAGTCTTTGATCGCGTTATCAGATGCCCCTAACCAAAACATGTGTTCCCTATGTAAAATCCGAAATTGCTTGCGAAATCTCGGAATTGCCGAGGTCCACAAGTCAACACATATCAGCATTATCTTTCCCCCTCGAAACCCTTCAAGTTTTGTATAAAACTTTTTCTTTTATAACTGTTAGTTTTCGAGATATTCGCCTGCGTAGATTAAAATCGACCACCCTGTATAGTATTCATAGCTGTTTATCATTATGAGACTCACAAGTAGGCCGTTGATAATTACGATGAGGAGAATAGGTCACTTAAGGAAAAAACCCGAATTTGATGATTTCAATGGCACATATTATGCGTTATCATTGCTTTTTATTTGCAATTTAGGCACACATCCAGTTCTATAGGTTGATAACGAAAAATCAAAAATCCCCTTTTCTTCTATTTTCAGTTTTCCAATATATATATAAATACTTTCGTGAGTTTGAAATCTTGATCCTCAACCAGGAACCATTCATATGTATAAAGAACACAACAACTATACGGTTACTGAAAGACCAGCTGCTTTTTATGAATCGTCATTGATTAACAGTGTTGTTTTATCCGGGTTCCGATTTGGCGCACTTTGGCTCGAGCGATAAAAATATAAAAACTGTTACCTCAACCATCGTAAAAATAGAAATTGAATATAAATAACAAAAACTAAGGTCTACCGCATAGTCATAGTTCTTAACGTTTTGACACGAGCAATGGCGTCAGCCTAAGAGTAAGCCAAATAATGAACGGTTCATGCAGAGCTCACATCCAGCCACATTATACATATAGGTGTATGATGCTTCTATAATAGGACCAAATCTTCATCACTCTGGAGATAAAAGCTTAAATTAAACGTCGTCTGTGATCATCATCCGGGATGTAAAAATTGACTCGTATTTCTGAACGAACGAATGAATATAGGAAACGAAATGATTAATTCGTATAAATTTTGTTCACGCAATTTTTAGTCGAGTTTTTTTTTTTTTTTTTTTTGAAAATAATTCTTAAACACAACTTAGCCTCCAGCCGCAAGCATCGTAATGAATATATAAATAAAAATAATTTTAATTATTTGTTATACACAACGAATTAAATTGCTTGCGTCAATTTTTAACATCAATTTATCCTGCTGCAGTTGACAAACACTCCAATTATGTCTTCGACTTAATTTTTGTAGTCTTGCTCCTACATAATATTCGGACCCTTAGTTAATTCTGAAATTAAAACTCGTTCTGATACTCGACTCCAGACTCGTTTACCATACATTTTTTAAGCCCAGCATCCTCTTAAACCCTTTAATCGTACGACTACTTTTCTTCGCAGCTTTTCGGCAGCTGCAACACTCTTGAGACGATTTCTAGTCCTCAAAAGTTGGATCTAAGAATTTCTGACCTGCTCTCAACCCTCATTGGTGCCCTTCCTACCCCAGATATACCTCCCATAATATTTCGAGCGTCCTCCTTCCTGGATAAAGTTTTATTTTTACGAAATACGAACACTCGAAATCCAGATTTCGAGCAAGTAACAGTTCCTATAGATAAAATATTTATTTGTATATTTTTTATACAAATAAATACTCCAGTTTCGTTTTGAGAACCACATGGTCCATTAGACGCGTTTCGGTTACGCTTTAAATCGTCTTTATTGTCAGTCAGTCGTTCACTGACAGAATAAATGATAAAATTATTATCATAACTGATGATATCAAGAATTGAAAACCGCGGATGTGGTATGCAAAGTCACGTATAGTCTAAACTACAAACGTATATTTAAAATTGAATGATTTTTATGCGTCGTGCAAACTAAAGTTCTAACTCTAGTCTACGGCCTACGCTGTTGTATTCGTATTTTAAGAACTGTGTTATCGGCGTGTTCGGTCACCATCATATACCGAGTTAACTAGGCAGGGCTCGTCTAAGGTATAAAGCATAGTTCTTGACGGTCCGCCTGCACTTCACATCTTCGTTCACTCAGTGAGCAAAGCTGTGAAATAAATCGTTAGTTCCTCCGCTTTCTTTCTTTACTCTTACTTTGGAGTATAACTGCGACAGCGTTTGAAATGGAGTTTCTCAGCTTCGATTCTAAAAATAAATCGTTGACTCTAAAAAAAAGTGATGTTCCTGTTCCGGCACCGGACGAAGTTTTGGTCAAAGTTGCTTACTCTGGAATTTGTGGAACTGATTTGCATATAATTGAAGTACGATAATGATTTCAAATAAAAAAAAAAACAAGCGTCTCTCTCAATTCTTGTTATAATTCTCATTCATGCGTTTCAAACGATAAAAATCATTTGTATATATAGCTGCAGTTTTCTCTGGTTGTTAAAAATCCTTACAATTGATTCCCAAAACGTGTTTGTAGATGCTGAATAATTCCATGTTATTTGTTTATTTTACAACGAGATTCTATAACGCGTCAATGAGTGGCATTGAAATATAGTTTTCATATTCACTTATAGCTACTCATCACTCATCGCGAATGACTGTAATACTTAATGTGTTTATTGCCAGATTTCAAACTTTGATGTTTCACTCGATAGAGCATACGGGTCAATTTGCTCCCTTATTGCATCATAAGAGTTCCCAAAATACATAAAAAACAAAAAAACAAAAAAGTTAAAATATAATGTTAATTAACTTAATTGTAGGGTGCCTTTCCGTGCAAAGACGGCGCTATCACCTTGGGTCACGAATTTTCCGGTGTTGTTGAAGCGGTTGGATCGGCCGTGAAAACTTTTTCTGTTGGACAGAAGGTCGTTGTAGATCCAAACAGCGGTTGCAACAAATGCGACTTTTGCCATAGCGGTAAATACCACTTTTGTGAACATGGTGACACAAATCAAACTGTTGGAATTTTTCGCGATGGAGGCTGGTCCACACACGCAACAGTTCCAGAAACACAGGTAATTGGGAATTCTTAATCTATGATTTAAATTACTTTGACCAAAAATTGTGTTCAAGTTTATTGCAGCACTGGTATATTAATAAGCTATGTGCTGAACCACATTATGATATGAATGTTGTGCGTGCACCCGGAAAACTGATTAAGTCTTATAATTACAAACGTTGCAGGAAATTTATTTTTGATAAGCAAGTTTCATGTGCGCCTTATCATAAATAAATTATCTATGCAGAGTGAGTGAAAATAATTTAATTCGAGAAAATAAATATTACTGACGGATTTCTTTCGAAGATTAAATATATAATTAGAGTAAAACAAAATTTCTCAGAAACGCCTTTATGTATACGATTTCTGTTCCGAGTTGATTCAAGATGAGCCAAAAGCAGAATTTCCGGTATTATCTTAACTTTAAAGCATCGAGATCTGTGGCTGATTTTGGAAATGATCGAAGCATCCGAAACCCGTGTAACGTCTGAAAACGTTGAAATTCCACAATTCGAATCATATGCTGCTGGAACTCTTATTTTTTTTTTTTTTGTTACTCGAAGGTTTACGCCGTTCCGGAAGGAGTTGGGTTACCTCAAGCAGCTCTTGTGGAACCATTGTCCTGCTTAGCACACGGATGGGATAGACTAGATCCGGTTCAAATAGGAACCCGTGTTTTAGTAATTGGCGCTGGTATAATCGGCTCGCTTTGGGCATCTCTTCTGCATCTTCGTGGTCAGCGTAAGACCGTTACCGTGAGCGAACCTCAAGCCAAGCGAAGACAACTTTTCGAAAATCTCAGTAAGTATCAGACATTGCTCATTGCCTCATAGGCGTACAGAAATAGAGAAATCAGAATATGCATTAAAGTATAAATCGTTAACGCATTTTAAATCCTTAAATTATAAACATCGGTATATTCGAAGTAAAAAAAAAAAAAAAAACACATTCCGCTTTCGTATCTAAACTCAGCCGTTGTTAATCACCATAAATTACGAAGACTGAGTAGAAGTATTTAAAATGACAGTTAGGATGAACAAGCAGTTTGTTATCACGCTTGATATCTAGATGAAATTTTAATCACCCAACCGCGGAGGATTCCTCAAATTTGTACACTGATGATATTGTATGTTAATTATAGTACTCATTTTTTTATTTTTTTTTATTTATCAGATTTAGATTACAAGGCAGTAAATCCGACCGAATTGAAAGGCCAACAGTTCGATTTGGTGATAGACTGCAGTGGTTCAGCACCGGCTATCGAGGGATCTTTACCACTGCTAAGTAAAGGAGGTCGTCTCTGTGTATTCGGGGTTGCCAATCCTAAGGCGGAAGTTAAAATCAAGCCGTTTGACGTAAGGCGATATGAGATTTGATTTAGTATTGATAAAGAATCATTTACCTTGTGGGAGAAAGCAGACTGATAAATGAAAACTGTTTTATTCCAGGTTTACATAAAGGAGCTAACCATTCTTGGTGTGAATATTAATCCATTCACATTCCCAAAGGCTTTGGCTATGACAACAGCAATGGGAGACACATACCTCAACTACGAAAGACTGGGAATTGGTGTTTATAAATTGTCAGAGTATCAATCTGCTCTAACTGCTTTGAGGAGTGGTGAAATTAGTAAAGCAGTATTTAAGTTTTGAGTAGTTGGAAAATTTTCAGAACAGTCAGAATAAATCTACTTACGTTAGAAATTAGAAATGTGATAAAGTCATGTGAACAGAAATCAATTATCACTAGAGCGTCAACTTAAACTAACCCACATATGGAGAATATATTTCTAAATAAATATGTTTATAAAATATTTAGAAAAATATTTTTGCTGTTTGGGTGATAAGCATATATATCTATAATGTACTCGTAATATATAAGATAATACGTAGCTTTAGGAAACCGTTGAAGTGAGTATTAATATTTTAATCAGTTCTTAATAATTACGAATTACTCTTAACCCCATCAGGCTAGAATTGAAAGTTTGAGAATTTGATACAGCGATAATCCAACGATATTACTTTTGTAAGAACATATGTTTCTATATTTCCTGCACCAGCACGAAAAATATTTATTTAATAAAAAATTTCAATCATTGATGTCATGGTGTCGTAGAGTAGGGAATGAGTTTTCAAACTTCTGCATTTTTGTTTCCATCATATTTACCACTCGATCATATATACAGGATGTAAATTCTCCGAGGTCTTATCTGGGAGGGGCTTCGACGTGCCGAAGCTCCGCCTTCTTATATTCGTGTACTATATGTATGTGTGAATGTAAACAAATTTGGAGATGAGGGTATCTGCTTGATAATCACACACTATTATTCTGAAGCGAACGAGTGTGAATAGAAAAAGGCGGAGCTTTGGCACGTCGAAGCTCCTCCCAGATCAGACCCCGGAGAATTTACACCCTGTATAATGTATATATATATATATCTATGTGGTAATTTGGCAGCCCTTTGATATAGAATATGATTAAAATTGTGGTAGATTTTGACTAGAATTATTAGCCGAGATAACACAGCTTATCGAAACGCTCAATTTTAATGTGATAGGTTTTTAAATTTTACATTTTTCGCTACATATACTAATCAGGGCAATATTATGCAGACGCAGATATGGATGGATATTGAAATTAGAAGATTGCACGAGGTGATTTGAATCAATTGATACGATTCTTACACCTTCTTGTTGAAAACTGACTTTTATTATCTTCCCATAATTGATTTCCTGAACACGCACTATAGACGTTGATTATGAAATTATTAATACGTTGACAGTCTCAAGATAACTTATTAGATGTAAGGTAAAGAATTACTTAATCTCGTCGTGAATCTGGTTGAAATTGGTTGTATGGGAACAAATGTATATGATATCGTATGGCAATCTGATAAAGTAGCAATTGATATGTTAAAGACAACGATCTTATACCATTTAAATATCGCAGAGGAATTTTTTTAGTTTTAGTATATTATTGTCATGTGAATTAATTATGAATTAAATACATTATGAAAGACCATGTGCTCATTATATGATTTACATTTAATAAATAAACAGAATACCCTCATAACTTCTAATTCATAGGGTCGGTAATACAGAGCACAACGGTATAGTCCAGTCAAAATCGGTCTGAAATCGACTTTGCGACCGAGTGGCTGATTTTTTGATATAAGTTGCATGAGACCCCCACAAAAGTCAGTCTACCGTGCCAAAGTTCTCACCCCCCGGGGTAGGGTGGTAAAACATAAAACAACCCTCTGGAAATAGATTTTCGCCGTTAACTCGTGAACGAAGACAGGTAGGGAAAAAAGTTTCAAATAAAAGTTGTAGAGCGTAAAATTTTACACAAATAATGTCCAGTAACTTTCACCCCTAATTCTGATAGTTCAGGTTTGACAGCGGTGTAAAGTTTAATATCTTAAAAAATTCATAAATAATCGAAAAATTGGTATTTTTCAATTTTTCTACAAGGCAATCAATCGGAAAAAGTCTCAATTTTTTTTTGGAACTAAAATAAAAAATTTTCATCCCTTAGTTTACTTGTTGTAACGATTTTTAACATTTTTCGATCGTTAATTACGCTAAATGAATTATTTTTTTTCACCATAATTTTTAAAACAAAACAAAAAAAATGAATAAAAATAAAAAAATAAAAAAAATTAAAAAAATTTAAAAAATCGTTACAACAAGTAAACTAAGAGATGAAATTTTTTTATTTTAGTTCCAAAGAAAAATTGAGACTTTTTCCGATTGATTGCCTTGTAGAAAAGTTGAAAAATACCAATTTTTCGATTATTTACGAATTTTTTAAGATATTAAACTTTACACCGCTGTCAAACCTGAACTATTAGAATTAGGGGTAAAAGTTACTTGACATTATTTGTGCAAAATTTTACGCTCTACAACTTTTATTCCAAGCTTTTTTCCCTACCTGTCTTCGTTCACGAGTTAACGGCGAAAATCTATTTCCAGGGGGTTGTTTTACGTTTTACCACCCTACCCCGGGGGGTGAGAACTTTGGCACGGTACACCGACTTTTGTGGGGGTCTCATGCAACTTATATCAAAAAATCAGCCACTCGGTCGCAAAGTCGATTTCAGACCGATTTTGACTGGACTAGGTAGACCCCTACATCTGTTTATCGTATACATCGAATTTGAAATATGTTGCAGCATAGAAATGATCAATTCAACGTCGCCAAAGAAAAATCAGATTTTTCTCTATACCTATTAGTAATTTTATAAAGCAGTAGGTATACATTGTGCTATCATTTTGTGGTACTTTCCCAGGCTTTTTCTTATCATATGAAATTGTCTCAAAATTGTTAGATAATAATATAATATGTAGTAAATATAACTGATGAGGAACTTAGCACCCAAAGTCACAATTCTGAAGATACAAACATGGAATTTTCTTTTCTATAGAAATAAATCGGCTTGATATTTTACGTTTGCGGAAATCTACCGACAGACAAAGATATCGAGCCGAATTTATTTTGAACAGTTTTCTTTCCATGTCAATAGATGGCTACAAACATGCTTCAATTTGAAAGTACCTATTTGAGGCACTTAGTTTTTAAAATAAAGCTATACAAACGTAAGTCCAAAGTAAGTTAATACTTTACAATGAGCTATACCTGTTATCGAAAATCGAGCTTGTAGATATTATATTGTAGATCTTCAGAAACAGTCGAGTTACTTCTAATAGAATTTAAATTGCGGTCACATTATTTGTTGGAAAATTTCAAAATTTATAAAGTGTTAAATACTTCAACAGAAAGAAAAATAGGCATCGCGTTATTTTTATCATATTTTCTCAGTTGGGGTGTAATACTTACGAATTTGTGACCGTTGATTCTTTGATAGTAATTTTTTCGGGTTTGGTGTGTAATTAATTCGGTCCTGCGGTACATGTTGAAATAGGTACTATACATGGGTAATCACCGTGAAGGAAAAGTCTCTGAAATATTGAATTCGAATTTTACCATAGCATAGAACAATTGTCGTTGACTGTACGAGAGACCTTCGTCAAAAACAAGTTTCAAATTATCGGTATGTTGACTGATTACGGCTCGATGGGTGTTTTTCTTTACATTGGTATAGAAATAATCACTTCAAAGTTCTATAGAAAACAAACATCAATACATACATATATATATATAGCTGTAGAGATTTTTATATATGATTATTTCATATTGTTTCTGATCTGAAAGATTGACGATATAATTGACAGGTGTGTATAATTCGCTCTTATAACATATCTATGTCAACAACAATGATTTAATGTGAAGATGAAATACAAGATTCGATATCTATGAGAGGATTTCTAATATAATATATCAGTCTATGGTATGCGTGAGAAACAATCGAAAATCAATTCTTCGAATCGCTCATGCGCGAAAGGGAACGGATGTATCGAAGGTAAGTGCAATTCATACCGCTAGGAACTGTGAATATCGGTAGCGTGTTTAGCAGCTAACCATATACGCAGTGCCGTATATTTATATAAAAAAAAAAACAAAAAAAAAAAACGAATATAGCCTCAGGAACAAATCAGAATTTATTTTCTTATCTACATTAGGTAATTGGAAATTTAGAACGTCGTCGAGGGTGGGGGTCGAAATTTCGAAAGACCAATATTTCGAATGACCAATATTTCGAATTTTAAAATAGCGATGGTACGAAATTCAAAAAGGCCAGTTTAGAGAAGGCCTATCAAGTAGTAACTAAAAAATTACATATATCGAAATGTAGAAAGATATTTGTACTAAAATAAAAAATTGGAACGGTCAGAATTGCGAAAGACGAAATATCTAATTGAAAAGACAACGAAGCGTCTGATAATTCGAATAGTTCAATATTTCGAATTGTCGAGACTTCGAATCTTCACGTATTCGAATATATTTTAGCGACAGACCGAAAATTCGAAGGGTCAGAATCTCGAATCTTTCATACGGTTTTTTGGATGATGTTTCAATAAACAATAAAAATTTTGAACCAAATTCATCTACGCAGAGAAAATACGTTCGAAATATTATTTTTCGAAGTTTAAATCTTTCGAAATTTTGGTCTTTCGAACTTCTGGTCTCTAAAGATTAAAAATTTAGAAATATTGACCTTATACATTTATATTTTCTACATTATACTTCTTCAGAGTAAAAATTATCAGAAAATACATTTTCGAATAAACCAGCGTTCTGACAGGTGACCGCCTGCTGAATAAGTCATTCAAAGAAATGATCTTTCGAAAATAAGAATTTCGAATTAATTTGTCTCTCGCTATTTTTGTATTCAAATTTTTAATATTCGAATTTTTGGCCGTTCTGAATTCTGATCTTTCAAAATATCGACCCCCACCCCGTCGTCGAGTCGAAATATAGTGATCAATATAAATCATAAAATATGGTTCAGAATTCAGCTGTCTCTTGTAATGCGAATTTTATGATAGAACATATTATCAGGGGCCTGATGGCGGCTCCTTCAGTATTTTGCAATACTGCAGTACTGTCCGGTCATCGCAAACAAGTAGTAATCATTTGTTGGACTGACCGCCGTACCTCCAATTTTTTTTTTTTTTTTGCTTCAATTAGGCGATAGACTAAGGAGGATAATGAAATCTTTCCTATAGGGGAGAGTGGGGTAATTGCGAACGCGGGGTAAATCCGAACAGGCCATTTCTCTATGTTTCCTCTACCCAATCTCCGCAAACCGGTGCATATGGAGAGCTGTTTCAAATTGCAGTGTTGACGCCCTTTCAAATGTAAAAAAACTCGTAAGATATTGGAGGTAATAACCGTAAGTACATTTCAATGAATTTGATCTAATTATTCTTAGGTGTTCAAATCGATGAAATGACCTGGTTTTATGTAATATAGTGTTGAATATTTAGCTTCAGAAAGTAAAATCCATGACAATATCATCGCCCACCTTCAAGTTCAGAATGTGAGGCCGTGTTTCTTTGCAATGTTACTTTCTATCGATTTGATCGTTTGGGGTAATTGCGAATTGCGTAATAACAGGTTCGCAATTACCCCGAGCTGATATTTCTTCACCATGTGTTGTTGGAATATTGATTATCTGCAGGTACTCGGTTGATTTTTGATGTTTTGCCCCTATTTATTATCGGATTTATTTCAAGTCTAGTCGTCCGGGCTACCCCAAGTGCTGTTCGCAATTACCCCAGGGGGGTCGGGGTAATTGCGAAATGCAAGGGTTTCGTATTTATTCAAAATTTTAACCTAATTCTTGATTTAATGATATAAATTGTGATGGATTGCCAAGATAAGATATCATAGTTGAGGTTGCAATAAAGAAAAATTTCATAACTATGTGATTTCCTCGGTTTTTTTCCAATCTCCCTTAGGTGTTCGCAATTACCCCATCTTCCCCTACATTACTTAAATAGGTGATCTAGAACTATAGCTAAGGCTTCTAAAGCTAAATAGCGGAAAGACATGATCAATCAAATTTATCGAATTCTAATCCATCATATTTATAATTTTGATATGGATGTAAGTACCTATACAATCAACGTAATCTCTGGCCATGAAACATTATCATTTCTACAATTTTTTTCACCTGAAAAGTCCAACTGTCTCATTGAATTGATAGGAATTTTATTTTGGGAGCCACTGATTAAGCATGATATTTATTAAAATTGAAAAAAAAAACAAAAAAAAAAAAATAGCTTGCATGTCAGATACGCCGAATAGCTATTGGACGTGATGACATTGATTGGGCAATGAGGATCGGTAAATTTAGATGATTAAACAGGAGTTTCTAGGACAAAGTCCTCATATATTGACGCAACATTGATAAAGACTTGAATGACGAGTACGTTACCCATGAGTTGTTCGGATTGCTCGTACTTCGAACCGGTCGATATGTAACATATACTTCAGTTGATATTTGTGAAGAAATTGTTGGTAATCGTAGACATTAGAAGTTGTAAAATACTTACAATCATTAGTGTAGACGAGATCAGTACATATATGACTCATAAATATGATCATTTTTATAGATTAGTATATATGAATAAATTATAATTTATTAAGAAAATCATAAAATCATCCAAATCATGAAATAAGGTTGTTAATAACAATTGCCGTTTAATAATATAACTATCGCTTTACTCTAAATTGACTCGTGCTTGAATAATTCCACATTATAGAACGACTTTTAAAATTTTTTTCCAAATTTATTCACACAACTCATGACAGCTGGTACTACCGTTTCCTACTATCGTTTCCCATTCTACCAGTGTCTTCGCGTGTTCGAATGTTCGTTATTCCTTCAGTGACTCCTGAGCATTTCAACATTTTTCCTCAAGCCGTCATGAAGATAGAAATAGAAATTTCCAATATTCCTATATATGCTTATTGCGTATTGCAAAGTACGAAAATACGTTTATTAATACGTTTAATTTTTTGAAAATCTGGACTGTATATCTTTCAATTTGACATTCACTTGGCCATATCAGATCCTTTTATTAGATCCTACGCTCGACTATATTTTCGTTTCCTATATTTCTATATGAATATTCAATTGCACAGTAATGAAATATTTTAATATATTGTTGATTTTCGTATACGTATTAGTTTTAAAATAGTATACCTTTTCAGAATACGCCTCCTTCCTGTGCAATGTATATATACACGTATGCAGAAGTCAGTTGTGAAATAAAATACGTGTACAGTATGGACGTGTGTAGAATGTTGACGTGTACAATAATTACGTAACAATTGATTTCGTGGACAATCAGCTGTACATATATATACATATATAAACCTATATGTATATATTTATATATGTATCATACATATATAGGTATAGTCGATATCGCGGTTATCAGCCAAATAACACGTATTGATTCAGGCTAGGCATTAGTTTATAAGGCCTAATTCTTGTAAATCTGTATCCACTTCAGTTTATCCATTGAGCCAAGTCACGACAGTCTTTGACTATTCCTAATCCAGAGTGTAACTGATACTAAACCTATAATTAATATGGAGTTCCTTAGCTTCGATTCGAAAAACAAATCATTATCACTACAAAAAGGTGCTATTCCTGAGCCAGTGGGGGATGAAATTTTAGTCAAAGTTGCATATGCTGGAATTTGCGGGACTGATTTGCATATTATTGAAGTATGGATGATTTAAAATAAAGAGATTAAAAAAAATTCGTAATACGATTTATGTGACTCTTTTGTAACCATAAATGCGTTTGAAACGGTCAAGTCCGCCTGCAGGAACAACTCTGGCCGTGTTTAAATTGATGTATTCAAAATATTCTCTAAAACTGAAACTAAATTTCGTATGAAAATTATTTATAAAACACCAAGATCATTTATATTTCAAATTATTTCCTATAGGGTCGGTTTCCCTGCAAGGAGGGTCCTTTGACATTGGGACATGAATTCTCCGGCGTTGTGGCAGCGATTGGTTCAGCTGTAACGACTTATTCTGTTGGGCAGAGGATCGTTGTTGATCCAAATGCCGGTTGTGACAATTGCAATTATTGCCACGGTGGTAATTACCACTTCTGTCAACGTAGTGCTCATAAAACTGTCGGAATCTTTCGCAACGGAGGCTGGGCTACCCACGTTATAGTTCCAGAGTCGCAGGTATCCAAGTTACATTTATTTTCCGGTATAAGAATTGTTCAATTATGGTATTCAATGTTATCAGACAATCACTGCAACAATTCGTACATCAAATTCGCGCTGATTTAATTTTGAACTAATGACGTTTGTTGTTCACGCTAAATGCGTTGAAATAAAACAACAAATTTTGAGAAGAAGCTCAGTCCTCACTCCTCTTTTACTCACTTGAGCTCGCTTGTCTGATTTAAAGGTTCATTTAGTTCCGGATGGACTTGCACTATCTCACGCATCGCTTGTGGAGCCAGTGTCCTGTTTGGCACATGGATGGGACTTAATAAATCCCGTTTACGTTGGAAGCAAAATCTTGATCATTGGTGCTGGCATAATCGGTTTTCTTTGGACAGTCGCCTTGCATCTGCAGGGTCATCGGAAAGCCGTTACTATGAGCGTACGACGGCCAAAGCGAAGACAACTTTTCGAAGATCTAAGTAAGCACTACACTATACTTGGCGTCTGATTTTATTTCCCAAAGGCCAACTCTGCTATCCAAATTTTATATTCAGTTGATCAGTTGATTCTGTTGATGATCAACTGTAACCCGCATGATACGTGAATATGTGTCTAGCATGTTATCATTTCATTAGAATTGGGGTACGAGGCGGTCAGCCCGAGCGAATTGAAAGGCCGAGAGTTCGATTTGGTGATAGACTGCAGTGGTTCAGCTTCAGCTATGGAGGAAGCCTTGCCATTGCTAAGCAGAGGAGGTCGTTTCTGTATATTTGGAGTTGCCAATCCTGATGATCAAGTCAAATTCAATCCGTTCCAAGTGAGTTGAACGAACCGGCTTTGTTATCTGATGATTTTTGATGCCATGGATGTGTGTCCTATAAAATGAAATACTAACGTATCTATAATAAGAAAAACTGTATTTCTTTCAGATCTTCAAGAAGGAGCTAACTATTGTCGGCGTGAATGTAAATCCGTTCAGTTTCCCAAAATCCTTGGCTTTGGTAACAGCATTGGCCGAAGAGTATCTTGATTTCAAGAAACTGGGAGTCGGTGTGTATAAATTGAACCAGTATCAAGAAGCTCTATCTGCTCTGAAGAATGGTGATATCACTAAAGCAGTATTCGAGTTTTAGATAGAACTGCGATATGTGTATCTGCTTCTGACAAAGATAAGGGATACATTTCTTGGAGGGTGTCCGAATAAACGAAACTGGATTGGTGAATCGCGTTATAGAACATTCCAGATTGAAACAAATTGTAAAGATTCCAAATTGATGTAAATTTCGATTCCTTTTTATCCGTTTCAATCCGGAATCTAAAAAAATGGGATTCGCCAATCCAGTTTCGTTCACTGGGGTGTGTTCGGTATACCTACCTTATATACCTACCTACATACCTACAAACCCACACACCCATACCAACCAACTCAAAACTTGTACTGCAGGATGTATGTTTCATTCCTGATATTTTTTCGGTCATTCAGATTTACAATAATCTAATGCAGTGTTAAATACAAGGTTTTTTTTTATAACTTCCGGGTGAATCTGACCGGTTGGAACTGCAAGTAGACGAGTCTTTAATATGAAACGTAATAACGAAACGTAATGTGTAGTCTTATGAATTAGTAGCACTATATCGTTTCAGCTTTTTAACACTCTTCAGGCCATTGCTCCATATTTCGAAGGAAAAGTGATTGTTTTCTTTGCAAGAACTGTTTTGTTTTTGAGCAACAAATTTCAAGCACAAGAGTTCAATTAGAAAATTATTTCAATTATTCAAAAAATAAAAAATAAATTAGATTTTGCCTAACTTCAATTTTTTGTTTTACTGAGCCCAGAATGAGATCTAGGGGAGTAATGAAAAATGCCTTTTTTCAATTGCAAAATAAAATGGTCTGAAAGCGTTTAACAGGCACACTGGGTAAACGTGAAAAATACAAGGAACTCAGTTACAAGAATTATGAAAATTATGTGACACATATAGTAATAGGAAGTAGGTTTAATAAAAAATATAACTAGAAGAAATTCTGATTGATGAGAAAATTTGTAAGAAGTAAGAAGTAAATTTTACCATATGTATTAGTAGAAATGATTTATGAATAAATTTAACCTGTTGCTTTGAATTCTGTGTATTTATTCACCATATTTAATAGATTTGCGGATCTGCTGATCTGCTGATTTAATATAAAAAGCTTCGGCGAACTTAATTAATTGTCACTGGTTCCTGGCTGATGAACTTCTATCTCAATATCGGCAGTAACCAGGTCGTTACGAGCCTTTACTACAATACATTGATAAACTCCTGCATCTCGTAATTTTAGATCTAGGATCTGAAATATTTTTGAAGAAAGAAATGAAAGAGTATTGGGATCCTTGGAATGGGCGTAGCTTTGAAATTTTAGCCTTCCTTGAGTAGTTCTATTTTCGTCACTAGTTGGCGTATCGAGGTTCTAAGCCCTCTCATTGGTTACTGTAGCCTTCTTTGAGTAGTGCTATTTTCTGCTACTAGTTAGCGTATCGAGGTTCTGAGGTTCCCAATAATGTCGCACATACTATAACCGTACATTCGAAATAATTGAATATTTGAACAGCTGTACGGACAGCGAAAATTAGAGCTTTGACGTGAAGGTCGACGATGTTTCGTTGTGTTAAATCATTTTAAATACTTCCACCGGATGTCTTTGGTGTTTCTCGCCGAACATGTTTACGCGGTACCTCCGACATCTCCGATTTGTTTTGGCGATATGAAAGTAATCATTGGAGTAATCTGTGACGTGACGTGAATGAAATGAAATCGAAATTTTAATCACACAAAGATTGGTCGTGGTATACATTCGGCGTCAAACGATCACCAGAATATTGTGACATATAGCTCATATAATCTCTCCAAACAATCTACTAAATGATATCTTATTGTTAATTCGACATACAAACAATGCCTAAGCAGTTTCAAAAAGCTTAATCATATTTATTACACTGCAGGAATCTGGAAGTGTGTCTGAAAGTCATGAATCGATCATACGCGATCGATGCTTCGCTTGGATTCATAGACGCATCTGAATGAAGTAGCCGAATGAGCTTATATTAGATTTCGATGTAGATTCTATATACAGAGCGATTCTGTGGATAGTCACGCGCCTAACGGTAGGCTAACGGGAACTTTTATTTCCCACGAAATTAATAAAACCCAATCGTCGATGTTTGAGCTGCTCAATTCAGGGGTTTTCCGTTAGCTTACCTTTAGGCGCGTGATTTTCCACAGAATCGCCCTATATAAAGAAATGTACAATAATGGATGAGATGGGGCTTTGAAAAAGAAAGATTCTGGCTCTTCCACCAGACGCAGACGGTCACGCACCTTCTCTTCGCTATATAGTGCATCATTAACTCATTGTCAGACTGAAAATGGATTTCTTCTGGGCGTGCTTGTTGATTTGTGTGGGAATACAATTAGGCGAGTATATCAGGAATGATAATTGATACATTAAGACCCGCTGGCGCTATAAAAAGGTCGAATCACGCGAATTGGATCAACTTAGTGCGTGAAGGGTTGTGGGTCGCCATCTTCTGTTCCAGCAAGGTGTTTGGGTTTTCAAATTATTCATAAAAAAATAAGAAAAATTGTAAATTATCATGTTTATATTATGTAAAATATGAATATATGCAGCGCTGAACTTGCCGCATCGACTTAACAGCGCAATATCATGCTATCTCCGATTTTGATTAGTTATGCTATCTTAAAAATTAAAATGCGTTTGAAAATCATGCTATCTCAAATTGTGTCTGACAAGTATGCAATCTGTGGAGTGAATCTGTTTTGTAAAATTTAAGCTGATAGCATACTATAGCCTATAGGCATATTGCTCTGAATATTAATTCGAAAATTTTCATCATACAGAGTGTGAAATGGTTCAAAGCCCAAGGGGGTCGAAAAATGTTTTCAATGAATTAAAATACTATTATCAAATATTTCCAACCATACTATTAGAAGCGCGTAAATGCATAAAGGCTGGAACCCACTACGTAGTCGGCAGCGAACGGTGGCGAACGGCCAAAAACAGTGGTTCACATCCAATACATCGACCAAATCTGGCGTTCGGGTTGGATTTGGTCGGTGTTTTGGATGTGAATCACTGTTTTCGGCCGGTCGCCGCCGTTCGCCGACGTTTCTAAGAAAAAAAGATTCGAGCTATCCGTTTTTCTTGATTTATAATTCGAATTTTTGATAGTTCGAAATTTTGTCTTCGTCTCAGCTGACACGCATCCATGTATTTTTAATGTTGGAAATATTCAATAAGATTCATGACAATAGAAAGCATCATTTTTTTTTATACCCTTGGGCCTCGGGCCATCGAATTTCACTGTACTTACAGAGCGATTCTCTGGAAAGTAACGCGCCCAAGAAGTAGGCAAACGCGAGACGCTTGCATTGAGCAGCTCAAACATCGACGATTGGGTTTTATTCATTACGTGGAAAATATCGTCGATATTTGAACTGCTCAATGTCTACTTTTTAAGCGCGCGTTACTTTCCAGAGAATCGCTCTGTATGTGACGAAAATTGTGGAATATTTTCTTGACAGCACTATAGTGCTACCAAATTAATTTCGAATGAAACAAACGCGTATTGCGAGATAGCAAATAGGTAATTATCGGATACAATTTTGGATAGCATTATTTCCAAATGCATTTCGAGATAGCATAACATTCCGCTGATAAGTCGATGCGGTGAGTTCAGGGCTGCATATATTCATAGTTCAAATAATATAAACATGAAAAGTTACAGTTGTTGTTAATTTTTATGAAAAATAAAGAAATTCAAAAATCTAAGTGCTTACCGGAATAAAAGATATGAACGCACCGGTTGAATACAATTTTGTTGTATAGGGGAAGGTGGGGCAGAACGGACACTAAATCCAAAAAAAAATAATGTCGTCGGAAATGATTTTTTATGAAATGTGGCGACGTATTTTGGATAAATAATGACACAAAAAAAAAAAATTAAAAAAGTGAAAAAAAATAATCAGTTTTCCTTTTTTTTTTTGTGTCATTATTTATCCAAAATATGTCGTCACATTTCATAAAAAATCATTTCCGACGACATTATTTTTTTTTGGATTTAGTGTCCGTTCTGCCCCACCTTCCCCTATAGGTAAAGTCATAAAGTTTCGCTGCAATAAATCGATCTGTGCGATTCGAGCTTCTTCAATAAGGTATGGTAATATGGTAGGTAATAATTGGGAATACAGAATTAATTAGGATAAACGATGTGTTACTGGAAATTACTGATCTTCATCAAATGATAATATATTTTGGCGCAATTTTCCACGGCTGAAATCTTTGAATACGTTTCAGCCACGACACAGCCTCTTCCTTTCTCCCTGGAATATATGGTGCAGTGAGAGAAAAATACTCAGCAGCAACGCCAAAAATCGAGGGGCTATACTCACTCCCGAAATCATGGCGCCACTTTGTAGTAAAATCAATTCGAAATCGACCGAAATCGATCGAAATCACTGAATTCACCGTAATCAGTTAAGTCAGGTGATTATCATGCCGTATGATACTCGAAATTATTGTAATCAAAGCATTTCGAAATCATTGATTTCACAGACTGAAATCGTCCAAAATCAGCTGAAATCGACTTCACTTTTGAAGTCATGGTATCACTCAATCGTGGAGTGAGTATCCCCTCACCAAAAATGGTTCAATTGGTCGGGAGATCGATATCATTAGATTGTTCGATCCAGAATTGGAAAAAACACCTTATTTCCTGGTCGAAGATTCTCTCCGGTGATGGTACCTCTTATTTAGAAATCTCAAGTAGAACAGAGCTCCGTATCCAGGACGATCGGTATATTTTAATAAAAGACCCTGCACATTTAACGTTCATTTTACAGGTACAACAATTCAAATTTTCCTAAACCATCACCATAGAGACACCGGACACGCATGGAGTTACACATCTAATTCATTTCGTTTTTTATCCATTTCTCAGATCCAAAATCTTAAGGAGACAGACTCAGGACTCTACCAATGTACCTACAAACAATGGAGGTCAACATTTTACCAGAGTGGAAACAGAAATACTTCGTCAGTAACCAATAATCACTAAAATATATCGCGTTACTAAAACCAAAAGGGCGTATCTCAAATCATACGCCCTTTTGGTTCTGCAGAGCCAAAAGGGCGTATAAAAAAAAAAATTCTTTAATCAACCTAGAAATGTTAGAAATAAGGAAATATATTGAAAAAAATGAAAAAAAAAAAACGATACGCCCTTTTGGTTTTAAGAATTTTGTTTTTTAAAGCCAAAAGGGCGTATCTCAAAAAAAAAGTTTTTTTCATTTTTTCAATACATTTCCTTATTTCTAACATTTCTAGGTTGATTAGAGCAATTTTTTTTTTATACGCCCTTTTGGCTCTGCAGAACCAAAAGGGCGTATGATTTGAGATACGCCCTTTTGGTTTTAGTAACGCGATATTATAACTAACCCAGACTTCCGTGGAATAGGACTCAAATCAAAGCCCCACTACGGGACGATTCGATCATTAGTATGTTATAAACTACTCAACAAAATTAAAGGCCCCCCCCTAGCATAACCCGCCATTTTCAGACGCCTTGACCGATTCACTTGAAATTTGGACCAGGGCTAGTCCAAAGTGTTTCCAACTTGGGCCCGAAGCCGATTTTCTGTATCTTCAAGGGTTGCGATGTGGCACTCCAAAAACCAACCCTCTGCGTAAAATCAAAGTCACAGGTCTGTGGCACCGGGTTCCAACATCAATTTTGCGCCTAGCCTATGATTCCGTAACTGGGAGTGAAAAGTTACTGCTAGGCTAAGGGTTGTTCAGGGGTTGGTTGCAGTTACTCAGGGACAAGTGGGCTGCAAGTGCTCGGCTGAATCGCGAAAACGATTCGGAAACACTTTTGTGTCTCCGATGCTCGAAAATGTGTCAAAATGTTTTGTTCAACCCCGGATCATAGAGGGATGGAAGCGGAGGCGTTGAATAGGCAAGGGTGTATGTTTCAGCAGTGGACCGAATCGTCTGGCTCGACCAAAAGTTGTTCAAACATTTTTTGGGCACAAAATCGGTGTTGGAACCCAGTGCTACAGACCTGTGACTTTGATTTTACGCAGAGGGTTGGTTTTCGGAGTGCCACATCGCAAGTCTTGAAGATACAGAAAATCAGCTTTGGGCTCAAGTTGGAAACACTTTGGACTAGCCCTGGTACAAATCTCAAGTGAATCGGTCAAGGCGTCTGGAAATGGCAGGTTATGCTAGGAGGGGGCCTTTAATTTTGTTGAGTAGTTTAGTTGAAATACAGGAAACTCTTATTGTGTATAAATGTATTATGTATATTATGTATGTATGTAATAACAAAAAAATAAAATAAAAATTCTAATCTGTGTTATCTCGGACGCGCTTCGAAAATGCGGGCCTCGGATCGTTAGGCGATCGTCAGGCCGGTATAATCATATGCCGCAAAATCATCGGTGTCACGCAAAGTTCACCGCTCGGCTATAATGTTTTATTTATTTTATTGAAAACAAATGAGGACCATTCTCCCATACCTGCATAGTACCTACATAATAGTCAAGCGGTGAACCTAGTGCATCACCGATAATTTCGCTACATAATATGTTATCAGCCTGACGATCCGAGACCCGCATTCCCGCGGCGGGTCCGAGATAACACACGGTATACTGTCTACTACAATATCTGATACGTTATCAAAATATCATTACAATTATTAGTAAGTATGTTGTAAAAATGATTGGGAAAAAAAAAATTCAATTTTCAATAAATGAAAACAATTTCTAGATAGTCTCATTAATTAATTGTTAAAAAATTTATATTATTGGAGGGGCGGAGGCGTTGTGTATAGTAAGTATAAAATAATAGTGACTATAGAGTGATTGCTGTCGAATTCTAAATATCTCATTGCAGAATTAGTTTTAAATATAGGACGGGAAACAAGACATGGTCACCCTGACTATATTTAAAAATGGTTATATGAACCTCGGTTAGATTAACTAGAACATATTGGTAATTAAAATAATCACTGGGTGATTCGAGATCAATTACTGAACAGAGTTCAACGCGAATGAATGTTGATTAAGAATAAACGTTTTCATCAACTCTGCCGCCGTTTCAAGATAATGTCATTTGAAGATTTTATATAACTACTTCCTCGATATGAGATATAAAATAATATTCGGAGATATTATGAGGTCAAGCGACAATCATGTTTATATAATATTTGATGCTAAAATTTAATGAGATCAAAATGGTACTATTGCGTCAAATGTTTTCGATTTGAAAGAGTGTCAGCTTTTTGATAAAAATATCGAGTTTATATCTCAGATGCGACGAAGCAGTCAAAAATTTGTTTTCATATAAAAAAATCGCTAATTTCTTAGTATAATGCCTAATGATTTTATTTCAATGCTAACTATGGTTATAGGTTTAAAAATATTCTTAACCAGAGAAAAGTAAAAATATTTCTTTGTTTAATCTCACCAAGTAAAATCCGCACACCTATTTGTCATTTCGAACGTATATAAACGTATCAAGAGGAAGATGTAGGAGAAATTCATCACGGTTCTCAAGATTTCAAATTGTCACAATAAGATTACGTGATTTGGTTCACCGAACAATTGGGTATAAACATGCAACAAAATGTGCGTCTGGTTGATAAGGACTGCAGTTTGTTTGTGTCTATTAAATGCAAACTGTCCGAGATGGAACAACTTCACCACACTTGGCTGTCATTATCTTTCATAATAGAGTACAAGACTGTGAATAATATGTAGTAATCGCTAATTCCGTGAGCCAACAAATGATCGTGGCACAGAAATGATGATTATTTAATTTCTAATCCAACGTCGGTGTAGTAAGTATAGATTCTCACGAGCGATTGCAGCCAAAACACATTGATATAGATATATAGAGTCTTGAATCTAGTGTTAATTGAAGATCTTTGATCTGAAAAATGTATATTTATGTGTGAGAAATAATAAAACGTTCAAACTATAGATATCAAGTATAATGGAATTTATATTTAACATCATGAAATCCAAAAAGGTTCGCACACGATTCTGTAGGAAGATCCAGGTAAAATAGAGATGTGTATTTGAATGAAAAATTCGCAGGATCTGTTTGATTTAGATGCAGATTCTGGTATATTAAATTAAAATTCGAAATCATTGTAGGGATGAACTTTCGTCAATTTTCTCATCACAAAGCTTACCAATTTTTAGCGTATTGCGCCCAACAGCAGACACACGTAAAATTCATTAGTCCAGTAAAAATGCCCGAAAGTGAAGACTTTTTGAGGGGTAAATTGCTATTTTAACTGAAGGTAGGTGAATGAATACTGAATGATACTCCAATGAAATTTGTGCCCCCAGCCTCCGGCAACGCTCAGAATCAGGGGATAAAAGGCTTAGAATCTCAATATCTCTAAAACTAATGTCCCGATAATAAAATGTTTCAAACAAAAATTGTTCGGAATGAAAAAATACACAAAAAATTGTATCCATCAAAAAGTCTTCGCGTTCGCACATTTTTACTGGACTACATTGTGTAGGATGTAGTTTATAACGCACAAGAGGATCAGCAGCGAATGACTGGTTTTGGAATAAACCAGAGTTCACGTGTGGTTTAAAGCCATAATGCTCCCATCTGTAAATGCAATAACCTGACGACATACTTCCTGATGCTAAAAGGCATATGGTCAATCTATGAGTAGCGAAATTCTGAAGCTCAGAGCTGTTGGCCAATATCAGTAGACTATTTCGTCACAGACCTCTTTTTGTAATGGAGCAAAAAACTTGACTCGCATAGCCGGATCTGGTGGAAACATGAATGGCAATATGAAAAATGAGCAGCATTCAACACCTTATGAATTAAATTTGAATTCCATACTCCAGGCCTGAGAATCTGACCAGTTGCAATTAGTCTTTCTGTTTTACTAAGTTTAAAATTAATCTGACCTTTATGTATTATGAGTTCTGACGTCGATAGATAAGGGCTGCTGCTCAGCCATATGTTAATTCTTTCTCATATATGAGATAATCACTCATCATTAGGCTTCTGGTGTGGCACGACTACGGCCTACGATGAGTTCCTTATACGCGTGCCTGTTATTTTTCGCGGGGCTGCAGATAGGTAATTTTTTGTCTTTTCTAATACAGTTAACCAACATCTTCTCGATATTGTGAATCATTCTTTAATAGATCTGAATTGTAATCAGAATGTAATCAGACTTGATAATTTAGCTGGATTCTTAGTTTCGCAAAGCCTAAAGTGATATTAACATTATCGTTCAAAAAATTGGGAATTTTTCTTCGGGATCTAACATTCGCAGTGGTATAACTGGTAACAGGATCTCGTAGGAATTGGTGAAGCGCTTACCGGTTTCTGAAAATCGGTATAATTGCGTAAAATTGTATAAAAGAAGGAAAGTGAAGAAGCTGCGACGTTTAGCCCAAGTTACCATATCATCCGCTTGAGAAGAATTCGTCGATTGCAGGTATTTCTACGACAGTCCCTTCCAGGTGGGTGGCTTATCCACCACAAAGGATCACCGCCGTTATCCACGAGTCATCAGTCCAGGTCACCCAAGTTGGAAGCACCGTTCGGTACCACTGCTTCGGACGATCGAAAGGCAATGTAAGTGACACGATTTTTGAATTCCAATTATTGTGATCACGTACGAATGACGGATATCTCGTGTGAACAAATAGGACACAATCAGTGCGGAATGGCATAAAGAAAATGGTCAACTTCCGGCTGGCCGCAGCTATGTTGACACAAGTGGTACTCTTATCATCAGGGATGTCAAGGGTACGGATAGTGGCGTATACGTCTGTCAGGTCAGCGACGGGGTTAACATCGACTCCCAAAAACTCAATCTGACAGTTGACGGTGAGTGGAAATTAATATTTCACACGTCATACCTAAGTAATTTTATAAACGTGAAAAATGATAAGTTCCTAATTGAAGCAAAATGTAAAGCATCAACGACTATATAATATATAGTGATTATACGCTTACTAATTATGATAGTGATGTCTGAAAATTTATGGTCAAGAAATACCTAAATATTCATGACGATTATAGATGGGGATTGAAACCAGATTGCAAACATGTATATTATTGAATTAGATCCAACTTTGACTCAAGTGAGAAAAATCAAACCGATATTTTATTTAAATTGTGGTTTTAAATATCATGTTCACTGTGTGATTTCTCTGCATCATATATCATTCACGTCATACAGTATATTTCAGTTCTTCCGTTGTCCTTCCTCATAGTCTACGTCCCAGTAAACTAAAAAGAATTGGAAATGAATTGAAAATGATTCATCGCCCCATCTTCCGATCCCGTTTTGCCCGGAACTCGAATTGGGTATCGCACATTTCTATTCTCGAATCCTTCCGAATTCTGTTCAACGAATTCATTCGCGTCTCACATAATCGAACGAATGCGTCTATTTGTTTCAATTCGCAAATCGGAATTGAATATAAGACCTTGTCTATTCTCATAAACTGTCCACAGTAACGCTAGGTTATGAATTCCGATCAATTCCACACCGGGAATTCATCGTAGAGGGTTAGCGAATCGAATGAATGCGACTAGGGAGTAAGGCACGATCTGATCCGTCTGAATTCTGTTCTGGGGATTTGATGGGAAACATTTTAATTTGCATGAATCAGTTCTCGATGTGAATTCGAAATAATTACAATCGAAAAATACACTTTCCGTAATTTCTATCCAAAAGAATTCCAGTGCACAAGTACTATAGATTAATGTGTTTGAATTCGTAACTAAGAATTACATAGACATTGATTCGTATTCGTCTAAAATATTCATCTAACTGTGCATAATTGCAAACGAGATTTTCATTCAATATTGCAGCAATATCGCAGCTGCAACGAACATCGCGAATGAAAATAATAAAATACCTAATCCTCAATCTATAGAAAGAAGAGTAACAGTTTTCTGTAAATTTTCGTCGAAGGTTGTGAATTTTCTTGAATAAGTGGGAATGTATAGCATTGGAGAAAATGCAGAAATATCGTCTCGTACATTTCCGTAGGTATCCGAAAATTTTGACGTCGCGATAAATATCACAAGTTAAAGTTGATATAAATGTGCGAAACTCAGAACCATACGATAGCATTATATTTTGGGAAAGTGTCATATTTGTCTACAAGAGATCATTGGAGCTAGGCGAATACGGGATCACGCGGGATCAACTAAGTTAAGCAACGGTACGCAGGGTCGACACTTGGATGGGTGACCGTTTGAGAATTTGATGCAATTATTAAACTGTGAGTTTCCTTTATTCATCCTCTTCCCGGCCATCAATTTTTTTTGCAATCTTTCTGCAACATCGCCAATATTGCGGTGCAACACTGCAGTAATGCTGCAGGAATATTACGGTGCCGTCTGGGATGGTGAAAACGTAAATACGATACGTCATATTTGGAATTCAAACGAATAGACTTTGAAAGTAACCTTATGCGTAGTAATTATAATACTCGAATAGAAAAACGGGATTCATGCGAATTGAAAATGTTCAATTCTTTTCAATTCTTTTTAGTTTACTGGGGTAATCACCTGACTTATATTTTCGTGATTTGAGTATTTCTATGAGACAATCAACTGATTGCTCCGCGGTCATCACACTGCCAGTTGCTTCGACTTCATCGAAAATTTGTTTCGTACCCGGATGTATTACAGCTGTGTACGTTGTACGCAACAAATCTGTTTCTACTGCGCCAGGTGAATAATTCAATACATTAACATCAGGATTTTCAACAGCAAATACCTGAAAAAAATTTACAATTAATCGATGAAATTTCAGTAAGCAGTTTTATCGTCAATCTTATCGGTTAACGCTAATAGACATTATGCTATTTCTAGACTCATAAATACTGATAACGGGAGATAGAATCAAGTGGAATATTATATATTACCCTAAAGAACATCGCCCTTGCAGCTTTTGCTGAACAATTATACCCCATTGATCCGAAAGGCATAATTTCGCCAGCGGATGTTAGGTTTATAACATGTCTTGCAACTTTAGTGTCATCGTTGAAGAATTCCATGAATACGCCGTTTAAGACAGCTAGGGAAAAGACATTCAAATCGTAGTGATCACGCCAGATTTGGAAGTCAGTCATAGCGATAGTTGGTTTTGTAAGATCACCCATCGTCCCTACGTTGTGGACAATTACGGCCTTTTCGAACTGCGTTGCACCGGCAGAGCCTAAAGCTTTCCCGATGATATCTATAAAGCAAAAGACAGATAATTATATCGCATGATCAGTGGTGAAATAACATTTTTTGTTATGTGTTGCAACCGTGCAACACGCATGCACGATTTTCGCTTTTTTTTTTTACCCAAAGTCAGGAACGTAAGTAGCCGTTTTACGACCAGCAGCCAAAAAAAGTCGGCAGCGTGCGGAAAAGTCTTTTTCGTTTCAAAAGCCATTCTGATAAGCAAAATCAGTACATAAATGTATAAAACACGTGATCGGGGCGTGATAAATATATCGCACGAATCCGGGCTGAAAATATATACATATTGAATAAATTTTTTTGAAGAACGTTATCTCAATGTTCCAGTAAAATTTTCATGCATATATATCGTCTCTAACTGCAATTTTGTATCATTCCTCGCACTTCCAAATTACAGAAAGTTGCGTGCAATCACCTTCACCCCGGCAACCCACCCCTACTATCACACCTGTTAACTGGATAGGTAAAAGTGGCGACACCGTTCACCTCCTATGCATAATACCGCTAACCAGGGCAAGGATTACTTGGACTAGATCTGGAAATGCACCTTTACCATCGTCTGCTTCCACACAAGACGGGACCTTGATGATTCGTAATGCTAATCCTTCTGATTCTGGCTTTTATGTCTGCAAAGCGACTAGTTATCGTGGTGTGCAGACGAGCGCCGTTGCAAGTGTATCGATTCGTTCGCTGACAAGACCCTCGGTTATTAGAGTTGACTTAGACAGGCAGATCGTGAATGAAGGAACTTTGGTCCAGATTAACTGTGTCGTAACGGGAGATCCAGCCCCCTGTATTACATGGACCAAATTCGGGAAGCCTATCGGAGCTCACATCCAAACTGAAGCAAATGTCCTGCGGATTTTCAACCCAAGAGTTTCAGATCAAGGCACCTATGAATGTCACGCTACCAACAGCGAAGGAAGTTCTGTGGGCCAGGCCGAGTTTCGAGTAGAACGTAAGCTACGCACAATTATGCCTCAAGTATATGAAATTTTCACAGATTTTATAAAATCGCAGCGAAGATAGTGTTATTTAGCGAGTTCATTGTATACTGTGATATAATGAAAGGATCAAGACGTACAGAACCCTAACACGTTGTGTATGGTTCAGTTACAATCGTTAAATGGATAATCAATTTCACTTGAGCAGTATTTTAGTTCGAGTGTAATGTAAAGTTATAATTTTGAAAACCATATAACTTTTAGAAAAAAAAAAAGTATCCCTTGTACATAATTCAAAAGTAAATTAGATTACAAAAATACTTAGACAGCTCGTTGATTAATTCACTGTTGCTTTCAATATATTGTTTCAATAGCAATAATCGCAACCACCGAAACCACGGTGACTGATCTACCGCCACCAAGGATCATCGTCACGATTAGCGAGAACCCGATCCGGATCGTCAAAGTTGGAAGCTCAGTTACGTACCACTGCGCTGGACGATCCGAAGACGGTGTAAGTCCATGCCATATAATTATACACGCCTTCCTATTTAACGATAATTGTAATTACTTTGCGTTCGTACACGAGTATATTGTGTAAACATTCCGACAGAGAGCGATCAGTATAGAATGGCAGAAAGAGAGCGGTCAGCTTCCGATTGGCCGTAGCTATGACAATAGGGGTGGTCGTCTCAACATTCGAAATCTCAAAGTTTCGGACAGTGGTATATATGTCTGCCAGGTCAGCAACGGAGTTAACATCAATATCCAGAAAGTCACACTAACTGTTGAAGGTAAGCAGCGAATTACACAGGCCATGAACGATGACGATCTCGTATGTATAGCCAAACACTCGAGACACAATGTTTAAATAGTAATATCACATATCAAATCTTCACAATGGTACTATTTCACATATTTAAATCAGAACATGTACAGTTTTTCATTACTGATTGTCGATTGACGACTGTGTTTCTGCTGATCATGGACCCTTTTTCATCATGACCTTTAGCCGATCGTCTGGTCAAACCAAGACCCATTATCCAACCACGTTACTTGACCGTGCAAGAAGGAAATCCTGTCGAATTCCGTTGCGAAGCTTCAGGCAATCCTCGGCCACAATTATCATGGAAACGTGTCCGTGGAGAAATAAATCATGATGCAGTTTTCGAGAAGGGTATTTGGAGTCTTTCGTCCGCCAAAAAGAGTGACGAAGCTGAGTACAAATGTATTGCACGAAACAGTGCTGGTGTTACTGAACAACGCACCGTTCTCTACGTTACTGGTAATATATGCCTATATCCACAGTTGTCATCTTAAAAAACTCTACGATTTCTAATCTCACTCAAGTTTTGTGATTTTCGATGTGTTTTTGTTCATTCGAACTACAGCGAGTCCTGTGCTTCCGCCCAAGCAACCTTCACCAATTATCGATCCTACTGAATGGATAGGCAGACCAGGTGACACCATTCGTCTATTGTGCACTGCACAGCGAAGTGCAAGGATTACTTGGACCAGATCCGAAAATGTACCACTTCCAGCTTCTGCTATTCAGCAGAACGGAAATCTGACTATTTATAGTGCGAGTTCTTCTGATACTGGCTACTATATTTGCACATCAATTACCTATGAAGGATTCGAAACCAGAAGTACTGCAAGAGTAAGGATTCAACTCCCGACAACAGCACCCCCAAGGGTTAGAGTTGATCCCGAGAGGCAGGAAATAACTCAGGGAACTTTGGTAGAGGTGAGATGTATCGTCACGGGAGACCCTACAACCATCGTCACATGGACCAAGCTTGGAGAACCTCTTGGTGCTCACATTCGAATTGTGGGAAATACCCTCAGAATCACCAACCCGCAAGTTTCAGATAGAGGTGTTTACGTTTGCCGCGCTACCAACGGTGGAGGAAATGCACAAGGAAGTGCGGTGATTGACGTAAAGCGTAAGTAGGATTAACAAGATTCCAACAACTTCATTTTACATGTGGGAGGTCGGAGGATTCATTAATTCAGCAGACCTAATTTCTGTTCAACATTTCATCTTGTAGGTCGCGAGAAGCCCGTCATAGAATTATATCCAAAGCAATACCAGGTTGTGCCAATTGGTGGCTCAGCACTTCTTCAGTGTCGTGTGACAGCTGGGATTCCAATGCCGTCTGTTAGCTGGGCTCGTGAGGACGGAAGACCCTTCAGTTCCAACGTTGAGCATTTACCTGGTGGGGTTCTTCGATTCAACAGTGTTATGCTAGGAGACGGCGGATCCTTCGTTTGCACGGCATCGAATGAGGTCAGCTCCGTCTTCGTAGTTGCCATCCTTGAAATAAGCACTCCACCAGTAATCATGGTTACACCGTTGAACCACAATCCTCTATTAGTAAGACTTGGAGAGAGAGTGAACCTCACCTGCACTGCTGGCGGAAATCCTAAGCCCTCGGTTCGGTGGAGCAGGTTGAAAAGTGGTGGCACTGTGTAGTAAGTCGATGATAAACATATAGTACGCATTACGGATAGGAAGTGATGTCACTTCTTACTGTGACACGTAAAGTGTTTCATCCTAGGGGTATAGACGGACAATGAGTAGCGATAATGCGTTTCACTCTCGTCTTCTGGGTTGTCACTCGACGCTACTTTCGATTATCTTTCATCGGGCAGATCAGCCCGCACGGAAATATATATATGCGAAAAATATATGCAACATATATGTCGCACTTATAACATATATGTGCGCAAAATCCAAAGATGTTCGCATATATTATAACATATATGTACGCATTTACATATATGTATCCTATATGTTAGATGAATTTTACATAGTGTTGACATCTATGTCGACATACATGTCACTACATGTATGTTGACATTTATATCAAACTTATAAAAAATAAATGTTACTTATATTTTAGCGCAAAAAACAAATATGTTGCATATATTTTTCGCATATATATATTTCCGTGCGGGAGCTACATAATATATTAATTATGAATGCCCAGAGCTAATCATTTGGGCTTCTGTTACAGTCCGGTAAACGCCGACGCCGGAAGTTTATCGGTGGCAGTTCACGAGATGAACTCTGTGTCCTTTGACGATGAGGGTTCATACATTTGCTCGGCAACAAATGCCTATGGTCTAGTCGAAAAACGAATTCAGATCCGCGTCGAGGATGGTTGGATAGAACCAAACACGTCAACAGTTCGTCCCATCTCGGTGTGTTTGGATGAGTGTTTATCTTCATACACATATTCCAGATAATGAAACAATCGATTTCAATCCACTACTTTTTACGACTAACATTATTCAATCGTCTGTCGAGGCGAACAGAAATCTGTCGAGGTTATACAGAATCATAGTCATATCTGATTACCATCGAGCTGATATACAACACTAATGTCCTACAGGCTGGTTCTCAAGTGGGAGTCTCGACTCATGAAAAGCATTTGAAAGTTCCTGATGGTGGAAGAGTGGAGATGCGCTGCCAAGTGTACGGTGGTGATGGAGATGACATTTACCTACATTGGAAAAGAAATGACGGCCGTAGTTTACCACAGGGGAGCACCGTGCGTGATGGCATTCTACTTATACCTGCCGTCACTAAGAACGACGATGGTGAATACATATGTGAAGGATCGAATATCAATGGAGCCGTCCTGTTCAGCGCCACATCTTATCTGGAAATCATATGTAATTACCTTGAAGCTACTTCTACGTTTAACGAATCATTATTCTTCAGAGGAATTTTCTGCATCACATAGTATATATAAATGTGTATGATAAAGTTCAAACCACTAAGGCCATTTCGATTCAACCATCCGACAAGAAATGACCCCACCAAATGAAACAATCATGTTTAATTCTGAAATGTGTTCCTCAGTTCCGCCCAGAATTGAATTAGAGCCCGTACAACAGGTTGCTAGGCCGGGAGAAAGTCCATCAATAATTTGCCGCGTTTCGGGAGATCAACCTATCAACATTGAATGGTATGCCGTTGACAGACCATTGCCATATACGGTATCTGCAGATAGAGGATTTCTTCGGTTCAATAGGATCAACTCTGCCGATGCTGGGAGGTACGTCTGCAAAGCAACAAACGATGCTGGTATTGCAGAAGCAGTCGCCCACATTTCTATCAACGGTATAAATAATTATTTTACCTGTATTCAATTAGATGCTCACACAGAAATCACGTGTATCCCCTGGCTTCATGCGTCTATTTGATGGTATTCTTGTACGATAATCTCTTCTACTCCGAACCTCAGTTGTTGATTCCCGGCGTCTCTAATGTAGATAGTCACAGGAAGGGGAAAAAAGATCTTTCATAGTCTTATTTCGTCCGAAATACAAATTTTCAAGAAACACGAAAGAAGCCCAATTCTAGCTACTGCAGAACTTCCATTGCCTTGGAGTATTTTCTGTAAGAGGCGCCTCCCACATGTCTCCTACAATTCTTGTATAATACTTGATAAGCCGGTGATGGCATGCAAAGATGCCAGGTTACACTATATTTTGAGTTACACCATTAACGTAATTGCTATGCTGTCATTATGAGGCTAGAACTCCCGTTTTTGCATGGCATATTTATATTCCATACTTCAGAGCATCAACTCATTATCCCTGCAAATCAGCGTATCCTTACGATTTTTAATGTTTATTTGTTCATTCAAACTACAGAAAGTTCTGTGCCTCTACCCGAACCACCTTCACCAATTATCAATCCCACTGAATGGACAGGAGAGTCCGGTGACACCATACGTTTGGCGTGCACTGCACCGCGAGGTGCGAGGATAACCTGGACTAGACCGGATATTTCACTGCTTCCGATTTCTACTTTTGGAACGCTGTCGATTTATAATTCCAGTCCTTCCGACTCTGGCTACTACATCTGCACAGCAACTACCTATGAAGGAGTGGAAACCAGAAGTACTGCAAGGGTAACGGTTCGACCCTCGTCAGTAGGACTCCCCGTTGTCACAGTTAAGCCAGAGAAGCAGGAAGTGACTCAGGGAACTCCGGTAGAGGTGACATGTATCGTCACAGGGGACCCTTCAACCGTTGTCACATGGACCAAACTCGGCGAAGCTGTCGGTGCTCACATTCAAACTGTAGGAAATACCCTCAGAATCAGTAGCCCGCAAGTTTCAGACCGAGGCATTTACGTTTGCCATGCTACCATAGATGGAGTATATGCACAGGGCAGTGCTGTGATTGATGTAATACGTAAGTAAGATATCTAAAAATTTTAACATTTTATTCGTGAACTGAGTGGGCTCATTAATCCGTGGCCGCCGAAAAAATCAGTGGACTCAAATATCATTTTAATTGATTTTCATTTCTGTCCGAACCATATCCGGTTCCACGAGCTTACAGTTAGGTATCACGGTAATGTGATCTTGGTGTAAACTATCATTTTCAATCTTGAGTATATACTGAGAATCGGCGGACCTAACTCCTGCCCAACATTCTATCTTGTAGGTAGCGAGATGCCAGTCATAGAGCTGTATCCACAGAAGCACCAAATTGTTCCTATCCACGGCTCAGCTCTGCTTCAGTGCCGTACAACTGCAGGCCTTCCAACGCCGTCTGTTATCTGGGCTCGAGAGGACGGAAATTCATTCAGTTCTAACGTTGAGCAGCTGCCTGGTGGAATTCTTCGATTCAACCGTGTAAGAGAGCAAGACGGAGGATCCTTCGTTTGCACTGCATCCAATAAAGCCGGCTCCGTCTCCGCAGCTGCATTCCTCGACATAAGCACACCACCAGAAATCACGATTTTGCCCACAAAACCAAGGCCTCTGTCAGTAAGACTTGGCGATACAGTGCGGCTCACTTGCAAGGCAAGTGGCCAGCCTCGATCTTCTGTTGTGTGGAATAAAAAGAAGAACGGTGTTTCTGTGTAGTAAGTCAATAGTCAATATTGCACAAATATGAAGTACTCAGATTATAGGAAAAAAATCAAGACACTCGTTATACTGCCTGAAATGACGTATCCTCGTCCATTGTCGTAGTTATTAAAATACGCATACAACATTTAATTTACATCATATCAATTGGGCTTGGAATAATGTGTGATGGAAACAATGCACACATTGTTTGTTCAAAGTTAGATCTTTCACGGTACTATGCATTTCATTCTTCATATCTCAAATTGGACTGTGCACCAATTTAGTCGTGGAAGTATTGACTGACAATGCGTAATATATGTTTTACTCTGATAGTTTTCTGGGCTATGACTCAATGAAACTTTCAATAATTAGGCATTGAGCAGATCTGCTGCGCGATGTATGAATTATCAATACTCAGAGCTAATTATTTTGGCTTCTTATACAGTCCAGGAAATTCAACAGCCTTGTTATCGACTGCATCTTACGAGATTAGTTCCGTATCCGCTGATGATGAGGGCTGGTATACCTGCTTCGCAACGAATGACTACGGTATAGTCGAGGAAAGCGTTCAGATCTATGTCGCGGATAGCTGGGTACACACGTCAACAATTAGTCCTATCTCGGTGCGTATGGATGAGTATTTATCCTCATACATCTATTCCAGATAATGCAACGATCAACGTCAAGCAATATTATTCTGTACACTGGAAATTATTCATCCGTCTGTTGGAGCGAATCAGAAATATTCAAATTGGATTCATAACGTCGTAGTAATATTTTGTTGCAATGAAGCTGATATGAACATTTCACTCCAACAGAATGGTTCTGAAGCGGGAGTTACGATATCTGCAAACAGTCTGCGAATTCCTGATGGTGGAAGAGTGGAGATGCGCTGCCAAGTACACGGTAGTGATGGAAAAGACATTTACCTATATTGGAAAAGAAATGATGGCCGACGTTTGCCACAACAAAGCACCATGCGCGATGGAATTCTACTTATACCTGTCGTGACTAAGGACGACGCTGGTGAATACATATGCCAAGGGAAAAATAGAAATGGGGTCGTCCTGATCACCACCACATCTTATCTAGAAATTATCTGTAAGTAGTGCGATTGCCTTGAATCTACTCCTTCATCTAGTAAATCATTATTCTCCATAATACCTTTCCGCATTAAATAGATGTATGTTAAAGTTGAAAATACTCGAACCATTTCAATTCAATCATTCGACGAGAAACCCACCAAACAAAACAAGGATGTTTAATTCTAAAATGTGTTCCTCAGCTCCACCCAGAATCGAATTAGACCCGATACAACAGGTTGTGAGGCCAGGAGAAAGTCCATTAATCATTTGCCACGTTACGGGAGATAAGCCTATCAACATTGAATGGTATACCGTTGGCCGACCACTGCCATACACGGTATCCATAGAGGGAGGACGCCTGCAGTTCAGTGGAATCAACTCCGCCGATGCTGGGAAGTACGTCTGCAAAGCAACAAACGATGCTGGTACTGCGGAGGCAGTTGCCCACATTTTCATCAACGGTATGAATAATGTTTTTACTTTTATTTGATTAGATGCTCACACAGATTCTACGCATATCCTCCTCGCCCATGCGTGTATTTGATTGTATCATATATATATGGTGGATATATATATATGGTATATAGGGGAGTATTTCAACTCGAAACGAGTTTGAAAACGGCAAGTTCAAAGGCTGGCTCATGGTCAGCCCAAAACCGCTTGTTAATTATGCCACTAACGTGATGGTTATGGGTATGCTGCCTTCATGAGGCCTGAAGCCCCTTTTGTCATAGCACATTAATATCCTATATTTTATACTTTAGAGTATTAAAATTACTCCTGAAAATTAACATGTCATCACGAATTCTAATGTTTTCTTATTAATTCAAACTACAGAAAGTTATGTGCCTCTACCCGAGCCACCTTCACCAATTATCGATCCTACTGAATGGCTAGGGGAATCCGGTGACACAATTCGTCTAGTGTGCACTGCACCACAAGGTGCAAGGATCACCTGGACCAGATCAGAAAATGCACAGCTTTCATTTTCTGCTTCTGGAATCCTGACGATTTATAATTCCAGTCCTTCTGACTCTGGCTACTACATCTGCACAGCAACTACCTATGAAGGAGTGGAAACGAGAAGTACTGCAAGGGTAACGGTTAGACCCTCGTCAGTACGAGCCCCAGTTGTCAGCATTGACCCAGAGAGGCAGGACGTGACTCAGGGAACTTTGGTAGAGGTGCATTGTAGGGTAACAGGGGACCCTACAACCATCGTCACATGGACCAAGCTTGGAGAACCTCTTGGTGCTCATATTCAAAGTGTGGGAAATACCCTCAAAATCATCAACACGCAAGTTTTAGATCGTGGCACTTACGTTTGCCATGCTAGTAACAGCGGAGGAAATGCACAGGCCAGTGTTGTAATTGATGTGAAGCGTAAGTAAGATGTCTTAAAATTTCAATAATTTTTTGGAAAATGCATGGGTTCACTAGTTCGTGGTCACCGAAAAAGTCACTGGACTCAAATACCACTTAATTAGATTTTAACTACTGTCCAAACAATATCCGGTTTCACGAGCTTATACATAGGTATATGGTGTGAACTATCATTTTCAACTGTATATGTATATGCACCGAGGATCGGCGGACCTAACTTTTGCCTAACATTCAATTTTATAGGTAGCGAGATGCCAGTCATAGAGCTGTATCCCCAGAAGCACCAAATTGTTCCTATCCATGGCTCAGCTCTGCTCGAGTGCCGCATAATTGCAGGCTTTCCAACGCCGTCTATTATGTGGGCTCGAGAGGACGGAAACTCAATCAGTTCCAACGTTGAGCAGACATCCGGTGGAATTCTTCGATTCAACCGTGTCAGGGAGCAAGACGGAGGGTCTTACGTTTGCACTGCATCGAATAAAGCCGGCTCTGTCTCCGCAGCTGCATTTCTCGACACAAGCACACCACCAAAAATTACGATTTTGCCCGCCAAACCAAGGCCTCTGTCAGTAAGACTTGGCGATACAGTGCGGATCACTTGCACTGCTGATGGCCACCCTCGATCTTCTGTTGTGTGGAACAAACAGAAAAACGGTGTTTCTGTGTAGTAAGTCAATAGCAAATATTGCACAAATATGAAGTACTTAGATTGAAGAAAGAAAATCATGAAATTTTTTACTATGCCATTTGAAATGATGCACCCCCATCCATTGCCGTTGTTGTTATGTGATACGCCTAAAAAATTGAATTTACATCATTCTTATTTCGTTTGGAATAATGTATGATGCCCGCAATAGGCACGTTATTTTTTTCAAAGGTCTGATGTTCCACGGTATTCTCTATTTCATTCTTCATATTTCAAATCAGACTGCCACCGATTCCGTCGTGGAAGTATTGACTGCCAAACTTTCTCTTGATAAGCATTAGGCAGATCACCTGCACGATGTATTGATCATGAATGCCCAGATCTAATTATTTTGGCTTCTTACACAGTCCAGGAAATTCAACAGCCGTGTTGTCGAATGCATCTTACGAGATTAGTTCCGTATCCGCTGATGATGAGGGCTGGTATACCTGCTTCGCAACGAATGACTACGGTACAGTCGAGGAAAGCGTTCAGATCTATGTCGAGGATAGCTGGGTACACACGTCAACAATTAGTTCTATCTCGGTGCGTTCGGATGAGTATTTATCCTCATACGTCGATTCCAGATAATCCAACGATCAATGCCAAGCAATACTATTTCATACGTTGGAAATTATTCATTCGTCTGTTGAAGCGAACCAGAAATATCCAAATTGGATGCATTGAGTCATAGTAATATTTTGTTGCAATGAAACTGATATGCAACATTTCTCACCAACAGAAAGATTCTGAAGTGGGAGTTACGATATCTGTAAACAGTCTGCGAATTCCTAATGGCGGAAGAGTGGAGATGCGCTGCGAAGTATATGGTAGCGATGGAGAGGACATTTACCTATATTGGAAAAGAACTGATAGCCGAAATCTGCCACAACAAGGCACCGTGCGCGAAAGCCTCCTAGTTATACCTGTCTTCACTGAGGCCGACGCTGGTGAATACATATGTCAAGGACGAAATAGTAGTGGGGCTGTCCTGTATACAGCCACATCTCATCTAGAAATTATATGTGAGTAACGCGATTGCCTTGGATCTACTTCAACGTTTGGTAAACTATCATTGTTTATAAGATATTTCTGCGCTGACTAGATTTTTGATTGAGGCCCTTATCATTT
Source organism: Tenthredo mesomela (assembly GCA_943736025.1). NCBI lineage: Eukaryota > Metazoa > Arthropoda > Insecta > Hymenoptera > Tenthredinidae > Tenthredo > Tenthredo mesomela. Next base: position 9,105,899 of record OX031016.1, on the reverse strand, counting down.
GGCCATTCGACAAGAAATAACCGTAGTAATCGAACAATGATGTTGAATTTTGAAATGTGTTCGTCAGTTCCGCCGAAAATCGAATTGGAACCGGTGCAACAGGTTGTGAGGTCAGGAGAAAGTCCATCAATAATTTGCCACGTTACGGGAGATCAGCCTATCGACATTGAATGGTATGCTGTTGACCGGCCACTACCGCACACGGTATCTCAAAATGGAGGACTTCTGCAGTTCAATGAAATCATCCCCACTGATTCTGGGAACTACGCCTGCAAAGCAACAAATGATGCTGGTACTGAAGAAGCAGTCGCCCAGGTGTTGGTCACTGGTATAAACAATTTTATTACTTTTATTTGATCGTATTCAGACTCCACAGGTATGGCCTTCCGTTATATATCTATTCGATTGCCATTCCTTTTTTCCAAATCAACAACTCATTTGCACTCTCGCACCGTAATCTCTCATCTACTTCTGAATCAAGCCATCACCATCAAAGGCCAGTATTTCACTTCAGGCATCACACTCGATATTGCGTTCAAACTAACAGGTTCAATCATATTTTTCAATTTTCAAATCTCTTGTCATCACCTTCGACTTTCGGCCTCGTAGAATATTCGAACCAAACCAGTGAGAATCGCAAGCAGTGCAAATCCCCAAATCCCTGCCAAAATGGAGGAATTTGTACAGCTCTTGATGGGGGATACAAATGTGACTGTCAACTCGGTTTCAACGGACCTAGATGTGAAACTAGTTAGTGAATTGTTATTATTTTTCCATTAAGGTTTCAAAGCGTGCACTTGATACTAATTATTCTCGCAACTTTCAGTCGTCGAAATTATCGTGGATGTAGCGTTCCGTGGAGACGGTTGGCTTGAACTTGACCGCTCTGTTATCGTGGACGAAGAAACGGCGACGGTCATAGGATTCGAATTTTCAACGAACAAGAGCACCGGCGTAATCATGTGGCATGGACAGACGCCAGCTGATCTAAACCCCGACGATTATATATCTTTGGCTGTAGTTGATGGGTAATTTAAATTGTTGTATTATTTGACAAATCTATGCCTGTCGCTTCTTTCCGAAAAATCGCAAGCATATTTCTGAAATATTTTCAGCTACGTCGAGTACCAATATAATCTTGGATCTGGGGCTGCAGTGATCAGAGTAGCAGCCAAAAGAGTCGATGATGGAGAACGTCACAAGGTTATCTTGAGACGTGAAGGTAGTGAAGGTACCATTGAGTTAGACGAGATGTACAAGGAAAGTGGAGCAAGCTTTGGGCTACAGCAATTGCTGAATGCTAGGGGTAGCGTTTACCTCGGAGGTGTCCCTGACTATGCAATGACTTATGGAAAATATCAGAATGGATTTTCCGGTTGTATTTATACTCTCCAAGTGCAGGAGTCAGGACCTGTCATCATCGAGGATAAAGCTATCAGGGGAATAAACGTATACCCGTGTACCAGGTAAAATATTTGAGTAGAACTGTATTTTAATTCTACAGAATTGTAAGGTGTAATAGCTGGGAATATTTTGTTGAAGCGAATTGGATCGCCCCCCAATAAGAGGTGATGGTGGTCATGTCGAATGATAAACGGAAGCCAGTCGCTGTTCTTAAATACTAAAGGATCTGAACTCGTATTAAGATGACAGTCGGGAGTTTACCATCATCGAAACCCAGATATCCATTTCAAAGTGAATAGATATAAATGAGATGTTAAACCCACATACATATAGCGCATGAAATTCTCCGATCATAGAAACTCGAAATAACTCATACTGTATCGTCAACTGTTGACCTAAGTTGGTAGAGACACACGGGAAGCCGGGTGCCTGAGGATTTTTCTTTTGAAAATGACACAGGTATATGTGTGACAGATATGATATCGTGACGATTGAAGGGAGATTAGAAATAGACTAAAATGATATGTACATATTTTAGTGAAAATATATCCAAGTTCTGCACAGAAAAAACACATTCTAATCATAATTTTGATGAACCAGCGTTAGCGTATAAACATGAGATAAATTAACATAAACTTATTTTTTACGAACACAAATTATGTCGAGCATATTGAACAAATTGTAATCAATACGGAAAGTTCAATTTAACTTGTGCTAACTTATATCATATTCACTGTGTGATCGCTCTGCACAGGCGCGGCGAAACCACTATGGTAGGTGTGGAGCACTCCACACCTCAAAATTTGGTAGGTGTGGAATTCCACACCTCAGATAACTGCAGTTTCGGGAAATTAAATCTTGTTTTATTGACTTCAAAATCAAGTCATCGAAAGACAAAGAAAATGTATTGACTAACATGATGAGAATTGAAATTATAAGTGCGGATGGGCTTCCGATTAAGGGGACCAGTACAGCAACTTTTCGAGAAATTATCATAGTCCGAAATCAATTTATTTCATAACCAAAGTTCATTTCACATCAAAATATTTTTCTTTTTCAAAATCATGTGTCGTAAGGATTTTAGAGCACCGTTGGACCGATTCAGGTCATCGTGGATTCGTTTTCTTCAGAAAACAAATCCTCATCATGTGAATGTAGGAATTTTAAAATAAAAAATTATCTCATAAGTTATGATCAATTTACCAAATTTGCAAAAATTATTATCACTCATTTCTTAAATAACTTGGCCAAAACGAAAAATTTTAAAAATTCCTACACTCACATGATGAGGATTTGTTTTCCGAAGAAAATGAATCCAAAATGACCTTAATCGGTCCAACGGTGCTCTGAAATCCTTACGACCCATGATTTTGAAAAAGAAAAATATTTTGATGTGAAATGAACTTTGGTTATAAAATAAATTGATTTCGGACTATGATAATTTCTCGAAAAGTCGCTGTACTGGTCCCCTTAAAGTAGCTCATCAACTTTATGAAATTTAAAGATTTTTTAAAACTACAAAGAATTGTCGGGAAACATTATTAGCTTTTTTAAACTTGATTTTTGGCTCGATTTAATGACCGTTTTAGTTTTTCAAGAAATCAATTTTGAAAAATCAGGATTTGACCCAGCGTCTTATGTGAAAATCCACAACTTTGTTGTTACTTTGTTGTGAATGAAGATTAAAATCTGCATTTTAGCTCAAAATATGAAAAAAATAACAAAAAATATCGACACTTATTTCATGACGAATCACCGTACAGTTTCGTTCATATATTAACAATAATTATCAGTAAAGATTGACGAGAAACGGGAACCGAAATCGATATGGCAACGTCTGCTCGATCAGCTGTTACTGAAAAATCTTATATTTCTTATATTGATGACCTTTATAATTCATATTAACAATTTAGAAATAAAAACAATAATTTTTAGGAATTGTTTGATTTTTATACACTCAACGACTTTAGCGGTATCTGATGAGCTACCTTAATTAATTTTTGTGTATTAATATTCAAATGAACGAAGTATTCCCGCCATCTGTTCACGCGGCACGCAACGCGGACCTAACGTAAGCGCGTTGCTGAGCCTACCTGACCTACACATTGAAAGGTCTAGATAAGACCGTTTGAAAAAAAATCGATTATTTTTTTTCACTTCAAACAACCAAAAACTATACTTTGACATGAAAAAACAACCTACGTGAAGAATGGGCCCTGTCCTTAAAGATTTAGAGGTGCCGCATCGGACTTTTGTATTTCTCCTTGACTTTTGACACCCCCCCCCCCCCCCCCCCCCCCCCTACTTCAACTCAGCTCCACACCTCGCAAATATACGTTCCGCCGCGCCTGGCTCTGCATACATAATATATCATGCACGTCATACAGTATATTTCAGGACTTCCGTTCTCCTTCCGGGTAGTTAACGTAATCACCTGACTTATATTTTCGTGATTTGAGTATTTCTATGAGACAATTAACTGTGTACTCCGGTGTTAGCACAGCGCCACTTGCCTCCAATTTCTCGCATTGTTGTTTCATATCCGGATCTGTTATAGTTGCGTGCGCTGTGCGCAACAAATCTGTCTCTACAGGGCCAGGTGCATAATTCAATACATTAACATCAAGATTTTCGACAGAAAACACCTGAAAAAATTTACAATAATTAAAAATAAATAGAATTTTCAAATCCGAACAGTTGATCGGTGAAATTTCAGTAAGCAGTTTTATCGTGAATCATATCGGTTAACGATAATAGATATGACGCCATTTTCAGACTTCTAGATACTGATAGCAAAATATAGAATCAAGTAGAATATTATATTTACCCTGAAGAACATCGCCCTGGCAGCCTTCCCTGAACAATAATATCCGCATGATGCCATAGGCTCAACTTCAGCACTGGATGTAAGGTTTATAACATGTCTTGCAACTTTGGTATCGTCGTTGAAGAATTCCATGAATAAGGTAAGCGCACCAATAGTGAAACGCCCACCGCTGTGTCTCGATTATTAACGGCAATAAAAATAATAAATTTGAAAGTTCTGGAGAAATTTTTATTCTGGGCTCACAATCAAGTTTTGGGGCTGTAAACTAACCATATATTAGGTCTATATTAGCTCATAATGAATTTTTAAAAGAATTTCAAAGACTCGAGATTTTCGGAACAGAAGTGAAACAGCCAAATGAGTGGGGAACCAGTAGTGAAACAGCTAGATGACCAATTGTGAAACGCTATCACCTGTCAAACAGCATATACCTAACCTGAAAATGATTCGTCCATTTGCTGCCCTTGAACCTCGAAATTCTTTGAATTTCATACCTAAAATTTATGTAAAACTATCGAAAAAATCAATCTGATAAAGAAATTCACAGCTTAACATTGTCTGGGCACAGAAAATTGAAGAAAAAACCAGAAAAAGCAACTGTTTCACTTCTGGTTGCATCGCTCTTCCGAGGCAACCAGAAGTGAAACGCGGCTTTTTTTATAGGAAAAACTGTAATTTATTCTATTTATCTGCGCTTCAACGATAAATAAAGTGTCACTGCTACCGTTGTTGGAGTTTTTCAGCACTTGATTGAAAGAAATTACGTGCTAGTTCTCTTTTCGATGCAAAGCGTCAGCACCCCGGCGACGGGTAGACGGAGGCTAAAGAGCCCGCTCGTCGGAAGGGGAAACAGAAATATGACATTTTAAAATTCTTCCAAACGTTTTCGGCGAAAAAAAAATTTTCTTTTACTTTCTAAATATATTTCTTAACTAAAGCAATGAATTCCCCAAAAAAAAGTTTTTGATAGAATTCGCAGAAAGAGAAATAACCCCGCTGTTTCACTATTGGTTAGTGTTTCACTATTGGTGCGTTTACCTTATCCTTAGACCTGGGCCCAAGGCCCGTTGTACATCCAAGGGTACGGCGCCGTAGTCTCAAGTGCGCCTGGGTATCGAGCCCTGCCCAAATATTTATGTTAGCTGATGCAGAATTTCTTACACATATAGCGCATGAAATCTCCCGATTATAGAAACTCAAAATAACTCATATTGCGTATCGTCAACTAGTAACCTAAGTTGGTAGGGACATAGGAGAAGCCAGGTGATTGAGGATTATTTTATTTTTTATTTTTTCTTAATGACGCAAGTATATGTATGTGTGACAGAAATATAATATCGTTACGATTGAAAGGAGCTCGGAAACAGACTAAAATGATATGTATATTTTAGTGAAAATGTATTCGAGTTCTGCACAGACAAAATACATTTTAATCATTATTTTAATAAACCCGCGTATAGAACATGAGATAAATTAACATAAACTTATTTTTTACGAACATAAATTATGCCGAACATATCATCATCATGCACAATGAGGATCCCGACCACAGACTATAATATAATGATATTATACCAGATTGAATTTGTAATCAATACGGAAAATTGAATTTAACAATTGTGCTAATTCATATGATGTTCACTGTGTGATCTCTCTGCATAATATATAATTCACGTCATACTGTATGTAATGTCTTCACTACCTAATTTAATGTTATCGGGTACGATTCGTATTCAAACTCAGATTCAACTCAACACGCTTTGTTCTTTATTTATCTCCATCTTCTATAAGCTCCCCCCCCCCCCCCCCCCCCCTACTTGCCTCTCAAGCGCCATCTACATTATTTAAATACTACACTGTATGTGTCCGTTCTCCTTCCGGTATAGCTTACGTGATCACCTGACTTGTATTTTCGTGATTTGAGTATTTCTATGAGACAATTAACTGAGTACTCCGGTGTCAGCACAGCGCCAGTTGCGTTCATTTTATCGTAAATGTGTTTCGTACCCGGATCTGCTACAGTTGTGAATGCTGTGCGCAACAAATCTGTCTCTACAGGGCCAGGTGCATAATTCAATACGTTAACATCAGGATTTTCGACAGCAAACACCTGAAAAAATTTACGGGAATTTACAATAAATCGAATTTCCAAATCCGAGCAGTGAATCGGTGAAATTTCGGCATCATATCGAATCATATCGGTTAACGATACTACACTGAGAGAAAAAAGTGGTTGAATCAAACATATGGATTCTGTTGTTAATAAATAGTTGTTTCAACCATAATTTTGTCTGAATGAATACGCCGTAATTACCATAACACCTCTTGTTCATTTGAATCAAACAAATTCAGTTCAAGCAACCAATATTTTGTCACATCAACATAATATTCATTTCGCCACCCGTAACCGCCGCGTTTAGTTGGATCAAAGAATATTTGTTTCATTCAACCACTTTTTTCTCTCAGTGTAGATATTGGGCAATTTTCACATACATAATAGCACAAGAGCTTCAAAATTATCGGGTATTTCCTGATAGGTTCGTTGCAAACAAATGAAGGAGTCAAGTTTTTCAGGTTACAAAATCACGAGCGCAAAGCGCGAATGATTTTTCTGAAGAACTTGACGAGTTCCTTGACATTTCCGGCGTTCTCTTATATGCCGCTCTCGTTTGCGTATACTTTTGCACAGTATTCATAGCAAAATCGGATGCGCGTTCAACGGCATATAAGGGAGCGCTAGAATTTTGTCCCATCTTGGCAAAGAAGTGGGGGCTGATGTTCGAGGATAGTTAGCCCTACTCAGTGGCGTAGCGTCGGGGAGCGGAGGGAGCAGTCGCTCCAGGGCGCCGGGGTCTAGGGGGCGCCTCGGAAATGATTTTTCTTGTTTTTTTGGTCCGAATTTTGGTCAATTTATATAATAATTAGTGTCCGACTGAATATTCGGTTTCGGTTTCGGCCAGTTTCGGCCGAAAATGCTGGTTTCGGCCTCAGTTTCGGTTTCAGCCACAAATTGGCCCAAGCTTTGGCTCGGCCAAAACTAGCGTTTGTGTCGTGTCGGGCACTGTCGGGTATGTTCGAAACGTATTCAGTAAAGAGTAAAGACTTGAAAATTAATTGTTACTATTGGAGGTAGGAGAGGGGATGGAGGGAGGGGGGGCCACCCGCCCACCCACTTCCCCCCCTTCCTCCAGGGGGTTACTTGGACTAATTCCACTGCTTGAAAGATTATTCATCTCCGACGTTTCGGGCGCTAAATATCTGCTCCCGTCATCAGGAAAAGAGTCTCTTTGATGGGAAGTCGCCAGACAACCTTTCCTGAGGATGGGAGCAGATATTTAGCGCCCGAAACGTCGGAGATGAATAATCTTTCAAGCAGTGGAATTAGTCCAAGTAACCCCCTGGAGGAAGGGGGGGAAGTGGGTGGGCGGGTAGCCCCCCCTCCCTCCATCCCCTCTCCTACCTCCAATAGTAACAGTTCATCACCATTGCTATTATCTTTCAGTCAACAACTTGAAAATTAATATAAGTTGTAGTTCTATACGGGCTTCTTTCTTGATAATCTTGTGTAATAAAATAAAGTGATTTCCTAATAAATTGAAGTTTCATTTGAGCAGGTTCATCTGGTTAAGGAATTAACAAATAGATATCGTTAAAAAAATTGTATACAGTTGTCAATATCTACAAAGGCACCTCTTAAAATTTCAGAATGCCTTTTTTTTTTTAATTTTTTTTTTTTTTTTTTTATAGCGTTCCTTAGATATTTCTTCATCAATTGTTGTGAAAGTTTCTTACGAAAGTGTTTGTTAATGCTTGCAAATTTCATGTGTATATACATAGACAGAAAGAACACTGAAACCCATAAGGGACCATGTTAATTTAGAAAATCTGTTTTTATTTATTTCTCACGAACAAGGTACCCTGAGGGCTGGAAATTTCAAGAGGTGCCTTTGTAGGAATTGCAACTGCCCAGTGAACACAGTTATGTGACAGCGATATCACGATTACGAAACCCCTGTTCCTTCGAACTCCACAGTTACGTACCGTGTAACGTACATGTAACATACATGGACTCTAAAATGTCCGCCACAAGCCAATGTTACATTGATGTAACAGGTAGAGACTTCGGATACAAACCGAATGCGTCCTGGATAGGTAATAGTGATGTCACGACAATACATAATTGTGACGTCGCGGTGACAGATTATTTATGTTACCCGCACAGCCTATTTACACGAAGCACATGGCGCGAAGTTACGTTACAGTTACAAATGCTGGCTACGTAGAAGTTATGTAACAGCTATGTAACAGCCATATAACCGAATATAACGTATAATATCACCTGTTCGTTACATGTAACGGTCAGGTAAAGTGTTATTTCCTACTCAAGCTTGTAAATATTACAAACAGTTACGTCTGTTATGTATTTGTTATATTGATGTTGCGTATACAATAACGCTGCATACATATAACTGATCGGTAATATAATGGTCTATTTCACAACAAATGTTACTATACTGCCACAAACTCAATTGCATGATATTTCGACTAGATCGAATATTCTGTAAAACAATGTAGTACTAGTCTCTACTACGGATTGAGTTACTTGGTTGATATCTGTAATTTGCTAATTTCACTCAGAAAATCGTCGAGTCTCATTAAAAAGAAAAGTTACTTCTATTGCGAGAAATGTTTTTCGGGCGAGGCGCTGCAGGCGGCCACCTCTCTAACTTCGGTCGCGCGGGGATTGGCATGCGGGTTAACAATGGTATATAAAAGTTATGATTTATTGTTACATACGCAATACCTATATGTTACATAACATTTATATTTCTGTAAGATAACATGTGCAATGTTATTTGTTAGACCGTGGTTATATAACCGTAACAGTTTGTGTTTGCTGGGATTAGGGTGGTTGAAAAAAAGTCGTTATTTTTTTTTTCATTACGTGAAAAATGTTGATACATATAGTAAGAAAAAATGTTTTATTAATATGAGCTCTATAAATTATAATATTAAAAGAGAGCTCAAGCCATGTTTAGCTCAATTTCCTAATTGTACTTAAGGGGACCAGTACAGCGACTTTTCGAGAAATGATCATAGTCCGAAATCAATTTATTTCATAACCAAAGTTCATTTTACATGAAAATATCTGTCTTTTTCAAAATCATGTGTCGTAAGGATTTCAGAGCACCGTTGGACCGATTCAGGTCATCTTGGATTCATTTTCTTCAGAAAACAAATCCTCATCATGTGAATGTAGGAATTTTGAAAATTTTTCGTTTTGGCCAAGTTATTTAAGAAATGAGTGATAATAATTTTTGCAAATTTGGTAAATTGATCATAACTTGTGACATAATTTTTTATTTTAAAATTCCTACATTCACATGATGAGGATTTGTTTTCTGAAGAAAATGAATCCAAGATGACCTGAATCGGTCCAACGGTGCTCTAAAATCCTTACGACACATGATTTTGAAAAAGAAAAATATTTTGATGTGAAATGAACTTTGGTTATGAAATAAATTGATTTCGGACTATGATAATTTCTCAAAAAGTCGTTGTACTGATCCCCTTAAGGTGAGTCTTCGGTGAAATTTCGAAAAAAAAACGATTTTTTCACAGCCGATGATTGTTTCAGCAAGATACTTTATACCTTGACATAAACCAGGAAGGTTAACCTGAACTAATATTGGATATGATATCTTATCTTTCTTATTTTTCTTTGATGAATTATTTCCAGAAAATTGTAGAGTATAATTTAGTACGTGTAGGTATTTGCGGACTATAAGGTATATGGGAAAGAATGGAACGCCTTACGCGATTTTTTTTCTTAATGTCTGATATGGGCTTGACGTACTACATCAACGTCCCGGCCTGATGTATAATAATGATGTCATATACCGATATTCCAAGTATATTATGCACCTGACATATAAACAATACGAAACATCGATAACACACAGTGACATTAGCTCGATATGTATAATTTATGTAACGGCGGTATCTGTTTGATACATGCACACATGTTGCGAACTGTTCATGTAACTTTGATAGAACCCACTACTACGTATAATGGTGATATAGGTTAGACATTCCACACCAACGTCTGTGTAACATCTAACTGTAATGTCGGTTACATGTGCCTGAGATGTAATTATATTACAAAACGCCGATGTATTACTGTTGTATTGACTTGCTATGTACAATTGATGCAACGCCAATCTCTAGTTGCTACGTATTGACTGCCACGTACCATCAATGTAACATTCAAGAAGCACATGGTTCTAGACGCTATTTAATATGGATATTACATACCATACCAACGTCTCTGAAACATTTCGTTGTTATGTGGCCCAGATATTTCAGGAATATCCGTGTACCAATTGAACGTCACACTAACATCACAATTGCAATGTAGTATTCACTTTACATTGCAGCATACCTATGCTGTCAATGAAACGAGTGTGTTCACTGGGTGATAACTGTATACAATTTTTTTAACGATATCTGTTTGTTAATTCCTTAACCAGATCAACCTCCTTAATCTAATCCAATAATTTTTTACTAAGCTAGGAAAAACACTAGATTTTAGCATAAAATGAGAATTTAGCTAAATTTTAACTCAACTGCATAAGTTTCGGTTTCGGTTACGGTTTCGGCCGAAACTAGAAGAGGAGCCGAATATTCAGTTACGGTTTCGGTTTCTGCTGAAAATCGAGATTCGGTCGGACACTATAATAATAACTGATTATGATAACTGAAAAAATATCCATATGAGGGGGCGCTTAAAGAATTTTGCTCCAGGGCGCTGAAAGTGTACACAGTAAAAAAGATTTTGTAAAATTTAACACAACAGCTTGTGTTAACTACTTTTTTAACACAAAATTTGTGTTATTTCGTTCTTCATGTGTCTAGGCCCGAAATATGGCGATTCTAACCTCACTTCGCTCGGTTTAAACGCGGTTTCTGACCTAGACACATAAAATTGTAAATACCATACGGCCCATAAAGTATTTTCTGACGAATTTCATTATAATCCCCGCCTATGGTTCGGATTATAAACTCAAATTCGTCGGAAAATACTTCATCGGCCTGGTGACATAATGTAACTATTGAATCAACACACGAGAGTGTTAAATATTTGACACAAAAATTTTAACACAAACTGTTGTGTTAAATTTTACAAAATCTTTTTTACTGTGTAGCTACGCCACTGGCCCTATTGAAAATTTCCAAATGGATTCATCTGGTCGTTCGAAATTCCTATGGAACTTGCTGGAAATCCAGCAGGTTTCAGATGGAATTCTTTGGATTCTGCTAGCAATCCACTAGATTTCAGATGGAATCCATAGGAATTTCGAACGACCAGATGAATCCATCCGGAAATTTTCAGTAGGGAGGGGAAGCGGCACATAACCGAGCGGCACATAAGGGAGTGCGAACTGTAATTCCGAATTGGGATGTCCTTCACGTCACCAAATAACGCGCTCTGATTGGCCAGAATGCGAATGCTAAAAATATTCAGACTTTTAGATATACTAATAGCAAAAGGTAGAATCAACGTAGCATATTATATTTACCCTGAAGAACATTGCCCTTGCAGCTTTTCCTGAACAATAATACCCGCATGATCCGAGAGGGTTAATCTCAGCACCGGATGTAAGGTTTATAACATGTCTTGCCACTTTTGTGTCGTTGTTGAAGAATTCCATGAAAACGCCGTTCAGAACAGCTGGAGAGAAGACATTCAGATCGTAGTTATCACGCCAGATTTGCAAGTCAGTCATAGCGACAGTTGGTTTTGTAAGATCACCCATCGACCCTACATTGTGGACAATGACGGCCTTCTCGAACTGCGTTGCACCGGCAGGACCTAAGGCTTTGTCGATAATATCTATAAAGCAAAAGACGAATAACTATCAAGTGTCCAGTGTTGGAATAACATTTGTTTCGATATCGGGAATTCCAGTTCATATAAAAAGTAATTGCAATAATCTAGTATTGGTCAAGACATTTATTTATACTGAACAATTTTTTCCATATTTTTTAGATTTTAGTTCAACTAATATACCTCTGTATTGATCTGCAGTTGCTGTGCTCAGATCTACACTCGTAGTTTGAACCTTTATTCCTTTAGGAATCTTGCTGGCGGTTTCCTTCAATCCATCTGCATTTCGGGCTAGCAATAATACCAAAGATCCATCGCCCAACAAAGCACCAAATGATTCTGCTATTTGTTTACCAATTCCTCGGCTAGCACCAGTGATAAGGAGGAAAACCTTGCCCGATAATAACGGTAAAGACATGTTGTGTGCTTTATGAGTGCTACTAACAAAGGACCTTTTTCCTAACTTGAGTCGATCACACTGGTTAGTCGTTAACTGGTTACTGCTTGAAGAGCGTCCGCCTTATACACAGTAAGTATGCTTATCTCCTACCTAAACATTCTTTAATCCAATGTGCAGATCATAAACAGATTAGATATATGCGTAAAAATAATGTTTATCTGTATAATGGGCTATATGGGCCTGATTGCGGTATCGCTGCCGAAAGATTAGAGTGGGTGGAGGCGGCCAAGGGGATCAGTTATTTATGGATTACAATATTACATATTTATGTGCAACTACAGCTAAAAATTAATTGAATATAAATTAGGACATATTTGAGCTTCCATTTCAGAAAAAATTCGAAATATCCAGAAGCCGAAACAAGAGGTTCTTATCGAAATAATCTTCCGAACACGTACAAAAATCAGCAGCGTTTGATATCCACAATAGCGGACGGTGGTGAATTCTTAATAAACGCAGTTTCGGACAAAAATTTTCATATAGGTATTTTTAACGTGGAAATAATATTTTCTGTTACAAGACATACACGTATCTGTACGCAGATATATACGTAAAAACCTTTATTTTATATGGATCAAACTTTCGAAAACTGATAGAAGCTTCAGTCTCATATATCAGTGCGAAAAAAATCGATGGAACGCAATTAAAAACGAATAGATTTGAGTGGTTTTGAATTCATTTGTATTATTTTAATCGGTCAGAGAGTCTATTCTCGATAGGATTCCATCATTTCTATAAGATCGCACAAGTTTGAAGGTAAAATAGTGCTAAATAATAAATTATGTATAACAATATTCGATCAATTTTGATGTTGATTTATTGTATAACGTCCAGAGACAAGATTTCATTGAACAAACGAACAGTTATTTGTAAATCAGGTGTAATCGGCTATAATTATCCACAAATGTCATTCAGACTGAATGGAAAAATGTAGATCAGATGCTAAAAAGTTCTAATACGCATCTGAAAGGAAGCGAAATCAAAGGAATAACAGCAAATGGCCATCTCTCCCAATTGTCCGGAATAGATGCACTCAGAGAAAGGTCTTGTTGACACAACCAAAATTTGGTTATTATACGGTCAAAGAAATTTTTTTGTTCAGTCAACCAAAATCTTGTTGGGCCAACCAAAATTTTGTTGGGCTAACCAAAATTTTTGCGGATACTACTAAATTTCTTGTTAGCACAACAAAATTTTGGTTGACTGAACAAAAAAATTTCCTTGACCGTATAATAACCAAATTTTGGTTGTTTCAACAAGACCTTTTTCTCAGTGTGCGCGTATCAATAATTTCAACAAATCGGAAGTAACCTTTTATGATTTTACGCTTAAATACAACAATGGTCTCTAATGATACCATAAAAGTTGTAAAATAAATCGTTTTAAAATGGTTTCCATCGGTTCTCCATCCTGTTTACATGACAATTTTGTAGAGAATTGATTAAGGAATACGCTCATATTTTTTCGAAAATTTTTACGCGTAGTTCTCGCTTTGAAAATCACGTTTGAATAATATATTTGTTTATAACAAATGAAATTGTTCGTTACCACAGGATTTAATAAATACCTAATAATAGTGTCATTCAATATCTTTGAAATGGTATTCGAATGAAGTCTCTAGGATGAATACAACCAAAGATATGACCATTTGAAGGGGAGTATGTTTTCGATTTTGGGCTCTTTTTCCTGAATTTCACCGCCGTGTAACTTGGAAAATAGGGGCCAAAAAAATTTTTTAAAAATTGTTTGATGAATTTATTTGTTCCATACTACCCGTCAAAAAAATTACAGCGAAATCGGTAACATCGAGGTCAATTTTTTATTTATTTTGTCTGGTCTGACGTGGAATGACTCATACTTAAGAAACTTAACACGCCAGAATTTCCAGTGAGCAATGTTTATTGTACAAAATGATATTGGCACGTTATTAAGATACAATAAGCCAATCTAGGTGTATAATCGAATATGTGTAATTTGTAAAAGAGCGACGTAAGCCAAGATGCTGTCCGTGTCTTGGCTGGACTAGAAGTTAGTGATGGGCGATACAGTATCGATATTCTGAATATCGATACTTTTCCATCGATATATCGATATTTTGTATCGATATTTCATATGCCGATATTTGCAAGTATCGATACTCAACCCACAGATATCGAAGTTCGATACAACCGTTGTGTCACTCGTTGCGTTTAATGCGATTAGTATAAATTTTTATTGCGAAAAAAAAAAATTATATCTAAATAATAATATTATAGAATTCACTATGCATAACCAATGTCCTTATAACCTTCTGTGGAAAATCACATCCGAATAAAGAATTCATTTTGATTGTTTGTTCTTATTTCCATTGTAAGTATCGATACCGATGATATCGATACTTCGCTGCCGATATTCTATGTGTATCGATGCACTGAGCATCAATACGTATCGATACGAAATATCGATACAATTGGAAAATATCGCCATCACTACTAGAAGTGTCGCCCTTCAACGCTCCGTTTCAATGCCTAGTGGCCTGGCTTACGTCAGAGTCATAAGGTAAGCGCACCAATAGTGAAACGCCCACCGCTGTGTCTCGATTATTAACGGCAATAGAAAAAATAAATTTGAAAGTTCTGGAGAAATTTTTATTCTGGGCTCACAGTCAAGTTTTGGGGCTGTAAACTAACCATATATTAGGTCTATATTAGCTCATAATGAATTTTTAAAAGAATTTCAAAGACTCGAGATTTTCGGAACAGAAGTGAAACAGCCAAATGAGTGGGGAACCAGTAGTGAAACAGCTAGATGACCAATTGTGAAACGCTATCACCTGTCAAACAGCATATACCTAACCTAAAAATGATTCGTCCATTTGCTGCCCTTGAACCTCGAAATTCTTTGAATTTCATACCTAAAATTTATGTAAAACTATCGAAAAAATCAATCTGATAAAGAAATTCACAGTTTAACATTGTCTGGGCACAGAAAATTGAAGAAAAAACCACAAAAAGCAGCTGTTTCACTTCTGGTTGCATCGCTCTTCCGAGGCAACCTTTAGTGAAACGCGGCTTTTTTTATAGGAAAAACTGTAATTTATTCTATTTATCTGCGCTTCAACGATAAATAAAGTGTCACTGCTACCGTTGTTGGAGTTTTTCAGCACTTGATTGAAAGAAATTACGTGCTAGTTCTCTTTTCGATGCAAAGCGTCAGCACCCCGGCGACGGGTAGACGGAGGCTAAAGAGCCCGCTCGTCGGAAGGGGAAACAGAAATATGACATTTTAAAATTCTTCCAAACGTTTTCGGCGAAAAAAAAATTTTCTTTTACTTTCTAAATATATTTCTTAACTAAAGCAATGAATTCCCCAAAAAAAAGTTTTTGATAGAATTCGCAGAAAGAGAAATAACCCCGCTGTTTCACTATTGGTTAGTGTTTCACTATTGGTGCGTTTACCTTATCCTTAGACCTGGGCCCAAGGCCCGTTGTACATCCAAGGGTACGGCGCCGTAGTCTCAAGTGCGCCTACACAGTAAAAAAGAATAACTTGGGCCAAGCATTTTTTCTTGGGCCAAGCACTTTTTTTTGAACAACCGACAATCTCTCGAGCGAAGTGAAATTCTCTGAGACCAAGTAAAATCTTTCTTGAATCATGAAAATTTTCTTGGTTCCAGAGAATTTTACTTCGCTCGAGAGATTGTCGGTTGTTCATCGGTTGTTAAAAAAAAATGCTTGGCGCAAGTTATTCTTTTTTACTGTGTAGGTATCGAGCCTTGCCCAAATATTTATGTTAGCGGATGCAGAATTTCTTACACATATAGTGCATGAAATCTCCCGATTATAGAAACTCGAAATAACTCATACTGTATCGTCAACTATTAACCTAAGTTGGTAGGGACATAGGAGAAGCCAGGTGATTGAGGATTTTTTTTTTTTTTTTAATGACGCAAGTATATGTATGTGTGACGAAAATATAATATCGTTAAGATTGAAAGGAGCTTGGAAACAGACTAAAATGATAATATGTATATTTTAGTGACAGTATATTCCTCACCTAGGGAGGGCAAGTAGGCTAACCCAAACTGCGTGTGAGATAAAAACTGCGTGTGTGGTAAAAACGCAGTTTGGGATAGCTCTTTTCACTCCCGTGTGAGGTAGGGGAGAATAGCCTAAAGCGGGTAGGCGTTCGTATGCTGCCGCATGCAACGCGAGTGTAAATATGTGTACGTACACGGAGAGAAAAATCTAGGGTTTAATGCAAGAGAATTCATGGGATTCACACGCGGAGTATTTGTTATGCGAACACCGCAAGCGTCTCTTGCTCAATTTGCTAGAGGACCTCATGGGTTTAATGCGCGACATACCCTTTTGCCCTGAATGCACCAGCGCCCATGCGAAGATGCCAAGAATCAGTTGGATTCATAGTAATGCTGCCTTGCGCTAATACCGTGAAGTTGTCCGAGGGATATTTCCAAGAGAGCTCACGGACTTTTTCCGTGAAGCTCCTTGCGATTTCCAAGAGAAATGCTTGCTATTGAAGCGTGGCCAATGTTCACGCGTTAATCGCCAGTTTTTTCTCTCCGTGTATGCCGTGATTACCCAAACACTCCCAAGTTTCAATCAGTCTTACTCGAAGATCGGAGGTGTGACATGGCGTAACTCGGCGCAATATAAAAACATAGGTGAATTTTGAAAAAAAAAAAAATGAAAGTATGTAACTTTTGACCAGTCGAAAAGTAGTACATTTATTTATGCATTTAAGTAAAAGATGTGATTCCGGGCAAAACGGGTAGAGAGACTCTTAGCGACTTTTAGTTAAAAAATAAAGTTCGATACACGTGCGAAAGATGATTCTCGGACGAGTGTGATTGTCACCCTCGCTTCGCTCGGGCGAAAAACTTTACACTCGTCCGAGAATACTTTCGCACTCCTAGTATCGAGAAGTACTATTTCAGGACTTGCGATCTCCCTCCGGCATAGTTTACGTGATCACCTGACTTATATTTTCGTGATTTGAGTATTTCTATGAGACAATTAACTGTGTATTCCGGTGTATTCACAGCGCCAGTTGCGTCCATTTTATCGAAAATTTGTTTCGAATTCGGATCTGCTACAGTTGTGAACGCTGTGCGCAACAAATCTGTCTCTACAAGGCCGGGTGCATAATTCAATACATTAACGTCAGGATTTTCGACAGCAAACACCTGGAAAAATTCACAATAATTGATTATAAATAGAATTTTCAAATCAGAACAGTTGATCGGTGAAATTTCAGTAAGCAGTTTTATCGTGATTCATATCGGTTAACGATAATAGATATTGGGCAATTTTCAGACTTATAGATATACTGATAGCAAAAGATAAAGTCAAGTATGTAGAATATTGTATTTACCCTGAAGAACATTCCCCTTGCAGCTTTTCCTGAACAATAATACCCGCATGATCCGAGAGGGTTAATCTCAGCACCGGATGTAAGGTTTATAACATGTCTTGCCACTTTTGTGTCGTCGTTGAAGAATTCCATGAAAACGCCGTTCAGAATAGCTGGAGAAAAGACATTTAGATCGTAGTTTTCATGCCAGATTTTCAAGTCAGTCATAGCGATAGTTGGTTTTGTAAGATCACCCATCGCCCCTACGTTGTGGACAATTACGGCCTTTTCGAACTGCGTTGCGCCGGCAGAACCTAGAGCTTTGCCGATGATATCTATAAAGCAAAAGACAAAGATAATTATCGAATGATCGGTGTTGAAATAACATTTGTTTCGATATCGGTAATTCCAGTTTATATAAAGAGTAACTGCAATATTCGAGTATTGGTCAAGACATTTATTTGTACTGAACAATTTTTTCCACATTTTTTAAATTTTAGTTTAACTAATATACCTCTGTATTGATCTGCTGTTGCTGCACTCAAATCCACACTCGTAGTTTGAACCTTTATTCCTTTAGGAATCTTGCTGGCGGTTTCCTTCAATCCATCTGCATTTCGGGCTAGTAATAATACCAAAGATCCATCGCCCAACAAAGCACCAAATGATTCTGCTATTTGTTTACCGATTCCTCGGCTAGCACCAGTGATAAGGAGGAAAACCTTGCCGGATAATAACGGTAAAGACATGTTCTGTGTTTTATGAGTGCTACTAGCACAGGACCTTTTTCCTAACTTGAGTCGATCACACTGGCTAGTCGTTAACTGGTTACTGCTTGAAGAGCGTCCGCCTTATATAAAGTCAGTATGCTTATCTCCTACCTAGACAATCTTGAAAAATTTTCATACGACACGAGCAATAAGTTCCAACTAGTGTTATCTGAATTACGTGATAGTAACCAAAATAACTCTTCAGTTCCAATTTACTATCCGATTCGATCCAGTTACATTCAGAAAATTACGATAAAGAATGAGTAGCTCGAGGGGTCAATCACTGGGCGAAAATGGCGTACACCGATTACAATTACAGTGATTACAAATTGATTACAAGGATTACAAAGATTACAAAGATTACAAAATATAACAAAAGATTACGAGAGATTACAAAAGATTACAAGAGATTACAAAGATTACAAACATTCTAAAGGATTACAAAGATTGCAAAAGATAACAAAAGAATACAAAAAATTACGGAAAATTACAAAAGATTACAAAAGATTACAAGAGATTACAAGAGATTACAAAGATTTCAAAGATTACAAGAAATCACAAAGATTACAAAATATAACAAAAGAATACGAAAAATTACAAAAGATTACAACAGATTGCAAAAGATTACAAGAGATTACAAAGATAACAAGAGATTGCGAAGATTACAAAGATTACAAAGAATACAAAAGATAACAAAAGATTGCAGCAAGATTACAAAGATTACAAAAGATTACAAAGATTACAAAGATTACAAAAGATTACAAGTGATTACAAATACCAGTATATGTACACCAGATTACAACAGTGATTAACCCCTCGGAGTAGCTTAATTGTTACCCAGCTGTTGTATATATATGAGTTTCAAGTATATTTCAATGAGAAACCTAAAAAAAAAATACACCTGAACGTCTTATTGTATTATATTTTATATTTCGAAACGGAAAACACAATTCATTACGATGAACATTCAATCAATACGTTGCAATCGGTTGTCTCGAGCAAGGATAAATCCCAATTATTTTTAGCTATGTGCAGATCATATAAACAGATTAGGTGCGTAGAAATAATGTTTATCTACGAGGAATTCCACGTCAACTCAGTAAACCAAAAACATTGACGCTCTTTGATAGCTCTTGCTTGGGGGGGGGGGGGGGGGGGGGGGGGGGGGTACTCGAATTTTACCGACCAGTCTATTTCTCGATTTTCTCCGAAACGGGGCTATCAATCGACTTGTCCTTTTGGCAGCCGATGTTTGACGAGTAATGAGTTCGAACTGGTATGTTCGATCGGATGAAATGCCGCTCCCAACCGTGGAAATCGCTAAAATTACCACAAAATCGTGGAATACGTTTTGCCCCTCCATCGCTGTCAAAAACAAAGATGTTTTTGGATGGTTGTGTTCGGAATTCCATATAGAATCGGGCTACAGAGGCCGATTTTGCATTATTGATGCATAGGCTGTGACATAATTTTTTTTTTTTTATCGAAAAGCGTGCCATGTAAACCGTTTTTCATGGATATCTTCTCTATTTTCGCGCAAAGCGAACATGTTTTGGGCCGTATATGTTCGGAGTCGCACATAGAATTGCGCGACGTATTTTCTTTCATTGATTTCGGTGACCAGGCAGAGATATTCCGTTTAATAGCACCTTTTTTCCCGATGTTTTCAGGTCTGGTGGAATTGCGTAAGGAAGCACCTTAAGGTAGTAGTTTCGCTACAATCGTTATTAGATTAAACCTTGATTTTGAAATACAGTCGGGACTCCCAATAAGAGCGCTACGGGGCTGTAGGAGAAGGAATTTCCGAGAAATGTGGTACCCCCACTCTCTACCGAAAAGCTCGCTCGCTCGAAACGTAAGCGGGTCTCTCAATAAGAGCGCTTCGACTCTCCTCGATTTTTCTCTTTGTATAGTGTGTGAACGTTTGAGTCACACGTATAATTCATGGGTACACGGAACGCTCTTATTGAGAAGCCTTGAAATGAATGCGGCGGCGCTCGGAAAAAGCACGGTAGTGGGGGTATTGCTCGGTCGCGGATTAGGAAAAGCGCTTTTATTGAGAGCCCTCTTATTGCAGGGAGTCCCGACTAACTGTATATATGAGTTGATGTGATGAACTTTTATAGAAACCTAAGTATTTGGTACCTTACCGAAGATTTCAAGAAGTAATGTTACGTCGAAAATGGTAAAATTAACTCGTCATCTTATGGGAAAACTGTTCCGCCAACATTGTGATTGCCGAATTCATCCCCCTATTGATTATAGGTAACATTAATAATAAAGTTGCTATTTGTGAATTAGATTCTGAGGATTCCAACGCGACTATAAAAGTATATGGTCATCGAATTATTCGAAGAGAACTTCTAAGATATTCTTGATAAAATGTTAGTAAATAGCAGAAAATCGACCGCCATGAAGTAGTTGATCATAATCTGCCGAATGCCGATCATAACCAAATCAAATCAGCAGTTATAAATTCTTTATAATCGTAAGCCATCAAATTCGAATTTGTATCCGTAAAGTTTAAATCGACCAAAGATTTATGCAATACAGAAAACCTTTCTTATCATTCTGTTTTATTTCGACGATTGATAAGCCGTCATTTGACTGCACAGCGTAGCGAGACTACTACCTTAAGTATACGAGTTAATAGATCGTTTGTTAATTGTTAAGGTGATGCGATACTCGTCGGCGAACTACCGATTGAGCGTCGAGAACGCGCATTTTCTAGCGCCGAACCACAAGAAATAATACGAAAGCGTAGATTACTTTTTCCGTCACGAATATTGTACGAATGCAATATTGTGATATATCGATTTACTATCCGCAATGCTTCTACAATGGTGGAAAGTCCTTCTCATACGTGTACTATTGCACAAAAATGTACGACGTGCCAAAATAAGAGCACGTGTCACTGACCATAAAAAAAAAAAACAAAAAAAAAAAAAAACAATTTGTGATGGTCGCAAAATGAGGGACCTTCCACCATTCTATATGACTTGAGCAATTCACTGTCAAAATTTGAATCGATTTCGTTAATTACTTTATCACGGCAGCCATAGGGTTGCCATCACAGCGCCCTGCAGGCAATCGCAGGTATTCCAGCATTGAAACAAGCGTCGTGTGCGCAGGGCTTAATACATATGCCTTATAGCAGTGGCAGCACCTATTGATACAAATCCAAATATACTATGTATACTCTATTTCCAATAGTGCCACTGATCGTGAGCCAAACTTTCAATTAATAGGCATTATACGATTTAAGTCCTATGACTTTTTCACGTGCTGCCGATCCTTTTCGAGATATCTAAAGAGAATGAAATCATTGAGAGATGAAACTGTTTTTTCGCTGTTTTTGCCTTTCTCTTGATACATATCGAAAAAAATGTACAGGATCAAACTTGTAGAGCATGCTAATACCTACAATTTCGTTTTCTTCTTTTATTCTTTGGATGTAAATTACGACTTCTACCGTAAAGTCGGCAAGTCCATGCGAAGTTTCAATTCCGAGGTTCGCACGGTTGTATAGGTTTTCGTTGTGACAGATTTACTGTTCAAGATAAAATCGTTAAAATACAGTATAAATAAATAAAACAATAACATTTTTAATCACATCATGAAATTTATTGGTAAAACATATATTACTACTTTTCATCGCCTATGGTGATATCAGTAAAGTTTTGGTTTCAGTCGAAAAGTGGATTTGCTAATTTCAACTAATCTTCACGTTTCCGACCCTCTGGAATCCGAAAAACAGGTTTTTAGACAAATGTCGGTCTGTCTGTCGGTCTGTCGGTCCGGCGGTCTGTCGCATGAATCCGCGCGATGATCTGGGAAACGGCTCGATGGAAAATTCTGAAATTTGGAGGACTTGACCTTTGAATGACGGGAATGAAAAATTGCCATATCCCATTAAATTCGAACGTTCGCTTCTATCGGAAATCAATTGACTTTCAATTTTATATGTGTATATTTTACTTTTTGTTTCTTTTACTTTTCATTTTTGATATTTCCAGATCAAAATCATGAAAAGCGCTGCGAAAAACACCGTCTTTTTCGTCTTTACTGATTTTTCTTCTTCTCATTCTCATCAGATATCTCGAAAAGGATCGACAGCACGTGAAAAAGTCATAGGACTTGAATCGTAAGCGCAAAAAACGTGACGGTTAATCATATGGTCAGAATTCTCGTATTACGACGGGGAGCCAAGTTATAACGAAAAAATCAAAATTTACCCCTTTTTTCAAGATGGCGGAGAAAGCACATAGGAAATCTTGGTCGACAATTTGAAGTTAAGCTTTTCTAAGCCCCCCCACCTACACAATATCCAAAAAGAAGCTTTCTCGGTTCATTTTCATGTTCAAATGTATATTTAATGACTGCATTAATAATGCAAATCAATGTCTGCGTCGTTAGAGGCAAATCACTATTAATGACCTGTTAAATTTACCAATTATTCGTCAAGGTGTCAATATTCAGGTGCCTAAGGATTTCTTATGAAAATGACTCAAGTATTGTAACGGATATGATATCGTCACGATTGCAGGGAGATTGTAAATAGACTAAAGTAATATGTACATTTTACTGAAAATATTATATCTAATAGCGTTTTCGATTTGCTGCTCTACAGGTGCACCGAGAATGCTCTAAATTTTTATGGGACGTCATATTGCTCTAGAATCGAGCGCCGGAGCAGACAAGAGCGCATCAAGTATCATAGCGTTTTCGGCTGGGGCTACACCGAGCTACACTGGTGTAGTGTAGCCATCTTTGTCTCTCTCTTCCTCATAGAAAAGAAAAGGATGAAGATAGCTACACTACACCAGAGTAGCTCAGTGTAGCACCAGCCGAAAACGCTATCAGTGCTCACTCGGTGATTGGTGCAACTGGGTTAACCGAACATAACACTCTAGAAGCGAGCACCAATCTATCGTAAACCGAACATACGTGTTTCGTGCTCGGAACAATCGCAGAGCGCTCCAGAGCAGCAAATCGAAAACGCTTTAAGTTCTGCACAGAGGAAACACATTCTAATCATTAGTTTGATGAACCTGCGTATAGAACATGAGATAAATTAACATAAACTCATTTTTTGACGAACATAAATTTATTATGCCGAACATATTATAATCATGCAAGATACTATTCAAGTTGAATAAATTGTAATCAATACGGAAAGTTCAAATTAACTTGTGCTAATCAATATATGATGTTTACTGTGCAATCTCTCTGCATATAATATATATTCAGGTCCCACAGTTTATTTCAGGACTTCCGTTCTCCTTCCACATAGCTTACGTAATCACCTGACTTATATTTTCGTGATTTGAGTATTTCTATGAGACAATTGACTGTGTACTCCGGTGTTAGCACAGCGCCAGTTGCGTCCAATTCATCAAGAAGTTGTTTCGTACCCGGATCTGTTACAGTTGTGACCGCGAGGTGCCACGCATCTGTCCTTACAGGGCCAGGTAAATAATCCAATACATTAACATCAGGATTTTCTAAAGCAAACACCTGAAAAAATTTACAATAATTGAGAATAAATAGAATTTTCAAATCCGAACAGTTGATCGGTGAAATTTCAGTAAGCAGTTTTATCGTGAATCATATCGGTTAACAATAGTAGATATTACGCAATTTTCAGACTTGTAGATAAATATTGATAGCAAAAGATGGAATCAAGTAGAATATTATATTTACCCTGAAGAACATTGCCCTTGCAGCTTTTCCTGAACAATCATACGCGAACGATCCGAAAGGGGTAATCTCACCTTCGGATGTAATGTTTATAACATGTCTTGCGACTTTTGTATCGTTGTTGAAGAATTCCATGAATACGCCGTTTAAGACAGCTGGGGAGAAGACATTTAAATCGTAGTAATCACGCCAGATTTGCAAGTCAGTCATAGCGATAGTTGGTTTTGTAATATCACCCATCGTCCCTACGTTGTGGACAATTACGGCCTTTTCGAACTGCGTTGCACCGGCAGAACCTAGAGCTTTGCCGATGATATCTATAAAGCAAAAGACATAGATAACTATCGAATGATCGGTGTTGAAATAACATTTGTTTCGATATCGGGAATTCCAGTTCATATAAAGAGTAACTGCAATATTCGAGTATTGATAAGACATTTATTTGTATTGAACAATTTTTCCACATTTTTTAAATTTTAGTTCAATTAATATACCTCTGTATTGATCTGCAGTTGCTGTACTCAGATCTACACTCGTAGTTTGAACCTTTATTCCTTTAGGAATCTTGCTGGCGGTTTCCTTCAATCCATCTGCATTTCGGGCTAGTAATAATACCAAAGATCCATCGCCCAACAAAGCACCAAATGATTCTGCTATTTGTTTACCGATTCCTCGGCTAGCACCAGTGATGAGGAGGAAAACCTTGCCGGATAATAACGGTAAAGACATGTTGTCTGTTTTATGAGTGCTACTAGCAAAGGACCTTTTTCCTAACTTGAGGCGATCACACGTCTGGTTAGTCGTTACCTGGTTACTGCTTGAAGAGCGTTCACCTCATATATAGTCAGTATGCTTATCTCCTACCTAGACAATCTTGACAAATTTTCATACGACACGAGCAATAAGTTCCAACTGGCGTTATCTGCATTACGTAATCGTAACCAAAATGACTCTTCAGTTCCAATTTACTATCCGATTCGATCCATTTAGATTCAGAAAATTACGATAAAGAATGAGTAGCTTGTTACCCTGTTGTATACAGGGTGTAAATCTTAACTCTGTACATACTTATAGGGTGTGTAGGGGGTGCCAATACAAGCATTTTGAGGTATGGCACGCATGGTCGGAAACTCATCCTAACCACTGTGGAGGGCTTTGAAGGATATGGTACCGTGCACGCTTCATAGTAGTTTAATGAATCAGATGTGATCACTTTCGACCCAAGATTTTATTCAGCCGTAGACAACAATACAAATGTTCTTGCGTGAAATCAACACAACGATAAACTCAGAAATAAAAAAATAACGAAACAATTTCCGGTGCTTTCAAACAGAATTTGAAAAAGTTATGGAAAACGAAACGCCCAAGTGTGCAAAAGCCCAATTCGTTTTCCATAACTTTTTCAAAATGTGTTTATAAGCACCGGAAATTGTTTTTTTATTTTTTTATTGCCAAGTTTATCGGTTTGTTGATTCCACACAAGAACATTTGTATTGTTGTCTAAGGCTGAATAAAATGTTGGGTCAAAAATGATTACATCTGATTCATTACACTACGAAAAGCGCGCGGTACCAGAACCTTCGAAGCCCTCCACAGCCATGAGGATGAGTTTCCGACCTTGGGTGTCATACCTCAAAATGCTTGTATTGGCACCCCCTAAACACCCTATAAGTATGTACAGAGTTAATATTTACACCCCGTATATGAGTTTCAAGTGTATTTCAATGAGAAGCCTATAAAAAAAATTAAAAAAAATACACCTGAACGATTGTATTATATTTTATATTTCGAAATGGAAAACACAATTCATTACGATGAACATTCAATCAATACGTTGCAATCGGTTGTCTTGAGCAAGGATAAATCCCAATTATTTTTTTCTAAATGCTTCATCTGGTATCGCTATGTGCAGATCATATAAACAGATTAGGTGCGTAGAAATGATGTTTACGGGGAATTACACGTCAACTCGATGAACCAAAAACATTGAGTCTTTTCGATTTTTTTAGCGATTTTTCTAACAATAGCTCTGGGTTTAAAACACTTCTCTGATTTTTTTTCAAATTTTTTCATCAACCGTTTTTGAGTTCTGAGTTTTGGAAAATTCGCGGCACCGCTAGCGGTGTGCGAAAGTCTTCTCACACACGGGTGCGCGAAAGTCTGCTTTCGGTGCCTGTAAACGGTGCGCGAAAGAGGACTTTCGGTGCATCTGTTGAGAAAAATTATTTTTTTCCCACATGGCCAGGAAGGCCGATTTCCTTACCCGCTGAGAGGTGAGGAAGTTCAGTTTTACCGACCAGACGAGTTTTGCCTCCCATGGGAGGGAAGGCCGTGAGTAATGAATTTTCCTCCCAGTTCGCTTCGTATGTTTTCGGTAACAGCGCCATCGGACGCACAAAATGATAGAAAAAAAGCGCGTCGTTCATGATCGTTCGTTTGTTTGTTGCAAAGAAGAAAGTGAAATCAGAAATGATAAAAAGCGAAATAGCATGACTTCCTTGTCCCTCAACCTAAAATTGCGCGTTTGCGATCGTGCGTGGTCGTGCCTCTCTGCGGGTAGGAAATCGGCCTTCCGTCCATGTGTGAAAAAAAATATCGTGTGCATCACGGTCGGAAGTTTTCGCTCCCTCGGTGTAAATAGCCGCCCTCGCGATCGGGTGAAATCGGCGAGCCTTCGGCTCGCCGAGTCCCCCCGACCGGCTCGGGCGACTATCTACACGCTCGGGAGCGAAATCTCACTTCCTTCCCTTGATGCACAATATACTATTTCTTTACACATGAACGGAAAGGCCGATTTCGCTCCCTATTTTCGGGGAGCAAAGAGCGGTTTTACCGCTCGAAAAGTCTTTCCTCCCAGAACGTCTTTCCTCCCGGCCTTTCCTCCCTGAAAGTCTTTCCTCCCAGTCTTTGCTCCCCGATATGAAGTTGCACTAGATTCATTTATTTCTTTTTTCCTTCATGAACAAAACAGAGGACGGCGGGACCAATTTCATACCTATACTGTTTTGTTTAAAGCAGCAACCAAATAGATAAATCATAACTTTGATTTATTTATTAAAAATTAATCAGTAAAACCTTTCGCATTTTCTTCGCAGTCGCTTCGCTGCGAAAGGTTTCCTGCGCATACACTTTCATCGCAGGAGGTTGACATTTTTTTTTTCAAGACACATAAGATTATAATCAAAAAATTGCTGTCAGGAATTTTCGATTGGATGTTTTTTCGTGATTTCAAGAGCAGAAACGTGGTTTTTTCAACAAAACCTGCGAAGTCCCCCCTTAACGACGAAAATACTTATTTTCTGTGATATTTGGAACAATGCGTTAGATTCATTATGTTGTTAATAAATAGTTGAATTAGACTTGGATTATTTCTAAATCCTCGACGATTTCGCCGCGCCTGTGAGCAAGCGTTGCAGGCGTTCGCTGAAAACTTTGAATCCCTCATATCAAGGTAACGTCAACTTTCCGGACATGGGTTCCTATGTCGAAAATGTTAGTTAAGGTCCCCCCTATCACCACCCGTCGGGGTGACATAGTTAGTTGTAACACCCTGTATATGCTGATATATAAGAGACAAGCCATATTACATTCCTTAGCATCTGCTATCTGGGGTATTGATTGTAAGAATAAGAGTACCCGTGTAGAAATAGCCCCACTTATCCCGATCAGAAGTGGGGCCGACTCCGATGAATGTATTGAAGTCGAAGAACCCGCACATGCATTTCTAAAGGTATGCACGTTTTCGTGAACAGTTTCGTAATAAGAATAATTATTCGAATTCAAACTGAGTTCATTGGAATGCGTTGAAAACCAATAATAAATGAATAAATCAAGAAATGATAAAATTTTAAAGTTCAAAAAAATGAAAAATAAAAGAACAAAAAAATGAAATAAAATAAAAAAATAAAAATAACATAATAAATAAATAATAATAAATGTACGTATAATAAAAATAATTCCAAATCGTAGTAATAGCTTACACCTATAAACCCTTTTATCAATCCCAGAGAATTTTTGGAAGAAAATCTTCGTACCGGCCCGATACTAGTGCCTGACCAGATCCCGGCTAGGGAAAAATGGCGCTAGTGTCCCTGGCCAGGAACTTAATGTTTTACCGTGACACTACTGGCTGGATTCTGGCCAGTTATCCTAACCAGCGCCCGACTTGAAACGGGGCTGACTGGTCGGGACCCGACCAGATCCCGATTTAAATTTCTACACGGGTACTAAGTCATATGATGCGTTTTGTTATTAAATTTCATATTTATTATAATTAATTGCAAAAGTTGCGATTTATATCTTGCAATATGGTACAAATGAATAAAAACGCTGGATATTATTGATAAAAATTTGTGAGTGCGTTGGATCCCGCTGAACAGGGTTTAATCTAAAAAAAAAATACCTAATCTCGTTTTAATGAAAATCAAGACACTCGTTATACTGCCACGTGAAATGATGTATCCTCGTCCATTGTCGTAGTTGTTACAATACGCATACAAATTTTAATTCCCATTATATCAATTGGGCTTAGAATAATGTGTGATAGCCACATAATGCACACATTGTTTGTTCAAAGTTCGATCTTTCACAGTACTATGTATTTCATTCTGCATATCTCAAATTAGACTGTCCACCGATTCAGTCGTGGAAGTTATTGACTTCCAATACGTAATATACCATGAATTTCTCTAACGGTGGAACGATCCGTGCGACTGGGGGCAGGCAATTGAACATACACCTTATTGTTATATAACATGGGCGAAGGCGAGTTTTGCAATCACACAAGATCAGAAGAAAATTTTCCGACGAGTATTGTACAAAATTTTACTTTAGCAGATGTGAAAATGGGGGTTTTAGCCACGCGAAGCGTGGGCAAAACGTCCAATATCACACTGAGTGAAGTAAATGATATTGTTACGATTGCAGGAAGATTGGAAATAGACTAAAATAATATTTACATTTTACTGAAAATATATCTAAGTTCTGCATAGAGGAAACACATTCTAATCATTAGTTTAATGAACCTGCGTATAGAACATGAGATAAATTAACATACACTCATTTTTTACGAACATAAATTTATTATGCCAAACATATTATAATCATGCAAGATACTATTCAAGTTGAATAAATTAGATACTATTCTACAATAAATAAATTGTAATTAATACGGAAAGTTCAAATTAACTTGTGCTAATCAATATGATATTTACTGTGCAATCTCTCTGCATAATATATATGGGCTATTCCGCGTCAACCGGATCAGTCATCT
Organism: Tenthredo mesomela; assembly: GCA_943736025.1. Classification (NCBI taxonomy): domain Eukaryota; kingdom Metazoa; phylum Arthropoda; class Insecta; order Hymenoptera; family Tenthredinidae; genus Tenthredo; species Tenthredo mesomela. Next base: position 9,076,226 of record OX031016.1, on the reverse strand, counting down.
CTCAGATATTTTTTTAATTTTGCATGTCGATTGTCCTCGGGGAGTTAGATTTTTGTGCCAAAGGATTTTTCAATTAGTGCAAAATTCGTTGAGTTATTTGCATAAACAAATTCGAGCAAGGTTTTTTTCAAAAATTCATAACTCCGCCAAAAATGACACTAGACTCGATTTTTTTTTTTAATTTACGCGGAAAGATTCATAGAATGTATAAAAAAATAAGTACTTCGAAAAAAGTTTGTTCATCCATTGTTTATTTAACAATTAAGTTTTCAAAGATTTTTAAAACAGTGAGCAACACGACCAAAAATTTTTTTTTTAATTCTGACATGTTCCTTGAACTATACTACAACCTGTGAATTAATTCCAGAGATGCGTTTTTCTTCGTTTTCGAGTAAAAAATCATTGAAGGTGTCGATGCGCATGAAATTGCGGCGCGCCGAGTCTCTACGTAATGGCGGGCGGCCGGTTGCCGTCCACCGCTACTTCGCGGTGGCGTCACAGCGTTAGTTTAGAGTCATTTTCACGATGTAGGACATGATTGAAAAATCTGAAAAAAATACTGTACCCTCACAAGGCCTGCTCGAAGCGATAAGTGAAGTTTCAAGAATGCGTTTTTCACCGTTTATCTATTACAGAGATTCAAAATAACGGTTACATACCATGAGAGTGCACATAAATAATAATAATTTTTGGCGGAGTTATGAATTTTTGAAAAAAACCTTACTCGAATTTGTTTATGCAAATAACTCAACGAATTTTGCACTAATTGAAAAATCCTTTGGCACAAAAATCTAACTCCCCGAGGACAATCGACATGCAAAATTAAAAAAATATCTGAGAGATGACTGATCCGGTTGACGCGGAATAGCCCATATTCAGGTCACACAGTTTATTTCAGGACTTCCGTTCTCCTTCCGGATAGTTTACGTGATCACCTGACTTATATTTTCGTGATTTGAGTATTTCTATGAGACAATTAACTGTGTACTCCGGTGTTAGCACAGCGCCAGTTGCGTCCATGTTATCGAAACGTGCTTTCGTACCCGGATCTGCTACAGTTGTGAATGCTGTGCGCAACAAATCTGTCTCTACAGGGCCAGGTGCATAGTTCAATACATTAACATCAGGATTTTCGACAGCAAACACCTGAAAAAATTTACAAGAATTGAAAATAAATAGAATTTCCAAATCCGAACAGTGAATCGGTGAAATTTCGGTAAGGAATTTTATCGTGAATCATATCGGTTAACGATACTAGATATCACGCAATTTTCAGACTTAATTGGAGATTATACTAATAGCAAAAGATAGAATCAAGTAGAATATAATATTATTTACCCTGAAGAACATCGCCCTTGCAGCTTTCCCTGAACAATAATATCCGCATGATGCGCTGGGGTTAATTTCAGCATGGGACGTAAGGTTTATAACATGTCTTGCAACTTTTGTGTCGTCGTTGAAGAATTCCATGAATACGCCGTTCAGAATGGCTGGAGAAAAGACATTTAGATCGTAGTTCTCATGCCAGATTTTCAAGTCAGTCATAGCGATAGTTGGTTTTGTAAGATCACCCATCGCTCCAACATTGTGGACGATTACGGCCTTTTCGAACTGCGTTGCACCGGCAGGACCTAACACTTTGCCGATAATATCTATAAAGCAAAAGACATAGATAACTATCGAATGATCGGTGTTGAAATAAAATTTGTTTCGATATCGGGAATTCCAGTTCGTATAAAGAGTAACTGCAATATTCGAGTACTGGTCAAGACATTTATTTGTACTGAACAATTTTTTCCACATTTTTTAAATTTTAGTTTAACTAATATACCTCTGTATTGATCTGCTGTTGCTGCACTCAAATCCACACTCGTAGTTTGAACCTTTATTCCTTTAGGAATCTTGCTGGCGGTTTCCTTCAATCCATCTGCATTTCGGGCTAGTAATAATACCAAAGATCCATCGCCCAACAAAGCACCAAATGATTCTGCTATTTGTTTACCGATTCCTCGGCTAGCACCAGTGATAAGGAGGAAAACCTTGCCGGATAATAACGGTAAAGACATGTTGTCTGTTTTATG